>NW_004624740.1:12058377-12076543 GCF_000247695.1 Heterocephalus glaber | reverse complement strand
AGTGTTCCATCTCGTTTCCCTTTGGGGTTGCTGTAGGTGATCCAGAAGTCTGTTTTTGAGGCTTGTTTATGTGTCTTCTCATTTCCACGGGTCGGTGGGGGGGTGCTTCTGGCACCCACGTGGCTCACCTTCTCTGCCCTAGGAGCCTGGGATGGAGGTGGGGAGCTTCCTTCTGGGTGCTGGGACCAGCTGAGCTTCACAGCCCTAGGAGCCTCTCTCTTTCTCTTTCTTTCCTGGCCTCCAACACTCCAACTCCAGCCATGATGGTTCTGCCTTGCTAAAGGCACAAAAGCAAAAGAGCCAACCAAACATGGACTGAAACCTCTGAAACTGTGAGCCAAAGTAAACCTTTCCTCTTTTAAGTCTATTTTCTCAAGTATTTTGTCATGGTGATGCAAATCTAACACAATTCCTTTCTTTTCCTCTGCCAGTTAGAAGCTGCAAATTCAGTAATTTTTCAGTTAGTGGTCATCCTTAAAATTTTAACAGCTCTGCTCAGCTAACCAAGATCTAATGTGAAACAAAACTTCTGTCTTCCTCCTAAACAATAAGATAGTCATGGACCACTTTACTCTGAATAACCTCTTCCTGACTCTATGAGGCTGGGAGCCAGCACTTTAATTCCTCCCTGCAGGTTTAGAGCATATGATCTGTGATCCCAAGTTCCCTGATGAATGGAGAAAACTGATGTAAGAAAACAAAGAAAAATCCAGGTGTGGTGGCACAGGTCTGTAACCCCAGCATTCTGAGAGGCTGAGGCAAGATGTGAAGTTCGAGCCCACTGTGGATAACTTAGTGAGATCCTGACTTAAATAAATAATAAAAAGTGAACAGAGATGCAGCCCAGTGTGAAGGCTACTGGATCATGTTGCTCTCCTTGAGTTTCATCCTTTCCCTCCCCGTGATTTATTTCATCCAACTAAGAAAACCACTTCCTTCATCAATTTTAGATGAAATATCTTGGACTTCTATCTGATTCAACAAGCTAGGTCCTGTGTCTTTCCTTGAACCAATCAATCATCAGCTCTGAGGAACAGGAGATTAAGCAACTGAGGAAGAAGAGAGTGAAGTCATTTTCTCTTGGATGACATGTATCACCAGGAGGAATGGTGGATCCTCAACAGAAAGCAGTATGCTGTCACAAAGAGAAGGGGGAATCAATGCTTAGCAACCCTAAATCTCATGTTCACATCTCACATAAAAGGGGAATTATGGGACAGATATACTTCGCTCCTTCACCTACTCATTCATGCATTTAAATGACATTTATTCATTCACTCAACTATTCAACAGCTCCATGTCAGGCACCTAATTTACTAGGTGTTGGGGGAAAGAATGATGCATAAGGCATTCCTGAGTCTTGCAAACTTCTGCTGCTCTGATAGTGAAAGCACTGCAGATGTATCCAATGGAAACAAAACAGAGGTCAATCTGGGAGTGCCATCCCAAGTGGCTACAAAGCTTAAATTGAGTCCAGGAAGATAAAGAGAAGTTAGAAGGTAGAGAGGGGCATGGGAACAATTGGGCCTGGGTTCCAGTTGGGGACAGCCTGGCATGGCTCAGACGAAGATGGGGTTGGAGAACTTCTCAGCCGTCTCTCACCAGCCTCTGCTCTTTAGAATTTGGCACCATTTCCTTCAAACCACCCTCATGTGATCCATCCATCCACTGCTATCTGCATCTTCAAAATACTCTGGCTTTGTTCTGTGAGTTTTATTCTTGGCCCGTATATTCCCTTTTACACTTGAGATAAATGAGGTCCAGAGTGGCTGAGTCACTTGCTCTAACTTATAAAAGTGCCTTATCTTCTTCAATAAAAGCAGAAGCTCGCTGAGGGCTCGATTCATACCCCTGAAGAATTTAGTGGAAGGCCTTGAAATTAATGAATAATTGATAAATATCAGGATGAGTTAATGATTACCCTGCAGGTCATCTCTCTGTGGTTGCCCTCAGACACAGACAGGCAAACCCTTTGAAGGAGAAGTTAATGACAATAAAAAACAATTAACAGTCATTTAATGAGCATTTCCAGTTAAAAACTGTGCCAAGTGCTTTTAATTCTCATAATACCCCCATGAAATGGGTTCTATAATAATTATAATTTTCCCAGTAATAATAGCCAGCCCCACTTAATGGAGGAAACTGAGGCTTAGCATTGTTTAATTGCTTGCTCCAGGTGACATGGGTAGGAAGTAGGGGGTTTCAGATGGAATCCACAGCTGTCTCTTCCACAGCACCAGCTCTCAGCCATCACCTTCTAAGCCTTCTTGCAGACAACTGAAAAATGGCTCAGACCCAGGAAATGCAATTTGCACCTTGGTCGCTGCCTCTCAGAGTAATAGCCTGCCCAGCCTCCACAACCTTTTCCAGGAAGAAGTTGCTCATCTGTTTTTCTGAATATCTGAGCAACTACAGAGCCAGCAACACACAGGGTGTGCCTGAACAGCCAGCCATTCTTCCAAGGCAAAACTAACACCGACCCACACCCAATGATCTGGCTTTCTGATGAACCTAGTTTAGAAGGTGCTTCTGGGACAGCAAGTCACCATCTCTTTGCACCAATAGCCACCGAAAAGGGATACGCCCTGGGCAGCTCTCCAGGAACTGCAGATCCAAAGGTGGCCTAACATGGCGCCTGTCTCACGAAACCACAGCAGACCCCTGGAGCAGCCGTGGTCAATGCATTAGAATAACAACAAGGAGAAGGACAGCAGCTGACCTTGGCAGACTTACCAAGTGCAGGTGCAGTAGCAAGGGCTTTGCGTGTTCATTGTCAGACCTCTGTATCTGCAGGTCAACCAACGGATTCAACCAAGGATCAAAAATAATCGTGTCTAAACTGAACATGCAGACTGCTTTCCTTCCCCTTATTTCCTAAACAATACAGTATAACAAGTATTTCTGCAGCATTTGCATTTTACTAGGTATCATAAGTAATCTGGAGATGATGTAAAGTATACACGAGGATATGCGTAAGTTCTATGCAAATACCATGCATTTTGTATAAGGGACCTGGGCATCTGCAGATTTTGATATATGTAGGAATCTTGGAACCATTCCCTGGAGGATATCAAAGGATGACTGTATTATCTAATTCATTCTCCAAACAATCCTATTGAGAAGTTAGCATTATGCTTCCATTGTGCCGGTTTTACACATTTTACATGAGCACAGAGAGGTTAAGTAATTACCCAAGGTCATAATGACTGGTGACACAGATGATAATCCAGGTAATCTAATTCCAAAGTGAACTCCATAGCTGTGTACATCGAATCCCATATTCAGGAGGCTTTAAGAATCCAGAGGCTTTAGCCATGCCTTGTTTAACAGATATGGAAGAGTTTGGAGGGGCGTGGAGGAGTATGAAGTTCTGACAGAGTGTTAGATATGAGGGAACCTTAGGGTCCCATCAAAAACCCTCAGCAGAGTTCACTACAGGGAGTAGGAGAAGACTTCCTGGGAGGCATAGGAACCTATCAGCATGTCCAGCACCAAGCCTGTTACAGAACACATCATTCATATGACCTACACTTCAAATTCCCACATATGTGACATGAGAATAACAAAATGGCTTTTCTCCTAGAGCCCTGGAGAAAAATAAAGGGAGATTATCTATAAAGACTGCTAACCACCTTGCCATGTATGATCAATAAATGTTAGCTTAGGAATAAAAATGGGAAAAGTGACTTTTACAGAGTAACCTGAAAGAGTGTGATAGGGCTGAGTCAGGCAAAGAGAGGAAAGAGGTGGGAGGAAGTATGACGTGCAGAGGAGAAGCAGGCAATGGTGTTCAGAGAAGACAAAGCAAAGATCTGGAGGAGGTTGGGACTGCCCCGGAGGTAGAAGGAAAGGAAGAAGATGTGGACAGCACAGGGTCTTGTCTTAAGCACCATGGGGTGGGTGATGTTGTTCTCTAAGTACAAGAAGGTTAGATCTATTTCTTCCAGAAAGTCAGGCCAGAGACGGTGGTGTGGATTAGGACAGTGATGGCAGAAGAGAGGGGAAGACATTGGAAGGGTTGCAGGGTGTGTCTAGGACTCAGTAATTGACTGAGAGTGAGGCACCATCACCATTACAACCAGGCTTGGTCTGGGCAATAGGATGAATGGAGGTGGAGTTCCTGAAATCGGGGAAACAGGAGAGAAGTGTGACAGGGAGATCTGGAACACCTGTGTATCATCCAGGTCAAGCCATCCCTTAGAGTCTAGAGCACCGGCTGATGACGGCTGCCTGGCTCTGCCCCGTTCCCCATCTCTGAAATAATACCCGAGTGTTTTCAGAACTGCCTTGAAGCAGGATTCAAGATTAATGTACACTTTTTGGTCTAAGACTTAGTGAGATAGAATGAAAGTATCATGAGGGAGCTCTGGGGAGCCTCCTTACAGGAGAATTCCTTGTCATGTCCTACTGTTTGCTACCTGGCATGCAGATGTGATGGCTGAAACCCCAAGTATCCACTCTGGAAAATGAGATTGAATCCAGGCCTTGAGTGCAGTGGGGCAGAAGATCAGTTGCTTGGGTCTCCGAGCATTGTGGAGTTGGCAGCAGCCCCTGGTCACCCCCTCTAGAATTGAGAGAGACCGGCACCCCTTACTTGGTCAGCCTCAAGAATTTGGTCGTTGTCTACCCTGCTGCATTGAAACCTTCCAACACAGATGTCAGCAAGCTATAAATAGTGCTGGGAAACTCGAGGGCCCAGAAGAGAGAGAAACTTGGGAGAGAGAGGAGGAGGCTGCAATGCTATAGTTAAGGGACAAGCAAAGCACCAGGTACCTGTAAAAGAGAAAGGGCCAAGCTGAGAAGCTTGAGAGTTCAGAGGGAAGCCCAAGCATGTGCAGGTGGTGGGGTCTGGACAGATTCCTGCGGCAGAGTTTGGGGTGGTTTCCTGAGCAGGATGGGGACTTGGCCACAACCCCATGGAAGAGGGGTGCACAGCTCATGGCCAGCACTGCAGTACCAGGCAGCCTCAACTGAAACCCTTTCTTTCTCTGAAGATGAACCCTGCCCTCCTGTGAGTGCTACCCTTCCTGTGACTTTAGCTTCCTGAAGACGAAGACGCAGTGAATGAAATTCCCACCCTCACTTCTGAGCAGCTCTTCTGAACATGGAAGCCAGCATCGTCCTCCTGGATGAAGATTTCATTGTATTTCAAATATTCATCACGACATGCAAATTCCAGGTCCTTCATAATCCTGGTTACCTCTTCCTGGTTGAGCTTTATCTTGTTAACATCTCCAGGTGGGCACAAGCTAAAGCCAACAGCCCAGAGACCCATAGGAAATGAGTCACCTCCCTGGACTGGCAACATGCTCCTATTAATACAGTCAAAGTGGCGTGGTTTTCTTCAGGAGCCGATCCCCCCAAGGCTGATACAGAACTTGGGGTTTTTGTTAAGTTAGCTTATCCATCAAGGACAAACATGTTGACATTTTTCTAAATGACATCTAATCTCTCCGCAGAAGTGGGCAGAGATTAGATCCCAAAAGGCAGTTCAGAGAGGTTCCCTGACAATGTTAGGTTATAAATCAATTTTAATCTCTCTCCTATTATCTCAGGGTGAAGCAGTCCCTTGAATGCACCAGCCTCATTAGCAAAGCAAATGACACACGTCCTCCTACCCTCCAAGCATTCTCAGTTGCCTACTTTCCCTCAGTGACAAAGGCAATTTGTGTCAAAGAGTTTACACAATAGCACTGGGACAGTAGAACATTGGCCCCCTGAATAATGCCTCTTCAAAGCCAAATTAACAGAGCACTGGAAGAAACTCTAGGGCTTTGTCCAGAGAGGCTTCCAGAGGAGTGCAGGGACAATGGATTTCATAATTAAAGATGTGGATTCACTCCCTGGCCTCCCACAGAGGAATCCATGCCAAGGGCAATCAAGCTTAATATTTCTTAGTACTACATTCTTCATCTACAAGAATCAGATTTTATCTACAAGCAGCAAATCATGATAGCTGCTTCTGTGGCCTTGTGAGAACTGGTAGAAATAAAATCTTCTGGACCAGTGATAACCACTCAACAGATGGCAACATTAGCAGTGTTTGAACAAATCTCCATCCAGGAAGCGCTTGTCTCCATATAATATCTTCCAAGCAATCCTAGTGCCTATCCCAGTGCCCTGGACATACCAATATACTGAAAGGTAGGCCAAGTGAAGGGATGGATGGAGGGATGGATGAATGGATAGATGGTTAGATTGATGGGTGGATAAATGGTTGGATGGATGGATAGATGGATGGATGGATGGATGGATGGATGGATAGTTAGGCACCACTGAGGCTACCCAAGTGGCAGGAAGAACATAGATATGGTAATCCCTATACCTACTTGCCCTATAGCCTCCTAATCTAGTGTATGGTTGTCATGAGTATTGTAATCACTCACTGTAGCCTTGTACTGAAAGTGCTACCATTGCTAAGGTGAAATTATAAAACAACTTTGCTTTGTCTCTGTATCCCCATACAAGCTCCCACCTCCCAAAGTTATACTTTCTTATAGCTGATAAAATCTTAGGAGCTCCCAAAGCTTCTTTGAACCAGCTCATATTAGTCACAAGAACAGCATTACTCTTAAGGAATGAAACTCCATGTTTCATTCAGTGTAAGCATCTTCCCTCCTACCTGGGAAGAGCAGGGACTGCTGCAAACTTGATGCATGCAATAGAGGAGTAGCCAGGCACAAGCAGTTTCCAGCTCTCTCTTAATTTCTCTCTTGTGGTACAAAGCTGATAGCCAGAGTGACTCTACAAACCCATTTGCCCAGGAAAGCACCAGTGTTTGCCCTGTGTGATTGCTGAGTATAGGGTTCTGTGCAAACAATGGCCCTGTTCACCCTACATTTCAGGGCCTCTCTGATTCTGACCCCTAGTATTCAGCCTGGGGAGAGGAGGTATGCAAACAGCTGGAGTTGGCCGGTCTGGTTATGATGTGGTGTCAGGGTAGAGGGTGCCAGGCAGACTTTTATGTTGTTGGGAACTTCTATGGGTGTTTTCAGAGACCACAGCTCCCTCTGCAGAGGCTAGGTCTTTCCTGATAGATGCTCCTATGCTTTCCTCCAGGTCTTCCACTTCTAGATGCCACCTGCCACCATGCATATGGTCTGAGTGTGTCCCCCCAAAGGCTCATGTGTTGGGAACCCAGTCCTCAACGTGATGAGGTTGAGACACAGTGAGACCTTTGAGTGGTGGCGCCCAGGGGGCTGGCCCTGCCCCACGCTCCCACTTCCTGTTCCACCCTGTGATCTCTCCCTTGTTCAGCCCTTCCTGTTATGATGTCACCTGTGACAATGCAATGCCCTCAAGGGGGTCTCCACCTCAGGGCTCGGCTCCTCACTTCAGGATGTGGAGGCATTTTGTGAGCTGTAGGGCATGGTAGGTGATAATCATCACAGCTACACACATTTTCTGAGCAATAGCCTAGTGCCAGGCTTGGGCCAGGGCATTATATCGCCACCCACTAAAGCCCTAGGAAGTGCGGCTAGCTGGGGACATTTCTTCTCTTCCTTCTGGAATGTCAGCTATTGTCTTGCCAAACATCCAAAGTCACCTTTCTGTTCCTTCTTCTCCATGGGTCTGAACTGGCCCCCGGCAATCCACAAAAAAGTCAAATACTGAAGACAGCACTTAGATCAGATTGAAATAAACTCTTCTCAGAATTCCCCAAATTCCACATGGCGGTCTGTAGAATCTGTTCATCCTGTCCACCCCTTTCAGAAGGCTAAGGTTTATCTCTGTTCTTCTGTGTCCAGAACACTCATGGAACATGAAATAATTGGTGATATTGATGAGGATGATGATAACTTACAACAACTGAATATCTACTAAGTAGCAGGTGCTGTACTAAGTATATACATCAACTGATTTACTCATCACAACTGCTATGGTTTTGATAAAGAAGTTCCCCCACATTCATCATGCGCTCACAGGCGGGATTTTGGAAAAGGATTGAACCACCAGAGTGCTAAAGCTGAGTTGCTGTTAGGAGGTGGAGCCTGGTGGCTAGGGAGGCGGCCTGGAAGGGTGTAACTCCCTCCCAGCTCTTCCCTTTTCTCTCTGCTTCCTGGACACCGTGAAGTGAGGGACTTGTCCTTCACTATGCTCTCTGTTGGAGCCAGCTGACCATGGACTGTAACCGTGAGTCAAAACAAAGCCCTCTTCCTTTAAGATGTGAGTGTCCAGTGTTGGGTCTCAGCAATGAGAAAGCAACTAAGACAACAGCCATCCTGTAAAATATATTCTGATGTCAACTCTACTTTGAATATTAAAAAAAAAATACTTGAAGCTCAGAGAAGTTCAGCAACTTGTCCTAGGTCACACAGCTTGCAGTGGCAGAGTCAGGATACAAACTGGAGTCTTCCAGATCTCAAAACTTGTTTTCTTAATAAGTATACAATACCAGTGTAAACTGAACTATCTCTAAAGCTATTTATACTAAATTGAAGGGTTGTCTATCCTAATTGGTCATGGTTTGAGCTCAACGGGAAGAAGAGTAGTTTTGGAAAGCAGCAAGAAGTGGCAGCTGCTCTGTGACAGAACAAGAGGCAGCCAGGATGCTGAGGTCACTCCAGCAGGACTCACAGGCTGAGGGCCCAGCTGCAGTGAGCAGACCCTCCTCCACGCCCTACTCACACACAGACCCCGGGTTACCAGCAATTCAACTGATGGTGATTCAAAGGCTGGTTTTGCAGTCACCAGCTCTTTACTAGGGCTAAACCACTTCACCACTTTGAGCCCAGTCTGCTCATGCACAGTAATGCTCAGCAAGGCCCCCTGGCCCCAGCACTCTGCCTGAGAAGGAGTGCACAAGGCAGCCAAAGCATTTTGCACTTGAGGTTCTTGCACTCCTATTAAGCACATGGCCCTGGATCCAGATCACCCTGGAGACTCAGGTCCCACGCCGTGGCAGACAAGCTAAGTAGTTGTTATGTGAAATGAACAGATGGGCACCAGGACTGCCTTGAGACGGTCGGGAAAGCCCTTTATTCCCCTAAGATGACTCTGCCTCTTCTCTCTGCAGCAGTCATCCCTGAGATATCCATGCCCCATGCAAAACAAAAAAACAAAAACAAAAAACCTCTTTCAGTGGTTCTGCACATTAACTTATGCGGTCACTTCTCAAGGTTTTTGGAAATCTGGTTTCCCAAGCCAGCTTTCAGCTCTGGCAGAGACCTCCCTATTTTTAACAACATCAACGATGACAATGAGGCAGCTGTCTCCCTCCCCTCAGCCTAACCCCCTCTGCATCCTCAAATGTTACTTGCTCATCCTCCTGAGGTCCAGAATGGCTGATCACCTCTACCTTGCTCCCATTGCTGTCATCAAAGTTACATAAGGCAAATCAAGAATTCATGACAAAGCTAGCCATGGTGATGCACGCCTGTCATCCCAGCACTCTGGGAGGCTGGGGCAGAAGGATCACAAGTTTGAGCCCAACCTGGGCAACTTAGTAACTTAGCAAAACCATGCCTCAAAATGAAAACTAAACAAGAGCTGAGGATGTAGCTCAGTATAAAAGCTCTGAGTTCAATCCCTAGTACTACGACAAAAATAAATGAAAATAAAATTATGAAAAAGATCCAGATTTGGGGGGGGGGGTCCAGGGTAAAATATAGTTTAGTTCCTGTTGTTCACCTGTAGGAACCCGCCTACAAGCTCCAACCTGACCAAGAAGTGACGAGGATGAAAAATAAAGAAACACAGAATCAGGTTAAAATGTGGAGGGCCAGGGGACTCTTGTTCCCTTCGACAGACAGAGAGCCCTGAGTGACTGGTGCACCTTGCCTTTACTCAGTCAGACACAGGTGCAAGCAGTTAAAGTTATACAGGATTCACTGTCTCCTACCCTCCCAGGTACTTGTCTGGGGAAACAACAGGATCATAGCTGTTTTTACTTTTCCCTGAAGCACGTCAGCATGCTTCCATGCCACCCTTCTTCTTAGTGCTCTCTGAGGAGGCCAATTAAGCCTCAGTCTTCCTATCTGGTCTCCCACATTCACTCAATTCATGAAGTGCAAGATAAAACCGGCCAAGTATTTAATGATTTTCTTTGATTGTGGACTTGATTTGTCCATGAAAGAGACGTGGATGAGGAAGTTCCATTAGGGCAGTGGATCTCACAGTCGGGATGTGAGGAAAAGGAAAACGATTCTAACTGGGGCAGAAGCCATACAGACAGCTGCCTTTAGAAGCACTTCCGGCCTGCCTCTCTAGAGAACCGAACTACAGGAAGCAAAAGCCTTCTTCATCTTCTTTAAATCCTAAGACTTTGTAGCACTTGCCATATTTGAGTTGCCTCATATTTCTGCCCGGAGATAAAGTATGGTGACCAAGTCCTTCCCAGAGGGGTCCCTGGAGAAGAAAAGGATGGATATCAAGGCCTAGCATCGGGAGAGGGACTTCCCCAATAGGAAATACGTGGGGGTCCCATGGGAGTCTGGTGGAAGAGAGAGGGACACAAAGAGACATTTCTGTCAGTGGTGCCCCTGAACTTGAGTACCCAGTCAGTCTAAAGAGCTCGATCGCATTTCTTTCCACTCCACTCAGCTTCATCCCAGGTTGCTTTTTTTTTTTTTCCTAGTACTATGAATTGGAGGTTGAACTGAGGGCCTTTGCATTTAGCTACATCCCAGCCCATTCATTGGTTTGCTTGTTTATTATTTCAAGACAGGGTCTTGCTAAGTCACTAAATTACTCAGGCAGGGCTCAAATTTGCAGTCTTCCTGTTTCAGCCTCCCAGAGCACTGGGCCAGGTTACTCACTGTTACACATAACTAACGACTCCACTCTTCCTGCCTGGTCAGAACCACACTTGTTAATCCCAATGAGATTTTTATCACGTAGCCATTTCCTTGTGTCACAATCTTTAAATGCCTGAGAAGTTAAACAAAATGCTTTTTGTTTTCTTCCACCCAGCCCAGTGAGATGCAGGCCACAAAACCTTGAGCTCAGGTGAACATGGGGGACTGTCACAGTTACCACGGAGGCACTGGATCCACAAAAACTATCCTCACAATGAAAATAAAATGTTTAGGTTAATCTCTTAACATAGGTGTCCTGTTTTTCTTGTTTCCAAACCCTCTTGTAACTGTTACTTAATTGAATCTGCACTTTTGCAGTAAGTATAGAAGGGGGTCTTTGTCTGTCCTACCAGGTAGGATTAGAGGAGCTGAGGGCATAGGTGACTTGCTTGGGGTCTCAGTTACTAAGCAGCATCTCAAAGTCTCAAACCCAGCTTGTACTATTGCAAATATCAGCAACTGTCTTTCCCGCCACAGTATTTGGAAGCAGGTAAAGATTGCTGCTAAGATTCGACCACATATATGACTCACAGAACTGCAACGCTGACATCAGTGGTTTCCCATCTGTGGGTCAGACAGGGTGAAGGGCTGTCCCACATGCAAGGGCTGAATTTTCTCCTTGTGTGGAATTGTTCTGTTTAGAATTTTACACATGTAGTGTTGAAGCCACCAAAAGGCAGGAATAAAAGTTTGGTGAAAGCTAAAAATGACCAGGACAATTATTTTTTCTCAACTTGGACAAAGTTGCAATAAACAAAATGTTTTCTGACAAGTGTCCAGGTTCACTCTGTGTTTCAAGATCATCTATAGATTTCCCCTTCCATAACTAATTCATCCCATTTTTTATCATCAGTAGGTTAGTATTTTCATCTATCAGCCTGGCCAGGGTTACGTTTTTCTCTCAGGGACATACTAGGCTTAACTTTTGTACCAGCATTCATCCCTATAAGAAACACCAGAGAGAATCAAGATATAAAGAGGGAAGGTTTATTTTGACTTGTAGTATTGGAGCACCAGTCCATGATTGGTTGTCCCCATAGCTTTTGGGAATGTGGCAAGACAACACCTCATGGTTAGAAGCACATAATGGAGAAAAATATCTTACTTCATGGCCATGGAGCAACAAAGAAAAAGTACGTAAGACTAGAATCTCACAGTTGCCTTCTGGGCCACCTCCAGTGACCTAATGCCCCGCCACGATGCCCTGCCTCTTCAAAGTTCCACCACTTCTCCAAACCTCTAACATATGAGACTTCCTGGGACACCTAAGATCCAAACCACAAAGGGTTCTCAAAATAGGTGGTGAATGTATAAATAAAAAATTATTACAGTAAGACACATTGCCATGAATCCCCCTCAAAATAACCTTCTTGATTCAAGCCCACCTATCCCATTGTTCTTGCCACTCTCTAAAGCAGTTCTGGAAGTTCTCTTTCCTGAGGGACTTTACCAACTGTGATCAAAAATGTGGTGAATCTTGCTGCCAAGGCAGACTCATAGAACACATGATGCTGTGTCCTCATCCACCTTATTCACCAGATCTGGTGCCATGGTATTTCTGGCTCTTCCCCAAAGTCAAAATGACCATGAAAGGGAAATGTTTTGATTCAGGACATTGAGGGAGCCAGGACAGTGCAACTAAAGACACTCAGGAAGGAGGACTTCAGAACTGCTTCAGAAAGTGTCAAGAATAATGAGATTAATGTGATCAAAGTGAGGGGATGTATTGGGAGGATCACAGCAATGTGTCTTTTCTTGTAATAATTTTGTATAAACATTTTAAACATTCATCATATTTTTTGATCATGCATCATATAGCAGCCGTAAAAGAATGGTATTTTCACAACTCCGTGTGAGCTCTTTGCCCTCTGGCTCCTGCAGCCTCTAATGGGATACAGGCTCCACATCAGCAGCTCTCCAAACATCTCCTGAGAGTCTCTGATTCTCTACATCTGCTTAAAGATGATCCTCTCAAAAAGCCTCATAAATTAACTAGATGGGCACTCTGCTAGTTTCCTTATCAAGTGGAACTCTGCTTGGTTATTTTAAGTCTCAGAGTTTCCATTACTTGCATTTTGGCCTTCCATGTTCAGTTTGCTGCCAAAACAGCTTTGGACTCTTTGCCTTTTGTCTGGATCACTTTTCTGGAATTTGGAATGGTTGATAGCTGTTTTTTGATGAGCTGTACCTCCCAGGATGAAGGGAGAAAATGAAGTTTACTTGCTTTCTATGGGGTCATTCTTCTCTATGAACATATAGCACACATGATCGCATAGTAACATACATGCTCATTAATATGTACCTAATTAAAACAGCTAAGAATAAGAGCAGCCAGTGTCTTAGTTTGGATCCATTCCCAAAAAGCACTCTAAAGCAAGGACTTAAGGGCATGGCTTTTCTTTGGGAAGCATTCTCAGGAGATATAACTGAGGGAAGATGGGAGAGGGAAAAAATCCAGTGAGCCCTGTAGTAAGGACCAGGTTGCCTCTGTGGTCAACCTGGACTCGGTACAGCCATGTTCTCCTGAAAAATGTGGCCACCCAACAAGACCTCTCTCCAGAATGGTTTCACTATATGGTTATTTATCTAAGCTGGGGTGTTTGCTACCAAAACCCTTGTTTCTTGATAATGGAGGATGCCCTGATAGGTGTCAAGTGCCTAGCATTCTTAGACTGGCTCTCACCCAGGCCAGAGAAGTCCCCAGACTCCTGGAGAAAGCCACTGAGGAGCTAAACAACAGCAGTGTAGGTGAAAATGTCATCACACCCAGTACCTCTCAGAAAAACTTCGGGAGAACTCAGAGTGGAGCCCAGGAGATGTGGGGCAGGGCATCAGCAGGATATTCCACAGCTTGGACAGGGTCATTGGTTCTCAGAATATTTTACCTACAAGTGATCTGGAAGATTGCATTCATTTCTTAGGGTTGCTGTGACAAATAACCATGAAGCGGGTGGCTGCCAACAGTAGAACTTTGTCCTTCCATAACTCGTGAAGCCAACCAGAGGAATCGAGTGAATTGTCTGCTGGACAGGATACATCTAAAAGCTCCATGGGGAACATTTGCCCCTTGACTCTTCCTGCTTCTGGTGGCTCGAGGTAGAGGTTCTGCCCCTTGCAGGTGTGTCTCTGTAGCCTCTGCCTCTGTCTTCACGTGGCTTCCATCTCCCTAATCTTCCTTTACCTGAATCTCACTGGGATTTGTCATCAGGTTTACTTCCCACATGAGTAATTCAGTATAATTTCGTTCCAACATCTCAAACTCAATTATGTCTGCAAAGACTGTTTTGACAAACAAAGTAACATTCACGGGGTCCAGGTACAGTCGTGCACCGCATAATGACATTTCTGTCAACAGCAGACTGGGTGTACCATGATGACCACATAAGATTAAAAATTCCTATCATCTAGCAACATCGCATACAGTCATAACTCACAGCATAACACATTGCTCACATTTTTGTAGTGATGCCAGTGCAAACAATTGTATGGAGCTGCCAGTTGTATAAAAGTATAGCGCATCCAGGCACAGTGGTACATTCTGATAATCCCAGCTACTCAGGAGACTAAGGCAGGAGGATCACAAGTTCAAAGCCAACCTGGGCAACTTAGTGAGGACTTATCTCAGGACAAAATTTAAAAAAGAGTCGAGGAAGTAATTCATTTCTCCCTAGTTTAATTTCCAGTACTCCTTCCCCCCAAAATATACCACATGCAATTATGTACAGTGTATAATTCTTGATAATAATAACAAATGACTTTGTTACTGGTTTATATATTTATTATACTATACTTTTATTGTTTTTTCAAGTGTAGCCAGCCCTAGTTATAAAAACAAAATTTACTGTAAAATAGTATGCTGTGTTATGCCAGCAACAATCTCAAACATCTGTTTACTAAATCTCTTGATTCTATCAAGAGGCTACCTCTACTGATTTGTCTACACCATCTAAGGTCACATAAATGTTCACCATGATAGTTACACAGGGATGTCTTTCTCAGAATACATCCCATTGCTATATGGCACATGGCTATGTTAGGATGTGGAAACATATTTTGAAAGGCTATCGTTCATTGCATTCCAGAGAGTTGAAACAACTTGTTCAAGTTATACTGGAGCCAGACATGGACCAGCTTTATCTCCTGATGGAATAAAGAATCCACCTAAGCTGGGCATGGTGGTCCAGGCCTCCAATCTCAGCACTCCAGGAGGCTTTGGGAGGAAGGTTGCAAGTTGAAGTCCAGCCTGGGAAACCCTGTCTCAAACTTTAAACATAAAAGAAAAATACTGGGATGCAGCTCAGTGCAAAGGCCCTGGGCTTGATCCCCTGCACCTTAAAAAAAAAATCCATCCATCAGGACATGAACCCAGAAGTCACTGTGCACTTCTCAGGCTCCTCATCTATACCCCATCTATCAACAAATGCCATCAGCTTTGTCCCCAAATCACACCCTGAGGTCAGCCACTTCCGGCCACTCTGGCTCCCACATGCATAGTCTCAGCCATATGTCCTTCCTGGGTGACAATGCTGCCCTCCTGTCTGGTCCACCCACCTCTCCTCTGGGTCCTCCTTGATTCAATCCTCAGGCCCAACTGAGATGACACAGTCAAGAGAAAATCAGTCTCCTGCTTCAAATCCTCAGCGGCTTCTCTCCACACCAAGGACAGTGTCCAAGCCCGGCTCACGATGCCCAGAACAATCTAGGTTCTCCATCTCCCACAATATCACCTCCTCCCCCACAATTCCCCTTTCACCTGCTCCAGCAATGCTGACTGAATAACAGTGACCATAATAATAACAGCTAGAATGGGTTACACACTGAGTCTTGGGTACTTAATAATATGATTCCTAGAAAGCATCCGATACATTATTAAGTGAATATTTAATCCCCATATTTATTCATTTATATTTATTCATTCAGTTGGAAGAATGACCAGCCACTCTGGTGAGAATGTTGGAGAATGCTGGAGCAAGGTCCATCTCAGAGAAACACGGAGCAGGTGAGGAAACTGAGTTGTATCCAGAGGTGATGGGGAAGGGCCTGACGGGGTGTCAGCAGGAGGTTGACACAGTTTGGGGCTCATTTTCTGGCTGCTCTGTGGACCATGGTTTGGAGCAGGGTGACAGCAGACCCCAAGACATGCAGTCACCAGGACAGCTTTCCAGCTCATGGCGAACACAGAGATTCCAGAGCAATGGAAATGGGCAGCTCAGCACTTAAAGGGAAGAAGATGTCAGATGCCACAAACCACAGATCACAGCAGAAATAACTTTGCTGAATAAAAACACCTGACATTCACAGAAAGCTCACTCTTCTATGACCTCACTATTTTTGGTGCTTTATGCAAACTAATTTAATACTCAAAACAAACCAGTAGGTTGGCACCTATGAGTAGGTATGGCACAGCCACCCTGTCACTACCCATATTTTAACTAACAAGCTAGGTGATGGTAGTTTCTGCTTCTGCCTCTTCAAGTAAGCACAGCCCATTATTTTATGAATCTGCCACATTATATAAACAAAGTTTAAAGACAAGGAACAAAGAAAATGCATCTAGAGGATGAAAAGAATTAGAAGTATGAACAGGGGAGTCAGAGGACACATGAGCTCTCTAAGATGATACAGGTTTGAAATAGCAAAGCTAGCTAACCTTGACTTTCATGCACTTTATTGAGGTTTGTGTAGTTTTAGGATGTCTTTGGAAACCCCACAGAATTCTGTCCATCTATACAAAATGATTCTATTGATCCACTGCTAGAGAGTTTTACTACAATCAATGAGCTTGGAAACAGAAAGATTTACAAAGGTGAGTCAGGGGGATCCCCTGATTTGTGGCAACGAAGCGCTCCTGCTCTGTGGCTTACGGCCTCTCTGTACTCTCACCAGGCCCCAGGTTTGGTTCATTGTCTTAATTCTGTGCTCTCACCACCCTGAGATTCTTAATAGTTTTGGATAAAGGACCCCTCCTTTTCATTTTGCACTATGTCCTGCACATTATGTATCCAGCCCTGTGGGCAGATGTGAGTGGCCTATGGCAGATCTCAGATCCATACGGAAAGCAGCTTCTTTCACAGGGAGCCATCAGGAGTGACTAAATTCCCTCTTGACATCGTGGTCCCCTTCAAAGAACATATTCATGCAGATGCTCAAAAACCGCCCACAGCAGAGCTGTTGTGGAAATAATTGACTCTTCAAGTAGAGTTAGACGAAGCCATCTCCCCAGAACCAGCCCCATAAGTCAGACTGATGATAGCATCACAGATGACAGCAAGTTGTCTCCAGTGATGGATGCTTCCTGGGTGTGGGTTCTAACCAGAGGTACACATATGAATCACTGGCTTAGAGAGGTTTTGGGTTTTTTTTCAAGATGTGTGTGCAAATTCAACCCCAAAATGTTCTAAATCAAAGTTTCCAAGGCAGTGATGGAGTAGGGGACACCTAAAGATTTTTTTTTCCTTTCTCTGGCCTCTGTAAACAATTTATTTTTTCCTTAAATTCTTTTATTGGTACATTTTAGGTATACAATACATTTGGATTTATCATCAGGTGCTTGTAGCTGTACATGATGTATCTTGGTTCTTATTTTTTCCCCATTACCTGTGTGCCCCTCACCCCCTCCACCGTTCCCTATTTACATAGACTTTGTTTCCATTTTTTTCTTTTCTCATAATTTTTCCTTTCCCTTCTTTCCTTTCCCCATCTCATCCCATCACCCCTACCCCTTTGGACCTTTTCCTATTTCAAATTATCAATTATTCATTATTAATCCTTTTAATCCTTATTTACACTTTCAGTTACTCACACTAGAGAAACTATTTGGTATTTACACGTGTGTCCTATTTATTTCACTTAGGAGTATGGCCTCAATGTGCATCCATTTAGCTATAAATGTCTCTAGTTTTTCATTCTTTATGGCTGAGTAGTACTCCATTTTATTAAAAAAAACCCCACATCTTCTTTATCCAGTCTCCAGTTGATGGGCACGTGGGCTCTTTCCAAGCTGTAGGTATTACAAACTGTGCTGATATAAACATGGGTGTGCATACATCACTGTGGTATGATTCTTTTAATTCTTTTGGGAAGATATCCAGTAGAGGAATAGCTGGGTCAAATGGGACTTCCACATGTTTGAGGTATCTCCATATTGATTTCCACAGTAGTTGCATCAGTCTGCACTCCCACCAACAATGGAGAAGGGTTCCTTTCTCCACACAACCCCAACATCTGTTATTGGTTGATTTCTTGATAGCAGCCATATTTTCTTGGGTGAAGTGGAATCTCAGCATTGTTTTCATCTGCATCTCTTGAATGACCAGTGATGTTGAACATTTTTTCATATGTTTATTTGCTGCTTTTACTTCTTTGTCTGA
>NW_004624740.1:12032750-12052661 GCF_000247695.1 Heterocephalus glaber | reverse complement strand
GTGTGAATTAAATCAAAATCAAGGACCAACTCAACATATGTTTATAGTGAATAAACTCTTCAATATAGCAACTTTACCCTTTGGGAAGGGGAGTTAGATGGAGTTGGGGAGAGAAGAATATGGGTAGGCAGAAGGATAGGGGAAGGTTAGCAGTGAGGCCAGAGGGCACAGGCAAGAGAAGAAAAGAGAAGAAAAGACAAATAAAGATGAAATACAAATTAGGGCCAGAACAGGAACACAAAGGGGAAATGAAGAACAATGTGGGACAGCAAGGGAGCGATGCAGAGAGACCAAGAAAGAAAAGAGAGAAGAAAGAATAAAGAGAAAAATAAAAATTTTAAAAGAGTAGAATAGAAGAAAAAAATGAAAAATAAGAGCAAAGAAAATAGTGGTAATTTTGAAAATAACAAATTAAGATTAAAATGAAGGGCCTCCTTCAGGTTATGTCTCTGCTGTCACAATAGGCAACATGGGCAGCAATGTGCATTTATAAGTCCATAAGTCTCAGTAAGCCAGTCACAGACCCATGAGATTCAGGCAGATTTCTGGCTGCAAGTCCCAAGTTGAGCTTCCTGTCCTCCTGCAGGGTTGAACTCTCCAAGGTTCTACTGCAGGTTCCAGCTGCCTTTCCCCTGAAGATAGTCCAGATTCTGATGGGAGATGATGATCCCTCCAACTTACCAAGTACAGTGGTCTGGTGTGCCTTTATTGCAGAGATTCTCTTCACTTTTCCAGTAGGCTTATTTTCATCAGGGAGCCTGAGAGAGGCCCTCTCTCTGTTGTTCACTTCTGCAGCTCAAGACAATGGCTTTTATGTCCCCCTGTGCCTCTATAGTGTCGAACCAAGTAGCTGAACAGCCAAGAGGTGGGGGTTGGGGTCTGAGTGTCTAAGCTGGTGGCTGGTGGGCATGCCCGGGGATCCTCACATCTCCTGGTCACAAGTCCGGGGAGTGAGCCAGATGGAGCAGGACACCATCAGCCCACAACCGCTCTGTCCATGTCTAAGCTGGCAGCTCACCTGAAGATTTTTAAAGGTAAACCCTAATTAAGTGCAGCTCCCCAAACAGAGTCCATCCCTGTTCAACCCCTCTGGACATTTTGTGAAAGGGACACAGAACTTTCATAAGTGTAAAGTCAGTACTACTAGGTTGGAAACTAAGTTGTAGCTGATCAATTCCTACATTGTTACTCCTGCTAGGAAGTTTCAGTCATGCTCAACTCTGCCCAACTGCTAACATCTCGAATATCCCACATCCCCAACCAATGAACAAAACAGAAAATGATCCAGAAATGTAACAGGAAGATAGACCCAAGGAGAGATTATATTTGACCAATAAAGCCCTCAACACTTTACTGCCCCAAGAAAATCAGATACCTCTCCTGTCTCACCACTCTACAGAACTTTCTATTTCATCAAGTTCATTGATTCTAATAACACTACCTGGCAATGGATGAGCAGAATCATGGTGTACAGATTCACAGGATTCTGTAGAGTCTCCAGAGGCAGCCTAAAACTACAGCGAACCCAATACAGCACGTAGAGGTCTAGGTGAGCCAGCACTGCTCTCCCAAACCTGTATCATCTTAGCAAATGTGTGTGTCCTCTGACTGCCCCTTGTGAGCAGTCACCACATTTGAAAGCACTCTTTTTCCAGAAAAATACAAACAATGCTTTAACACTAAGAGCCACCTGCTGTGTTTTTTTTTAAATGTGACTTGAAACAGTACCGCTCCAAATTACATGAATCATCTCTAAATTTAGAAATCAGTTCCTAATACCCACTGCTTGTACAGAACTGTAAATAATGTCTTCCAGTGCTCATGGGAGAATCACTGCCAAGAGCCCCTTCACTTGGTGCCTCCCATTCCTCCAGAGGGGAACGTGCAGCTTCTTGCCACAGTTGGCAAGCAGACTCTGTCTGGGGGGAACCAAACAGCAGGAGGGCTTACCCAACAAATGCAAGGGTTCCTCCACCCACCACAGGACAGTGGTTCTCCACTGGGGGGTGCGGATTGACATCCTGCTCATTCCTGACTCCCCATCTTCCCCCATCATCTCCGCCCTCGCCCCACCTCCCTCATCCCCACCCTACACAGAAGTCCCAGAATTTCTAGCAAAAGCTTTAGTGAAAGCATGCGCTCAGTAAAAGCTTCGTATATTGATTCTGCTATTTCTTCTGCCTCTTGACCACTAACAGCATAAGCCCTTTTCTCCCTTCTTAACTACCGGCCATAGAGACATATACTCAACACACACACACACACACACACACACACACACACGTGCACGCACATGCTTGTGCACACACACACAGTCACACATGGTAACTAATTTATTGAAAAGAAGTTTCTTTGTTTTGGTGATTTTATCTGGTTTATTCTTAGAAAAAAGAAAGAGGTAGACTCTAAGGTGATTAAAGTTTCATCCTTCAAGGATTTGCTTGGGGGCTCCATAAGTATAGCCAATGGCTCTGGAGGCTGAAGGTGGTGATCTCTTATCATAATACTGTATTGGTTTCAGTTGGCTCCCTATAAAACCCAGCTGGAACCAGGCTTGGTGACTGCACACTCTGAGAGGCTGAGGCAAAAGGATCGAAAGTTCCAGCACAAACTGGTTGACTTAGGGACAGCAAGACCTTGTCTAAAAATTTTAAAAGTGCTGGGGATGTAGCTCAGTGCAAAGGAACCACATTTATTCCCTAGTACCAAAACCAAACAAATAAACAAAGAAAAAGCCAGTTGGGGCAAGGAATGACAGGGAGTATTCCCACTATAATTCTGTTCCTCATCATCTTCCTCATTAAAGAATCAAACTGCACAGCTGTACACCTTGCCCCCAAATCACCCCCTCCTCAAATCCTATCCCTCCCCAAGCTGACACCAAGATCTTAAGGTGACTGCAGAGACTGCAGCTCATCTACATAAATAAGAATCCCACAGAGGTAATAGGCTCCATGTTAAAGGGTTATTATTTAGAGATATATCAAAACTCCTTAATGGCATTTTAATTCTTCATGGGCAAATTTACCAACCTGAGTAATATAGAAGATTGCAGGTCCCAGAATCTTGAGAAGGTTTGGCTTTCCTGCCTGGTTGGTAATATAAATAATCCAATCCAACATGTTATGACCAGGTTCTCTACCTCTCCCGCCTAGAGAAGAGCTCATACTGTGGAGACTGATTGTCCCACAACTACCAAGCATCCCCCTAAAGCTGAATGACCATTGTTGGCAAACTCCTCTACACCCACTGTCTAGGAGGAAACTGGACCTAAGACAGAAGGACGCAGAGTTTTAGCTCATTTCATGGCTGTTCTACTTCTGATCTTCTGTCTAATAGTAGAATTGAATTGTGATAATAAGGATTCTGTAAGAACTCAAGGCCCTTCCCAGCCTGTAGCTCCAAAATAACTCTCTACATTAAATTTCTCTCTTATTAAGCAATCTTATAACTCACTTCTTTAAGGACTGTGGCCAGCCTTGTCCTAACTAGGAGCTGAAGCACTATCTCTGGGAATCAGAAGTACTGAGTAAAAGAAAAAATCTGTAAATGAGAAAATAAATAAATAACATGCTATATGATTGGCATGGTGTGATATGAAACAGTGTGTGATACTGTCAAGTATGTGACAATGACAAGATAGGATTTGCTATCTGCTGGGATCTCTTACCATCCTTGCTGTTGGATTTCCCATCATTTTTCTTGACCCAGAAGTTTGGAGAACTCTATTTTCAACCAAATGCTGCCCAAGCTATGCCACTGTGGCTATAGCCACATACTCAATCTGTTTGTGTTCTATTGGTGGGACCAGGCATTCACCCTGTGGCTGTTGCTGAGTCTAGTTTTATCTCATGGCAATCTTGTCTTATGCAGAAACCTAACCCTAAGAGCTGAGTCAAATATGGTCCCCTTCAAGTGGTAACACCTGCAGCTAAGGCTAGGAGGGGCCCTTCTTACAGAAAATGGCAGAGTAGGTTAAAAGAAATCAGAGACATGAGCTGGGTGTGGTGTTCCATGGCTAGAATCTCAGGACTCTGAGAGCTGGTGGATAGACTTCTTCCTAAAATTAGAGGCCCCTAAAGGCCTGCAGTGGGGGGTTCTGTGCTTCCTCCCTACTCCTATGTCTATTCTTTGGAAAGCAGTGACCTTAGGCTTGGCTGGAGCATGAACCTGAAGCCAGGGGCTAAATACCCATACAAGCAGAGCCTAACCTTGTGTCTGGATCAACAAACCCCTGAGATGTTGTGGCATGAACAAAAGCAGTCAGCTTCCTGGGGAAGAAATAGAGCACAGGAGCCCATGGTAGTACTCAAGGAAGGCTTGGGATAAGAGCAGATTTAGAAGTTAGGAGTTTCTAAGAAGAAGTTCATACGGAGTCAGAAGACAAGCCAAGCTGGGGCTATCCAGGAGTGAGCTACCTTTAAGAAACACAGGATACCAAAGAGATGGTGAGATGGTATGGAGTGAGATTAAACCACACAGAAGTCCATAGTCTACCAAGGTGGTGAGGAGAGGACACATGACCCAGAGGAGAACCCTGGTGAGGTTCCTCTTCCCAAATACCTTAAAACAGCAGCCACCTTCTACCAAGAGGCATGTCCAAGAGAAAGCTCACTATGAAGGTGTTTGTCTCTAATCTCCACATTTCCCCTCAGAGCTCCACCTACAGTTCCATTTCTCAGAGTCCCTCCTTCACCATTTATAGCCACATGGCCTCCAGTTGAAGACCAGAGCCCAAACTTGGCACTGTGTTGCATGCCTGTAATCCCAGCACTGTAGAGCACTGAGGCTGGGGGATCACAAATTCAAGTCCAGTCTGGACAACTTAGAGACATAGGAAGACCCTGGCATAGCTCAGTGTAAAGACCCTGCTCCCCAGTACCATGGAAGGAAGGTAGGAAGTCAGAAAAATGAGCCAAAACATACATGGAATACTAGTTACAGAAGCCAGAAAGAGTCCCCCCCCGCCCCGCAAAAGCATGGAGGACAGAGACAGAATTTAAAAGCCAGACCCTGGAACCATGGAGATGAGAGACGAACAGCAGAATGTTGGTGAGACACAGGACGATGGTGTCCAAGGATGGGCTTCTAGGCCAGCAGCCCCCTGGGGTGAGATGCCATCATTAAAAAGGCTGAAAACCAAAACAATGGTCCCTCGAGTTTGACCCTTCTATGAGAGCTGGGGAGGCTGCTCTAGCCTGGCATATAGTGGTCTTTACTTCCTTCCACTTTTTAACACACATGAACACACTCATGTACATACACAACACACACAGTGTCCCCATGCTGCCTGGTGGAGCCATGTGGTGTCTTGGATTCACATATGGCTACCTGCACTTCCCCCAGCACAGATGTAAGAACGTTCCTCTTTATTCTACAAACAACCCTCCCGATCTCCCAGGTCCTGGCACCCATCACTGAGCACTGGCAGGGCAGCCACTCAGGGCTATTTAACACATTGCTCAGGGCCCTTGTTCACATTCATCACCCAGGCAATCAGCACAACCTTTATTGCAAACCTGCTCCCTGGTGCTTGTCCTCTGGTCATTAACCTTAACAATGTCAACAGTGTTCTTCATAACTCTGAGCCTGAATTAACACACGAGGCCCGCAGAGAGCAGAGCATGCAGGCCATGACTCAGCCAGGGTGCCTGTGATCAGAACTGACATGTCCCCGGCAGGTGGGATGGTGTGGGGAGGATAGTGTACAGAAAAACAGAAAGACAAAATTGGAACTGGCCTTCTATGTGATATATCCAGGTGGAAAATAAAACTTTCCTGAAACAATGTGGTTGGTCAGGGCTGCAGGTCATCACAAGAAATAATTACAATGGATAAAATGGTAGAATTAAGAATAACAGTTATCAAAAGTTACCCTATCATAGACAATTTGAAGGACACCTGCAGAATCCTCTAAATGGATAGTAGTAATAATCATTCACTTGATCCTTACCCCCTGAAAAAGCACACAAGCATGTTTCAATATTCTAATTTTATGTAGAAAGAAACTAGGTTCAGAGATGTTAAACACCCTTCCCTGGATTGCACAGTTATTAGTAGCTGAATTGAGCTTTGAACTCATGACCATCGGTTGAAAAAAGAAGAAGAAAAGGGTAGAGTTTTCCTGTTCTTTTGAAGTTTCTACTATCTCTCCTAATAATACCAAGCTGGAGACCAAGCTTTTAACACGCAGGCCGTGGTGGGAAATTTAAGATCCAAATTATTGTACGTGTTCATATCTCAGTCACTGGAACATGTGACCATGTTATATTATATAACAAAGGAGATATATGGTAATAGCATTAAGGTTACTAATCGGGTGACCTTAAAATAGGGAGATTATCCTGGATCGCCCTGGAGAGCCCTGGAAATACAAGGATCATTGAATTTGGAAGGGAGAGGCAGAAGTGTAGGTGTCAAAGTGATGGACAGACATCGCTGGCTTTGCAGACAGGAGGAAGCCATGATCCAGAAAACATGTCTAGCCTCTTAGAAGCTGGAGAAAACTAGGAAATGGATTCTCCTTCTATTTACCCCCAGAAAAGCAACACAGCCCTGCCAACAACTTGATTTTAGCCCGGTGAAATCTATTTCAGACTTCTGACTTCCAGGGGGTAAGATAATAAACTTGTGTTGTTTTAAGTTATTGAGTTCATGGTCTTGTTATAGCAACAATGAGAAACTAATACAACCATTTGTGTCCAAATTATTGCTCTTTACATTAAGACCACAGTTGGTTTTCCATGAATGCATAAGTAATGACCACGTATTTAGCAACCAAAACAATAGTACTAATTTCTTTGCTCCTAGTATTTTAGGTGAGAGATGTGTTCATAGCATGAGCATATTTCTCTCCAGGGTCTTACGAGGACATTATGGAGTCTCCCAAAGTATTGGCTAGGCTGTGTCCTTTCTGGAAGCTCTGGAGAAGAATCGACTTCTAATACAAGTTGTAGGCTGAGTTCAGATCTTTGCATCGTAGGACTGAAATCTCCCATTTCCTACTAGTGGGCAGCTGGAGGCCACTAGTTCACGCCTAGAGGCTGTCCACACTGCTTGCTATGTGGCCTTCCCCATCTTCAAAGGCAGCAAGAGAAAAGTGGCCTTACATCAAGTCCTTTCACATATTGAATCCCTTGCACTTTAGGAGGGCTCAGATCATTTAAAAAACTCTGCTAATTAGAGATCACAGCCACCCAAGTAATCTCCTTTCTGATGAGTTTAAAGTCAACTGATTAGGAGTCTGAATTACATCTGCAAAATCCCTTTGCCATTGAAAGTCACAGAATCATGGCAGTGGAATCCCAAAGCACTCCCAGGTCCACCCACACTCAAGGGGAGGGAATTTTTTACCAGAGGGTGGGAATCTTAGGGCCACCTTAGAAGTCTGCCAATCACAACTACCTTAGTATATATCAGGGATATGTTCTTTTTTTCTCTGTTCTCACTGCCTATTGGGTAAACTCTGTTGCCTTTTCTTATTTGAAACACACACCCCCTTACTTTTAAAAAACAAAACAAAAAACAATCCTGACCTCAATATTGGCCTGCTTGCCTGCCAAACTCATTTCCTATACAAATCTGCCTCTGAATTTTCTCCCTTCGAAGCATTTTGTGAGCACCCAGCTAGCAACTTAAAGATGTTAAGAGCTAACTTTTATTGACACCAGATACTGGTCTATGACATATGCCTCTCCTCAAATTAATGAAAAACTAACTGCAGAGAGGTTAAGTAACACAATTGTTCTTAAGTGTGGGTTGCATCCAGGATTCAAAGGCAGCCTCTGTGACTCCAGAACCGAGCTCTTCACAATCAGTAGAGTCTGACTTTCTACATAAAGCCACTTACAGGTAATGGAGTATTAGAAGGTTCTCAGGTATGTGTATCTGCTTTGACTCCAGCAAGTATGGCAATTTCTCCAGGGTGAATATTTTTTCCTATACACAGAAACCAACAAGTTTATAGTGAATTCCAACAAGTCCTTGGAATTGGGAGATGTGACTTACTTAGCCATCTATGCAAATGCTGTGATGAGAGATTCCTCCTCTCCCAAATTGCACTCCCTGAGTTTCCAGCAAGAAAAGTACAGGGAGATCTGGTCACCCACTCTCAGCAAAGCCCAGCTGTGCATGCCATCCCACACAAATCCTGCTGGGGAGGCTAAAAAAGAGCAGGGAGTTTGCAAGCAAATGATGTGCCTGCCTTACTCACACACAGAAGATGAGGGGCAGGGAACGTGTCACAAAACAGTGCAACCAGATGCTTTCTCCAGAAGCTGTGATGCTATGATCTTTCTCAGGACCTCGGTGTACTTAATATATGTAGTAGAGCTTACAAATTAATCTTGCATTGTGCAAGGACAACACTAGTGTGGCAGAAGGCTGCCCTATTAACTTTCCACTTGCTTAGGTCTGGATCAGAGGCTCCCTGTGGATTAAGTGATCTGTCTTGCTTTGCATTTACTCTTCCTCAATGCCAGGCATAAAAGATGTTCAATAAAGATGCACTGATAGGTTGACATTTTCCCCAAGAGCTATAGACCCTCCTTTGCTGCATGCCCCAATTTTCAGTGACTGTTACAATGTTATGCCTTGGTACAACCACCTGCTTTGGTCTGCAGAGTCCTAGAGCCATAGAGGCCAAGACTCCTCTCTCCTGCTTGGTATTCTATTTCTAGGAAGCAGCCAACATGACATCTCAGTCTCCAGAGCATCACTAAAGCTTTCATGTGCTTTTAATTCTATATATGATAACCACAGAGTAGGGGCTTAAAGGGGACCAGGAAACTTTTCTAGAAAATGTATAAAAACTATATATGCCATCTATCCTGATTATTTCAGATATAGCTTAATTGGGTTATTATGCAGAGATTTGTATAATTTGGAGAGAGAGAGAAAGAGGGAGAGGGAGAGGAAGAGAGAAGGAGAGAGAGAGAGAGAGAGAGAGAGAATGAACTTCTACATGATTCCAAGTCATTTCTGCAAGGTCTCCACCTCCAACCTTATGCACAAATATCATTTCTGCAAGGTCTCCACCTCCAACCTTATGCACAAATATAAGTGTACACTTAGAGGTCAATATTCTAGAATCAGTGATCATTAACAAATAAGGAGAGAGTTGATATCTCATTCCTGCTGAGGTGAAAATGAAAATTAAATTTATGAATCTGAGTAGTGTCCATCTGCACACAACAGTTTGAAAGGAAACAAATTGAATCTGTATCGCCTTAAATTACAGTTGAAAACAAAACTGGTTGGTAGCCAGAGTTCTGAATTCATTCAATTGTTGTTTTTAAAATAGTTCCTTTGTCACTTTAACTGAAATGAACTTTTTTTAAAACAGAAAGCTTATTTTTTTAGGAGCAACTAAATTTCCAGAGTTTATTTACTATAGTGCATAACTTTCCCACTCCTTTGAATCTCAGAGATTCAATTTTTTAAATTTCTGAATATAACTCACCAATCAAACTGTTTGGCTTCCACTTACTTCCTGGTAGCAGAACCTGCTAGTTACCTCCCAACATCTTTTCTCTCACCACCCTCCCTCCCAAAAACCAATATGTTAGCAGAATTCATTGTATAATCTGGAATGCAAATGTGATGTTTAGGGCTCTAGCTGCCATAGTAGAATATGATGAAAAGGGGAACATTCTAGAGAGATTTGGGCCAGAAGGAGCTTGATAACTTGGAGAAGCTGCCACTCAAGCCCTGGACTGCCAACTCTAGGCCACCTTTACCTTAAAGAGAAAGAATATTCTACTTCATGGAAGCCATTGTTGTTTCGAGCTTTTCTGTTATATGCAACCAACCTTAATTTTAACTGATACAGAAGATGACTTCAAATGTGCTTCCCAGCTTGAGTATTATAGATATCCCATGTGCTTTTTCTTACACTACGTTTGGCTCATCATCAACCAGAGAGAAAATTAAACTCAGAGAGGTTAAGTATCTTGGCCAAGATGACATAACCAAAGTAGGATCCTTGCTGATGTGTAGGCCCTGTGTTTATCAATGCCTCTCATAATAAGAAACTTCAAATGTCAGCCCCCACACACATTACCAGTTATCTTGACACTAAATCCTCTAATGCCTTTGCATTTGGTTCCTTTAAAAAGTACAGCTTTCTAAAGACTGAATGATCACAGTGTATCATCAGGCAGAATCACACTCAATGGTATTCCCATCCATCACTCCTTTGGCTTTCAACTGTTATGCATTGATTACACAGTCTTGAGAATCATGACAATCGATACATTTTTTCCCAGAGAAATAGTGTATGAGACTAAAGAAATTAGCTTATTTTGTAGCATAAAGAATCTAGGTGTCAATCAAACCCTTAAAACCTAACCTCAAGTTAAGTGCAGATGCCAATAAAGGAACAATCTAAGTCACAGCTGCCAGAGTTTCCCTGATGGGGAGGGACAAGGGTTTGCACGTTGGATAAGCATTGAAGTGTACAAGATGCAGAAACTGTGGGTACCACAATGGCCCTTATAGTGAGACCTCTTGTCCTATGGAACACTTTGGAGGGACTCCTATTCCACCTAAGGACTCTACCCCACCATTTGATATCATGATCGCTCTTCTGATTCCACTTCTGAGTCAAAAGTTATCCCCAAACTTAGCAGCTCAAAACAATCAATCTACTTAGCTCACAGTTTTGTGGATCATGATATGGGGCTGCTTCAACTAGCAAGCTTTTTCTTCAGATTTGTCATGCAGTGGCATTCAGATGCCAGCTAGGGCTATTGTCATAAAGAAGGTTCTTTGGACTGGATGTCCAATGTGACACATCCACATAGCCGATGCTTGGCACTAACTCCCAATTGGGAGCACAATGGTGACTGTGGCTTTTCCAGCAAGAAGTTCTCAGTGCAGACTGACCTGTTCTGTGACAAGTGACTTTCTCTAGAATGACATCCCAAGAGACCATGTGGAAACTTCATGGCCTTTTGTGATCTGGCCTTGGAAATTGCACATTCCTGTTTCCATTGTGTTCTTTTGGCTAAAGGGGTCTCAGATGAGTCTATCTGTCTAGACTCAAGGGAGGGGACTTAGAAATTGGCAATCTCCTTTAAACATCCTTTGCAGATTGTGACAGGCTATGAGACATGAATGGACTACAAAATGGAGAACTGGGAGAATAAGTTTGCAAAAATGGATAAACTTCAACTGGATGTTTGTGGTGCTTACTGTGTTCTGTGTTCTTCCTAGTTGCCTTCTCCCTTCCTTTGCACTCATCCTCAACTCTGCACAGTCTCTGGTCCTTCCAGTACCCACAAAGCCATGGTTCCCCATGCCCTGTATTATTCATCTCTGTTTGGCCTAGTCCCAGTCCCATTACTTAGCTTCAGGTGGAACAGCTCTCTTTTAGATAAAGCATACTTATTACAAAACTGCCTGCAGAGCATCTTCCAAGGAGAAAGTTACGAAGATCCAGAATGCAAAAGGTAGCATATTAGAAAGTCTTTGTCAAAGTATAAGAGCCAGCCAGAGTTTATTTTAGATCATTATTCCTGGTTGGTTAGTGATGTTCCTCCATGCAGTGACTCAGAGACTCCAGACCCTTCTACCTTGTGGTTCAGTTCTTGTCATCATCCACATGCAGCTTGAAGAAAATGAGAGAGCTTTGGAGTAGGCTTTTCTACTTCCAGTGGGATATAAATCAACTCTGTTCATGTTCTTTTGGTGAGAACTTCTCATATAGCTGAATCCAAGCTAGGCCACTGAGTTACTGCTGGAGAGTTGCTTCCCAGGAATAACTCTGCATAAATATTGGTTGGGAACACTATTCATCTCTGTCACACACTGTCCTGAATTGTATTGTTTACCACGGAAAGTTGTATTGCAAACATTACATTCAAGTGAAATAAAAATCCAGGAAATACTAACTTCAAGGAAAAATTGACTGTATAGAAAAGGAGTCACAATACTGATGCCCTTCAGGGTGGCTGGAGGCAGATTAAGGGAATTTATTACCTTTAATGTTCAGCAGTTTTTATGTGACTGTCCCTCAAGGCTGTAGTTCACAGTCATTTTTTCATGTACTGCTTTTCCGACATATTTTTCAAATACCAGCAGCAAAGGCTAGCTAAGTCTTGAAGTTTGGGAGAAACTCTCCATTCACCTACATACAAGTGCCATTTACCAGTCTATTCTGCACCTACAGAGCAGCTAAATCTAGCTGAATATTTGAGATGAAGTCTAGGAATGAAGATAGAAAGAACCATTAAGAAAATGTGCAAGGAGAATTGTTTTGATGTGGTAGAATCCTAACAGGCTGGCTGATGTCCTCAAAATCTTTCCCTATGTAGGAAATTTAGCTCTCCCCTCTTTCTTCAATATGGTGCGTGCAGATTGTAATAGACAATTCTGGGGCCACAGAGACTCTTTGAGATTGCCTATTCCAATCTTTTTTTTTTGGTACTGGGGATCGAACTTGGGACCTTGCCCTTGCGAGGCAGGTGGCGGATCCACTGAGCCAAATCCCAGGTCCCCTATTCCAATCTTTTTACCTGATAAATGAGAAAACCAAGGCTCAAAGGAGATAAATGACTTCCTTGAGATCACATAGCCATAGGGTGCCAGAACCCAAGGATGAGGAAACAGAGGGATATCACTAGCATGGTGTATTCACACAGACGTATTTGTCCCCATCTTCCCCAGGTCTACCTGGGCTTGGTTTATATCCCCTGTTCTTATCCAGGATAGGAACCTACAAGCACTTCAGCTACTGCAACCTATCCTTCTGCTATATGTCACACAATATGTGCACAGAACTGTAAAGGTTTAGCTCAACTCATCCGTCATCTTGTTGTTGATTTCCTTGGCAAAGGCAAACAGTGGATCCTAACAGGGCCAGCTCTGACCCTTACCAGGGTTATTTGTAGGGATTGAATCAGACACATTACAAGCTGCATGGAGCCCCATTTTACAAATGCTCTAAATCATTTGGTATCTGCACATCTAGTTCCTCTAAACACTTGAGAGTGGTGTGGACTCACAGGACCATGATAGTCGATGCCTGAAAGATACTCACGTATCCTCAGCATTTTTCCTCTAAAAACAAAAGTTAGAGGACTGTTTATTAGGTCCCTGTTGAATTAACAAATCACCAGAGGAGGCTCCACCACATTTCATTATGACCACATTTGCGAAGCTTAGAGAGAAGTTGGTGGGGAGGAAAACCAGCAGCTGTTTTTCAAGAAATTAATTTGTATCCCTGCAGTGATCAGTCCTGGTTAAGTGAGAGAATCAAATTATCTAAGTTACTTCTGCTGGGAAGGTCGGCTGCTCTGAATCCTGATGAAAAATAACACAATGGTGCTATTTAATTTAAAACCTCCGTCTGCTTCACTTATAATTCATAATGATTACACCTCGCCTTTATATAGTATCCAAGAATCTCAAAGAACTTTGAAAGTAAAAATGATTCATCCTTGGGACTCTACCGCAAAGCAATACTAGTTCCTCTCTCTCCATAGGGACACCAGAAAGGGAAGATTGAACCAATACCCTGGATTCCCAACTGACTTTTCAACACAAATCAACACTCCCTCTAGTTATTTAGGACTTGGCATCAATTCTGGGCAGACTAATATATTACACCAATGGACATCATGATATCAAGAGCATAAAAGAGATAAGGAATTATGGCTTGAAAATGTAAATCAATAAAGACCATGGGCATTCAGCCATTATTTTTTGAGAAAAATGCTTCTCTTGCTCCCAGCAGCCTGGCCAGCATATGGTAGGCATCTCCAAGACAATCTTAAATGTTGATCTAATAGGTCTGTGCGTTATAAAGAGAGCATGAAACACATAAAAATGACAATAAGCACATGCCCTGAGCTTTACAGTTTACAATGCACTGTTGTATCTGTTACCTCATCTCTTTAATACTTGTCTCGTACGTTATGTTATTCACTTTGCACTTCTTGTTCAAACTGAACTTCCTATTCACACTCAATCTAGGCAAGATGTGTTGCCCAACTGTCCCCACCACACTAAATCTGCCCTCACCGGGCAGCATGAGTCTGAAGAGAGGGCTGGCTCCACTTGACTCCCCTACTAAGTCACCAAGGGCCACAGAATTAACCATCTCAGCTGAGTAATAAAAGGTCAGATACTGTTCCTTTGTTCTGTATCGAGAAAAGAATGGATAATATTAATGCTGAACTTAGTCTAACACCTGCCATATAGGTGGGTCTTTTCAGAGTTTTTAGACATTTTTCACCGTAATCCTAATCCTTTTAGGCCAAATGTCACACATAGGAAATAACTGAAGCTTAAACTTGCCCAATTTTAGGATCCACCACACCCATAGCTGGCATTCTTGGGAAGATTAGAAAGTGATGGACTACATGCTCAAGGTAAGGTAGCTGGCAGCCACCAATCTCTCTGGCCATTTTACTACTAAAGAAAGTCCACTCCTCTAGCCCTTTAAATAATGATACATTCCTGAGAACAGAGAATTTCTTTGACTTCTAGCCTAAAAGTTTTCTGGTTCCACCTAAAATGGGGAGGGATGGGAAGCAACCCATTTGGTGAAGGCCATGCTGAGAACCATCCCAAGGTCAGTGCCCCAGCAGCCCAACTGACCAGAACCAGCCAGCTTTCATGACTTCACTTTCTGGCATACTCGTTTCCTCTCCTCCTAAGGGAAAAAAAAGAAGCAATGGAGAAATGCACCCAACAGATGTTCTGTGCCCATTAAAAGGCATTTCCATTGCATGCAGCTCTGTAGCTCTGCAGGAAGGACATTGCAATCATTGTGTGGTGCAATAGCACTGCTGGCACCATCACTGGAGGCCTCCTGTTGGGAGGGAATATCCAGGCAGCCCCTAGAACCACATTCCCAGCAGGGGAATATGTTCTTGGCCAGAAACAGCCTCCATCCTAGGGCTGCTGAGAGTATTGGCTTCCACTCCACAACAGGGCCGGCCAAGGCAAGTATCACAGACAGACATCAGGACCAATGGGGGAATGGGCTAAGAGACAGGTGGCACTTGATGGTTGGCCTGAGGAAAGGGTATTTGTGTCTATACCTCCCAACCTCTCACCACAACAATCCTCTCATTTGTTCCCCAAACACACTAGCTTTCCGCTTCTTCAGCCCAGAGCACCTGGATCCTTTCCCAGCCTGACCACCCAGAATGCTGATGCTCTTTCTCTTTGCCAAAGTCATAGATCTTTTCTTTCATAAGACTTTCTTGGATCCCCAAGCAGAAGCAATCATTTCATCAGCAGCAATTCCACGACATGTTGTCCATATTTTATCTGATGGCACTGAGAATATAGTCTTGGAGAGAATTATCTATGTGTCTCTCTCTGACATCAGAACTAGATATCCTTGAGGTTAGAGGCATAGATGAGTTAGCTCTATGTCTCTGACTTTAATTATTCAGATTCTGTGATTACCTGATTACTTTTGCTGCCCCTTGTCCCCATTCTCACTAAACTATCAACTAATTGCATGGAGATAAAACCTATGTCTGGTTCTGTTCACCCCCTAGACCTCAGAGTAGTACATGGCCTTTGTGTTCTGACCAATTGGATGGTTGGAAGGGTGGATAAGATGAATGGTTGACTGGATGAAGAAAGGAAGAAAAAAAGGAGGAGGGAGGGGTAAATGGATGGATAGGTAAGTAAATGAATGGATGGATGGATGAAAATGTGGGCTCATGGATGAGTGGATAGATGAATGGGTGGTGAATGGGTGGTAGATATGTAGATGGATGGATGGTAGGTATGTAGATGGATGCATGGATGGATAGAGAGATGGTTGGTAGATGTGTGGATAGAGGGATGGGTGGGTAGTAGAAGGGTGGATGGATGGATAAATAAATGGATGGATAAAGGAAGCTAGTAATGAAACTTATAAAAGTGAAAGAGGAAAAACTCACCACAGACACATAGGAGATGAGTGGGGTATCCAGAGAGTCTCAAGGAGGAACTGTTGTCTGAGGTGAGCCTTTAAGGAAAGTAGAATTCAGCAGCTAGAAAAGGAGCAGAAGCAGGAGACATAGATGAGGAAAACTGCAATGGGAAGGATGTGTAGAGCAGCAAAGAGTCCTCAGTAACTGGAGTGTAAAACACACCCAAGATCATAGAGGGCACAGGCTGGGAATGGAGGTCCCAGGCGCTTGTCACAGGGGGCTGAGTGTCCTGCTAGAGAAATTGTAGCATATCGCACACAAATAAGAAATATCCAAAAAGAACATATACTTTCCCAAGGCAGAGGTGAGAAAATAAAGCCCACCAGTGGGGGAAGGAGGAAGAGGTGGAGAAAGACCACTCAGGCCTCAAGGAGCAGCAAAGGGGCCTCAGGCAATGGTCTGAGTCCAGGTACATGAGCATTTATGAGACTAGGGACTAGACATGGTGACAGGAAAAGGATGGAAGGGGCAGAGGCTGAGGTGGGCCTCTCTGGAACACATTTTTGACACAATAAAGTTTGAATGTGGACTGAGGGAGAAAAAAAAAGAATTTCACTTGGATGGCAATCTGTCAGACCCTGACTCTAAGATTTTCCGAAACTATAACCCAAACATACCAAGATGTCATGCCCAGGACCTGATGTGGACTATATCGTTTGGATAATAGGGTATCAATGTGTCCAACTGAGGCCATCTCAGGCAGCCTAGGCTTTGTGTCTCATACCCGTAGACATTGTAACTGACATCAGCTTCCTGGAACTTTCTCTCATCCCCCTGAGCTATGCTGAGATCTGAAATCTTATCCTTCACCACTCACTCCCACCCCTCCCAGCTGTCCATTCTTATTTCATTGTTGAATGAGGTCACTATCCACTACTGTAATCCTAGCGGCTCAGTTCATTATAAAGAAGAGAGGTTTAATGAACTTAGTTTTGGAGGTCGAATATGTGGCTCTGACATAGGCTCAGCTCTCCCTCTGGTGAGGACCTCATGGCAGATGATCACAGTGGGAATGTGTGCAAGAAGAAGAGGTCACAAGATTAGTCAGGAAGCCACACCGTGGGCATGGGCACTGCCAATCTCCCATGGCCCCACCTCTTAGAGATCCCACTGTCTCTCACCACTACCACATTGAAGATCAAGCTTCCAACACATGAACCCTTGGGACACCCACTCAGATCATATCCAAACATAGAAAATGTCTCTTAAATTCTATTTCTACTGCCAGAAACATCTGCTCACCTGTTCCTATTCTGGGCAAAGAGGGCCACCCAAGTGGAGATTCCTAAGGCCCCACCTACACATTCCCTTCAGCCTGTGGGTCCCCTCCTGCATGCTACTGGACATTGGTCTTATACTCCTGGAGACTAGATGGCTTCCCCAAGGGAAGAGGTGTAGGACTGATGGCTGCTTTGTTCAGACAAACAAGGAAGCAAAGAAAAGCTGCCAGAGGACAGTGAGGCCAGGCCTGCAAAATCCTGAATACCTTGTCTTTCATTCACTACAGCATCTTTCCTTTTTCCTGCTCTGTCCTCCCCAAATTTGACCCCTGGCCTCTTCTGGCACCAGTTGAATGAGGGCTGCAGACTGAGAGCTCTATCTGGTGCTCTGACAGAGTAGTCTGAAACCCTCTTACCTCTATGTTGCTCCCAAAAGAAAATGAGGAGGCAGTGTTATTGCAACACTTCTTCTAATTACTGTATGCTAATTGGTCACCTTCAGGCTTCTGGATGGTGCCATTTCCTTGAGATGAAATGACAGAAACCCCTGCACTTACCTTGCTCTACTTATTCCTCCATTGCTCTCAGAGTTGTTTCTAGCAGGCAACAAAAGTGCACAGACACCAAGGCAGGCAAGAACTTCAAAGCTGTCTGATGCTGAATGACGCATTCCACATTCCATCAGATCCAGGCAGAAGTTCTTCACTTGGATCCTGGACCCTGGGCTTTACAGGTCCCCGAGCTCTCCTCAGCTCCCAGGGTATGCAAATTTCCTTCTCTGCACATTTAAGTGTATCTGGGGGGCTCACAGCTTTTATTGGCTTTTCAAAGAAGCCCAATACCTTTTTCTAAAAAAATAATGAAACCACTGGCCCAAAGGGAAAAGCATCTAATTTATCAAGAGGTTCTTTATTTCCTACATGCCCTTGGGAAAGGCAATGTAATAGAGAAAAAGGGGAAAGGGGACAGGGAGGATCTGCAATTGGAACTGAGATTAAAGAGAGTTGAGCATCAGGAATTATCAACAAGATGCCCAACCCTATGTATCTGGCCGGAGCAGAAATGATTTGTAGCTATGTTACAAGAGTTAATTTAGACCAAACCATCTGTCCCTTGCCGAGGTTGTTAACTTCTTGGTTCAAATTCTAACCATTTTTAAAATTTTGATGGATTAAGTTATTGATTGCAGTGCTGGAGATCAAAACCAAGCCCACATGCTAGGCAAAAGCCCTACCACTGAGCTGTGTCCTCAACCTTACCATTTTTTAACCTTTTAATTTATTGTCTAAGCTATTACAAAGCCCTCTTCATTGGCTTACCTATATCCACATTTACATTTTAAAATTTAATTTTCTGTCTTATAAAATGTTGGAAGAACTCTGCAGGGAGCAGCCATGTACCCACAACCTGGACAATGAGCCTTATACTATTCCTGTTTGTCCATATCTCCACCTATCGTGCCCACTTTGCCGTTGCTATCGCTGGTCTTGGGCCATCTTTTCTTCTTGCTTCCTTCCAACTAGTGATTGTTTGGAGATGTAAATCTGATCTCACCCCCCAACCTACACTTCCCATGTGTCCTAAAGTGTGACCACAAAAGCCTTCCCTGGACTCCAGTTTGGTTGACCCCCGAAACAGTGCTAGAGATGACTGAATTAAATCAAGCAAGTAAGTTTCAGAGGAAAGGGTCTGTAGAGTGTATTGCTTATGCTATATTAAATTGAAGTGGATGAAATTGGTTTTTCTAAAAGTTAAATAGACCATGCACACTAATATTACATAAGCCACAGATAAAAAGTCTTTTCAATTAAAACTCCCATTGATTAAAAGTTATGTTTTTGGCTTTAATCAGAATTCCCATGTTGCCTCACAGACAAAAAATGGAAATCCTTACATGGCAGCTAGAATTCCAGATGTTCCATATTTGACAGGAGGAAAAAATATACCCTCATCTCCCTTGCTATTGTTTTTAATACGAATTGAGTTTAGTTTATTCATCCAGCCAAAGCAGCTTGCATTCAGGCAAAATAAAATGTGTAGCAGTGACACCATTATCAAACACAGACCAGAATAGGCATCTCCCCAGAAGTTTCCAATGTGAGGTCAGGAATCCACATCCTGCTGATGCTGCTTTGTCAGCCTCATACAGATATTCAGAATGCAACGTGATACAAGTTTTGATTGAAGATATATTAATAGATAAGAATGTCTTGCAGGATTCTGTTGCCATATCATTTTATTATTATTACAGTCATTCACTGCATAACAATGTTTTAATCAACAACAGACTATATATATATATATATGTATGTTATGTATGTGTGTGTGTCCCATAAGGTCATAATGGAGCTGGAAAATTCCTAGTGCCTGAAGATGTTGTAGCCATCATCACGTGGTTACTTCCATGTCTGTGGTAGAAACACAAATCTACTGCACTCCTAGTTGTGTAAAAGTGTAGCACAGCTGGGGGTAGTGGTGCATATCTGTAATCCCTGCATTCTGAGAAGCTGAGGCAGGAGGGTTACAAGTTCAAGTCCAGTCAAGGCAACTTAGTAAGACCCTGTCTCAAAATAAAAATTAAAAATTGGGCTGGGAATCAAAGGCCCTGACTTCAATCCCCAGTACCACAAAAATAATTTTTCAACTGTAGGCCAATCTCACTAATGAACATAGAGGCAAAAATCCTTAATAAGATACTGGCAAACAGAATGCAGAAGATCATCAAGAAGATCATACACTCTGATCAAGTGGGA
>NW_004624740.1:11883761-12030360 GCF_000247695.1 Heterocephalus glaber | reverse complement strand
GAAAGGAAAAATGCTGAGAAATGGAAAAAATGGAAATAAAGTCTTTGTAAATAGGGAAGGGTGGAGGGGGTGAAGGGAGGGCTAGGAAAGGGGAAAAAATAAGAACCAACATGCATTATGTAAAGGTACAATTCCCAATGAGAAATGTAATTGTGTTGTATACCTACAATGTACCAATAAAAGAATCTAACAAAAAAAATTTTTTTCAAGTGTAGCACAAACAATTATATATGGTACATAATCCTTGACAATAATGATAAATGACTATGTTACTGGTTTGCATATTTACTATACTATACTTTTACTATCATTTTAGAATGTACTCCTGTTTTTCAAAATAGCTTATTGTTAAATAGTCTGCCACATTAGGCCAATGGTGGCCTCAGACATCTCCTATTCATAAGTCACTTGGTGGCAACAAGAGGTCACATCCAGTAATTGACCTACACTGTCCAGACTTGTGTAAATGTGCTCTGTGCTGTTTGTACAATGACAAAATCATTAATGATGCATTTCCCAGGATGTATCCCTACATTAATTTGGATATAATGTTATTAGTATTATTATTGAGTGAATGTGGGTGTTATGGTGTAGATGTAGAACGTTCCCCTAAAGTCTCATGTTTAGAGGTAGGGCTTTTGTAAGGTGACTGGATCACAGGTACTATATTAATCAGTGGATTAAGCCATTGATGAATGCATTGTTGAATGTGCTTTTAGGAAGTGGGGCCTGGTTACTGGGGGAATAGCCTGGAAGAGTATTTTCTTGTCCCTGCCTCCTCCCCTTTGCTCTCTGCTTCTTGACTGCCATGAGGTTAGCAGCTTTTCTCCCCCAAGCCCTTCTACCATTGCTGTTTCTGCCTTAGAGCTAGCCAATCACAGACTGAATCCTCTGAAACTGTAAGCCAAACTAAACCTCTCCTCCTTTAAGTTGTAGCTATCAGTTACTTTTTCCCAGTGGTGGGAAAGTGACTAATAAAATGGAAGAAAGTCTCTCCTCAGCTTCCTCCATACACTGCTGCCTGTCCAGCTCCTCCTCTTTTCCCCGACTTCTCTGACTGCTGACTGTGTGTCTGGGCATCACAGACAAAGGAGAGGCAGATTGCACCTACAGTCAGGGAGAAGTTAGTAGACAGAAGAATGTGATTGGAATGGCCAGGGATAATTCTGTCAGGGCTTCAGTGTGATCAGCTTTGGCCTTGACCCATTGTGGGAGTCAGAGTCTGGGACACCCACTGGTCCACAGTCCCCAAGTGCTACAGTCACAGAGTGGTGGGCATGTTCTGCGTCCTGATGTTCTGGAAAAACATGAAGTCCTGGCAGTTCTGGTGGTCTTGAAGCATCGCTCTTCCCTTCTTATTGATGGAACTCAAACTTTAAATAGGGTGACAAATGCACAGCTCCAAGGGACAAATTAGGATATTTCTAGAGTGATGAATGCTAGCCCACACTTGGTCACGAGTTATATGATTCCAAGGGCTACTTGTGCTGAGAGTGGCCTTGAGACCATGTTCTGGCTAATGAAACATGAGACAAGTATGATGGGGAGGATCCCAAAGGAGCCTGCATTCCAGGATAAAAGAAGACCACTAGATTTCCCACCTGCCCCTGCATCCTGCTTTGAGCACTGCAGCAGGCCTAAGATCCTCAAGGACTCATTGAGAATGCAAAGCAATCCTGCCGAGGAAAAAAAAACAGGGATGAAAGGGTCAGAGTTGTTAAGAGCATTATTGAACAGCTGCATCAAACTTGCCAATGTGCACATCCTTATTCTGTGATAAAATTGGTCCTTTACTTCTTAATCTGCTACTCTGGCTTTCAGTTACTTGCAGCTCAAAGCATTTCTAACTGAAGAAAACAATTGAGCTTAAGTACATAATAGTGCCTGCTCTATGTTAGCATTTTGCAATGGACTCTTCTAGTGGCTCCCATGACCTCCTGGCCCCATAGACAGGGAAGGTTAATGGGAAGATTGCTCCTCTTATCCCCAGGTGATAGCAAACGATGGTTCTGCCCAAAGAGTCCATGTAGAAGGGACATGTGTCACTGTTGAGTCCAACTGTTTGTCGGTAGGCAGTAGATGTTCAAGAGTTCTCTTTTCCCTGCTATGGCAACCAAGGAAGTTCCAATTTCTGACATCAGTCTAAGTCCCCAAGGGAACAGAACTCTGCCAATCCATATGAGGCATGGAGCAGAATTGGAAAACCGCCTTCTGCTGTAAAAAGCCACTGAGATTGGAGATTGTTTAGATACCTTGATATAACCTTGAACAATTCATGGAGTTGGCAGTTTTAATTCTAAAGAGTCAATCTAACATTATTCACATAGGATTGTGGCATTAAACAGGTGAATTGGGATGCCACGCAGATACTGATTCCGCAAATAAACAACCTTCATTACATTTGTCACTGTCCACAGAACCAAACTTTCCTTTAGGGTAGTGGTCTTTTCAGCCCAAGGCATGCCCAAACCTGGAGGCACCAGCCCCTAGGATGGCTCTCAAATTCCTTGTTTGGTACACATCCACTTTCCCAGACTCCCGCAGAAGAGCTAAGAAAACATAATGGAACATCTGCACATGAGGATGCTGTACAAGTTTGCTAGGGCTGTGTAACAAAGTATCATAGCCTGGGTGGCTTGAAAAACACAATTTATTGTCTCTCAGTTCAGATGACTAGAAGTCCACACCAAGATATCAGCAAGATGAGTCCCTTCTGTGGTCAGTGAGGAAAGGATGCTTCCTTGGTTTATAAGTAGTTGTCTTCCTCCCATGCATCTTCAAATCATCTCTCACTGTGTGTCTACCTGTGTGTCTGAATTTACCACCCCGTTTTGATGCTGGAAATTGGACCCAAAGCCTCATGCATACTAGACAGTGCTCTGCCACTGAACTACATTGCCAGTCCCAAACCCCATTTTCTATGAAGACCCCAAATTACATTGGAATCTCTTGTTTTCATTTGATCACCTCTGTAAAACTCTCTCTTCAAATAAGGTCACTTTCTGACTTCTGTCTGTTAGGGTTATAATACAATTTTTTTGTTGTTAAGGACACAATTCAAACCACATTTTTTATTTTGCTATTTTTTTTTTGTATCAACCATTCTCTTATGTTAGGCTTGGAATGCTGGTGTGAGGGTGAGCTGTTGAGAAATAAGGCAGCTATCTTGCCCCCATTAGGAAGAAGGACAAAAGCATCAAGATAGCAATTTAGAGCACTCTGAAACTGCCTACTTTCCAACTTCATGCTAAGTAACTACTAGATGTTCTTATAGATTAAACTGCTATTAAATGGAGTTTTTGTTACTTGCTATCAAGTTTATATGAATTCAGCATATGAACTCACATACAGAGTAAGATCAGAATCACTAAAAGAACTACCAGCTCTGCCTTCAGCTTCGTAGATGATGATAGTTATATCTCTACTGCAGAACAGACTTTCAAAATTTGTTAAACAAAACTGGTATTACTGTCCCTTTACAAATTTATAATAGGGAGAATCAAATGAAATAATCACCAGCTGTTTTGAAAACTCCAAAATGTTATTAATTCATTATTCATTCAATATCAAACACTCACTATTGGGCCGGGGATTTAGCTCAGTGGTTCCGGCACCTGCCTCACAAGCCCAAGGTCCTGAGTTCAATCCTTGGTACAAAAAAAAAAAAAAAACACTCACTATTTGTCAGCTTTGTGCAAGATCTAGAAATGGTGTTGTAAAAACGAAACCTCTTAGGTTCTGGTCCAAGAGGAGAGACCAACATTAATCAAATAACCATGCAGTGCAAGTAATTGCCAACTGGAATGTGAAAGTCAAATTCGATCCAGTAGCTGGTGCAGTGTGCTGAACACTGTTTGTGGGTTTCCCATTGAGTTTCATCCAAATGGTTGTGAAGCCTTGATCTTAAGGCTTCTTTTTGATGGTTAAAGTGGGATGTTATTAATAATTACTCAGGAAAAAGTCCATAAAGACAGATAAGCTCTCAAGAAGCCAGGACATCTGAGCTCCACCATGATGGTGCTTTGCACAAATCTAAAAATTAAGATATTAGAAATGTGAAGATGAAGAGTCAAAGGTCAAAACTTCAACTTTACAGAATATCTAATTTGGGCTGATAAGATAAACTGGGAAGTGATTTACTATTGATGTGGCTGAGATTTAGAAATACTGAAAAAGAATTTATTTTTCATTTTCCCCACAATTTACATATGTGTTGGTTACTTTTCTCTCATTGCTGAGACAAAATACCCAACACTCAAAGTTAAAGGAGAAAGGGTTTATTTATCTCAGTCTGTAGAGGTTTCAGTCCATAATCGGCTGGCTCCAAGGCAGAGTGGCACAAGGCAGAGGGGCATCACAGAGGAGAGACAGTTCATGGCACCCACACAGTAGCAAAAACAATAAGGGAACCTAACAGCTTCCTTCTGCCCCTTTTATCTTATCCAGACGACCGGGATTAGAGCAGTGCTAAACCAATCAGTGGGCTGGTTTAGTAATCACAAAACCTTAATCCCATTATCACACTCTAGATTCAGCCACCTCTGTAAAAACCACCTATGACCATCGACAGGGACATTTAGACCCAAACCATAACTACGTATTTATCACAAACATACATTTCTGGTATCCTAGGTAATAGAAGTAACCCTGAAGAAGAAATGACTGACGTGGCCAAAGTTTGATGTGAAATAATAGGGTAACATGAGACAGATTGATTTCTGCTGTGCTAGGTTGGGAGGTAACCACCGCCCCCAACCGCCCCCCCCACCACCACTGTGTCTCGTAAAGAAATTTAAAGGCTACACCGGCATATTAAATGAGGCAAAAACTTCGATCGATAGTTTTCTTCACAAAAATCCAAAGAGGATGAAAATGATCAGAGATTGATTCTGTATACTTAATGCCCACGGCAGCTGACAGAAATACATTTCAAGCAATATTTTGAAAGTTGCCAATAAACTGGTCCAAATTGTGAGGAGTTTTTAAAATGTGCTTTATAATATACTCTGTACATTTCAAAAACTGAGACCTGTCTTGGATGTCTGAGAAGATGATGTACAGAGAAACATGGCTTGGCAGCTCCTTTTTTGTAAGTAGGTTTAGGAACATTACAATAAAGTGGAATTTTTATTTTATTTATTTTTTTGTTTGTTTGTTTGTTTGTTTTTGGTACCGGAGATCGAACTCGGGACCTTGCACTTGTGAAGCAGGTGGCAGAACCACTGAGCTAAATCCCCAGACCAAAGTAGAATTTTTAAGAGACTCTTTCAAAGATACATGTAATGAATTTTCATGTCCTTTTTTTAATCTATTTAACTAGATCTAATAAGTCAACATTCATGTTTGTGATTTAGAGCCCATAAATGCCACCCCCCCATCTCTTGCTTAAAAATCTATTTTCTCCCTTTTTCCCATCAAAACTTGTTACAAATACTGGAAATCCCATAATACCACCTACTTTAAGTTAAAGCCCGAGCCACCTTCTGGTATAGCTTCTTACCTTTTGAGTAATTTATACAAATTATTCAATTTCTCTAGCTCTCAATTTTCATATATAAAATGGGAGTTATATCAGCTACCTTGATCAGATGATAAAAATGGCCTGGGATGGACAGAATACAATTCCTGGTACTCGATGATCCTCAATAAATAGGACGACTTTATTCTTGTCCCCTGCCTTTCTCTCCATTCTCAAATTAATTTGAGATTTGGGAGTGGTAAAACCCAGTCATCATTTTTTGTTTAATAAATGCTTTATTCACATACAAATAAAGTTCACAAATTGTTTCTTTGTGGACCATTACTCAAAAGAAAATGAACCCTTAAAGTATCAGGCATATCAAGGAATAAATATCCCTCGGGAAGGTCCCCCCCCGGCACTTCCCCCACTCACATTGGCTCCTCAAAGGCAACCAATACAATGATGTTGAGCACCAGAAAGTCTGCACTGTCCATTTATGAGCCTTGCAGAGCATCTGCTCTTTTGGATCTGGCTTCCATTCACCATTAGTTGTGTGAGGTTAATCAATTTTATTATATACTGCAACAGTTCATTGGTTGGAATGTTTTATATATCAATGTATAGTGACTGATTCGTTCATTCTTCTCTTGATGAACTTTTAGGATGTTCCCAGTTTTGGGTCTTTTGAAAAATGTTGCTTTGGACACTTGCTCTTTTGGAGTGCAGAATGCATAGTTCTCTTGGATACATACAGTATTAAAGATTGGAATTGATGGGCCACAGAGTTGCATTAAGTATTGTATTCATTATAGCTTTTTATAAATTACATCCTCTTTCACAATATGCTTGTACTTCTTATTTGTTAAGAGTTCTAACTTCTATTTCTTTTCTTTTTCTTTGGTACTGGGGATTGAACTCAGGACCTTGCACTTGCGAGGCAGGTGCCAGAACAAACTTCTATTTCTAATGTTTTATATCTCCTTTTTATTTGTTAAGAATAATTTTAAGTATATGTTAAATTTCTTTATTTACTGTATTTATCAAATGATTTTTCCAAGTCTGTTGAAATAATTTTATTTTCCCCTTTATTTGTTAATATAGTAAATTGTTTTGATTGATTGTTCCAATCAATGCAAGGACTAAATTTACATCCTTGCCATAAACTCAACTTTTTATAGTTGGATATTATTTTTCTGTACTGCTATGTTTAATTTGCTAATTTTTAAAAAATTTATATTCAAAACAGTGATTGTACACTAATATAGTTTGTCTTTGAGTATCATGGAAGTGAGAGAATATTGTGCTTTGCTTTGGTTGCATAATTATGCCAGCTTCATAATAAATTAGAAGGTATTCCCAATTTTTTTTATGTGCTGTGTGACAACAGTATTATTTCTTCATCAGATGTTGGACAAACTTCACCAGTGAAGTGTCATTTAGGCCTCAGGTTTTTTTACTGGAATGTCTTTAACTAAAAATGTTACTAGTTCATTCACTCTAAGTGTCTTTAAATTTCTGTTTCTTCTAGTTTCTGTTTCTATAAAGAGCTTTAAAAAATTTTGTCCCTTCTGACTAAATTGCCAAATTTATGTGTAAGTTGCCCAATATAATCTTTTGCTAACATTTAATGTCCAAAAAATCTTTTCACTCCTAATTTTGGTAATTTGTGTTATCCTTCTTTGACTCTTGATCAATAGGGGATTTAATTCATGAGAGTTATTTGTTTTATCTATTGCTTCTAGAATCCACTTTTGGATGTGCTTAATTTCTCTATTACGCATTTTTACTGACATCTGTTCTTATTTTTGGCATTTCTTTCCTTCTACTTTTATGGCTTTAAAGTGCAAGTTTTCTAGATGCATACTCAACTAGTTGATTTTCAGTCTCTTTTCTACAATATGCATGTGAAGCTGGAATTTCCCTCTAAGTGTGGCTTTAGCTGCATCTGATAATTTCATGATACTTCACCTTCAATATTCTCTCACCCAAAATATTTTTCCAACCAAGAACTTGTAAAATAGAATGATATATTTTCTATGAAGTGGTATGAGGCAATGCTTAGGACGTATTGCCAAGCTAAAAGTGCAAGATGTAAAAGATAATATTTAAAGCTACTTTTGATGTAAGAAAGAAGAGTAAATATAGTCATAGTTATAGATGTATTTCTTCCTTTTGCAAAAGAAATAACTCAGGAGCACAGGCCACAAACTAACAAAATTGCTTAGGTACAGAAGACCGATTGGTATCCTGTTAAAGTGAAAGGAAAGGAAGTAATACTTCTTTGAATGTATCTTTTTTATAGACTTTACTTTTGGAAATATTCAAGATAAAATCCATATTCAAGATAAAATGAAGCCAACAAAAGTGAAAAACTAAAAATTCTTAAGCTGGATATTAACATAAAAACTGAACACAGAAGGAACACTGGGAATAATACTGAATTAGCCTCCCTGGACTGTCATAATGAAATACCACAGGCTGGGAGGCTTAGACAACAGAAATGTGTTGCTTACAGTTCTAGAAGGTCCAAGATCAACACGCTGACAATGTCAGTTTCATTCTGAGGCCGTTAAAGTTTCTTGGCTTGTAGGCAATGTCATCTAGCTGTGTAAAAATAGATTTAGACACAAATCATCTATGGATTCAAAACATACAGGGTAAAACTATGTTAGGAAACAAGATATTTACATAGCCTCAAAATATTTCCCAGAAAATTAGTTATTAATTACAAAAGGAAAAGGGGTACTCTTTTTACAATAAAGAAATTTGGCTGACAGTACCTTAACTAAGTGATATCACCAATAAAGGGGCAAAGGACATGTTAGGCTTCCTGCTATGATATTGGAAAAAAAATCAATGATGTAGCATTCCCGCCAAAAACTCTTGAGCAAACACCTAGAAAAGCCCAAATTGAGAAAATTTCTACAATACACCTGGACTGTATATTTCAAAATGATGTCATGAAGACAAAGATAAATTGAAAAGATTATTCCAAAATAAGGGAATTAAAAAAAATGAGAACTAAATGTAGAAAGTTCATGATCCCAGAATGATCCTTGCTTGAGAAAAAAGAAAATTTCCATAAAGACAACAATGGCACAATCCATGAATCCAAATATGGACTATTACCTAATAATAATGCATCAGTGATAAATCTTTTTTTTTTTTTTTGAACCAGGGATTGATCTTGGGACCTTGTGCTTGCAAGGTAGGTGACAGAGCCACTGAGCTAAATCCCCTGCCAAATCTTATGAATTTTACAATGGTCATATAGCATAATGGCTTCATTCTTAAAGGAGGAATCCTAAATTATTTAGGGATGACAGGTTGTGATATCTTCAACTTGCACTTACATATTTCAGCAAAAATAAGAATTATAATATAAAGATGAAGTAAATATAATTTACCAGTCATATACTACAAACAGATAAACAAAACCAATAGGATGTGTATATATGTATGTACAAGAAGATTTATTGTAAGAAATTGGCTCATGCAATTATGGGAGCAAAATCCATAATCTGTATTGTTGATAGCAGGCTGGAAGCCCAGGAAAGCTAATGGTGCAGTTAGAGTCCAAAAGCAATCTACTAGAATTCTCTTGCTTGGAGAGGCTGTTTTATTTAGCTTTGTTTTGTTTTTATGTATTCAAGCTTCAACCACTTTGTTGAAGCCCACCTATATTATGGAAAGCAATCTGTTTCATTAGTAACCCTCCAATTTAAATGTTAACTCATCCAAAGGCACTAAGTTGACACATAAAACTGGCCATCACATAGAGTAAAATCTTAACAATTGATGATTCGAGTTGCAATTTTTCTTTAGGCTTGATTTTTTAGATTAAAAATTACCTTCTAATCATCATTTGTATGTATTCTTTGATTCATAGGTTTTTTAGAAATTGCATTGCTAATTTTTCAAACATGAAATTTATCCAGGTACCTTTTTGTTGTTATATCTAGGCACTCACAAATTGGAAACATTCCTCAAAGATAAAAGCATCTGGAAACAGGTGACTTATCTAGCTGTGTTTCCTTTCCCACTGAGGCTTTGACTCCTAGGGGTCATGGTTTCCTGTTTGTCTCCAATGCCTTCAAAGAGCTTTGTGGGTGTGCCAGTCAGCTTTCCATCACTGTAACAAACACCTGAGTGAGATAACCAGCTTATAAAGAGAAAAGGTATACTTTGGCTCAGTTTTGGAAGCTCCAGTACATGATCAGGTAAACTCATAACTTTAGGGTCTCTGATGGAGGTGCCAAATGACAATGGCAGAGAGTTTATGGCAGAGATAAACTGTTCTCCTCATGACCAAAAAGCAAACAGAGCGTGGAGGGAGCCAGAGCCCCACTATCCCCTTCCAAGGCACACCCCTAATCACTAACAACCTCCCACTAGGCCCCACCTCTTCACATTTCCGACACCCCCTTCTAGTGCTTCTCTGGGGACCAAGCCTTTAATACATGGACTTTTGTGGGACATATGAAATATAAATTATCTCAAGAGGCTTTTGTTTGATTGTTTAGGGGCATTTTATCCATCTGATCCAGTTATTCTTGGAGGTGATCTAATATGGATACTCCTTTATAGCAAAAAGTTAGGACAGGCCACATTTTAACATTAGCTGTTAAAGTGATGTGAGATGAATCAGCTCCAAAAGAAAAAAGGATGTTTCACCCACAACATAACCCTTAAGTCCTCTTGAAGTAAAAGGACTCCTCCAATCATTCTCTATATCCCAAGAGGCTAGCACATTGTGGGCTCTCAGTGTTTGCTAAATGTGTGAATAAAGGAAAGAATAATGGTAGCTTGACCTTCCACATCAAGAGACCCAGGTGTGACCTGCTGCACAGCAGTAAGTCTTTCCAATCTGGAAAACACCAGCAGTCAACCGTCGGATAACATTTGGGCAGGAAGGCACCTTGCATTAAGAATGACAGATGTCATGAATGTTACTCAACATGGGATAGGAAAATGCCTTTATCAACCTGACTTCAATGTGTGCATTCATTCCAATAAAGAGTCAATAATCTCTTTCTGGCAATGTTGCTACAATAAATCTACAGTTCAGTCTTGGACAAAAGGAGCTCAACATCTGTTGTTCTTTTTTTGGGTAGTAAAGAATAAAAGACAGGAAACCATCTACATATCTTACAACAAAGGGACCAGCCCAACAACTAAGATTCTGCCATACAATAAATTGTTATTCACTCACTTTAAATAATAATGGGGGATAATATTTAATGACCTGACAAGCCATCCATGATGTATCGTTTAGTGAAATAAGCCAGTTAACACTAAATGAAATACGATTGCCTTTTAAAAGGTTATATATGTATAGAGAGAATGATTCAGAATAGATATTAAAATATTAATATGGTTATATTTAGATTTTAGGACTATAGCTTATAAAAGTGTTCTTCTTTGGCTTGTCTATGATGTATAATTTTTATAAAAATATTACCACTTAAGTTATTTTTAAAAGGTGTCTCTTACAGGTGTTACTCTGCTTGCTCAGTAAAGAGAAAATGTTCATTTCTGTTGCCCTCAAGGGTGGAATTCCTCCACCAGTTTCTTTAGAATGGCATGAGAAAGGTGGAGTGGCTGACACTGAAGGTTTTGTGAGTGGTGATTATGAGAAGTGATGGTGCCCTTGGCTGGCCACATTGCCTGGTAGTGGACAGGAAATGTAAAAAACGAGGAAAGGAGACCCAGCCAGAGGAACCTGCCCTGCTGAGCCCAGCCTGGAGAGGGAACAGGGCTCTCTGCTCCTGGAAACAGAAAAAGACAGGGCTTCTAGCATGATTCAGGCTGCTAATGACCTGCAGATACCATTAACAATCACCCAACCCCTAAGCAATGCAGGAAGTGGGCCTAGCTTGTGGACAGCTGTGGTTTGATCCCTGTCGCAATTGCTTAATGGGCTGCCCTGTGGAAATGACTTGCCGGTTTTTTTATGGACCTAGTGCATTACTATGGTAACCACAGTGCCATGTGCCATCCTATCAACTATTCCACTCCATACAATCTCTTTTCCAAGGAGATCTGCCTGGAAACCATTCAGGACTGGCCCTTCTGAGAATCTGTGGGGCAAGTTCAAGAGAGCACTATTAGGGGGACTGGAGGGCTCCATCTTTTGCTGACATCTGCTTCTTCAGCCAGCCTCAGCCAAGTTCTTCCCTTGCCAATTCCTGCTGTCCCTACAGCAACCAGCCTTTAGATCCACATGCATGGGGTTAAACTCTGATTCTGCTTCTCACTAGCTGTGTGATCTCTGAAAAGTTACCTAACTTCTGTAAGCTTTGTCTTTGTTGTCTGTAAAATATTAATGATGATATATAACCCTAATAGTAAATATTAACTTGTATTATCTATTGGCTTAATCCTCCCCCCATCTCCATGCAGTAGTTGGTGTAGGGTTTGTTTCACACATTAGTGATAAGAAAACTGAAGTGTAGACAGAATTTTCCCATCCCTACTTATCCACTCACACACTGTGTGTTTAAACTGCAGGGTCTTGTGCCAAAGTCTACTGTCTTAACCCTATGCTAGGCTACCCTTTATCACTAAAATAACACATACCTTGTACCACTGTTGTGACAATTAGATAGCACTTGAGAAAGTACTTAACAGAGCCTTTGCAGTAAATAATCACTCCATAAAGCCTTATTTATGCATTTGTCAGTAAATTCAAATGTGGTTATTCATGCAACAGGACAAAAATATTGTACAATCATCCAAATACCGATTCTAACCAAATGGTCAAGGCAAGGTATCACATTCTGGCAGCTTCATTAGAATCACCCCCTTCCCTGGGGAGTCGTTGTCATAGAGTCTAAGACCAGCAGTCTTGACTTCTCTTAAATCTCACCAAGCAATTTTATTATGATTGCTGCTGCTGCTGTTGTTGTCTTGATTGTGGCTGAGAACTACTATAGTTTGGATCTGGAATGTCCTCCAAAGGCCAATGGGCTAAAATCATCATTCCCAGCTTGACACTCTTGAAAGGTGGTGAAAATGTTAAGACATGAGACTTAATGGGAGACTTTCTGGTCATCTGGGACATTATTCTAAGGAGATATTGGGACCTTAGCCCCTCTTGTTCCTCTCTTTTTCATGTCTGGCCATGATAGAGCATCTTTGCTCTGCCACAGACTTCCTGTGGTGATGTGCTCACCCTTGGTCCAAGAACAAAGGGGCCAACAGACCATGGATTGAAACCTCCAGAAATGTGAGCCAAAATCAACCTTTTCTCTTATCAAATTGATTCATCTCCGGTATTTATTATAGTAATAGAAAGGTATCACAGAATCAAAATAAAGCAAACTCTTAAAGGTATTTTAGTCCACATAGGAGTTAATAACCAGGACCACTCAAATCTCCCAAGGATGCAACTGGCTGGTATTGGTCTTTGTTGGGGACCCCAGGATGCCATTTATGATGGAGACACAGGCCTCCTCCTCCCCAGCCATCCTTACTCAAAGAGTTGGGGAGCAGCTAACAAAGGGAGGGCCAGAAATGCAATGAGAAGCCCCTTGCAGATAAAATTTACAGGAATCAGCTCACCCAGAACTCTTACTGGGAGGCTGAAATGAGCCACTTGGAGAAATACTCATTGTTTTAGGCTTGGTGCTCACTGGCAATAGATCATAGTATGATAATCAAGACAGAAGCATCAACCAGAATAAACACATGTAAGGTACAGGTGGGAATTGAGGGAGCTGATGCTCTGCAATGTGGCAAACCCCCATATTGCAATTAAATAGCTCTTTGTCCCACCAGGGAAGATCTCCAATTGGCGCACCCGGCCCTGGTTAAGAGCTGCTGCCTTTGTCTATGCTTGTGAACCTTGGCTAATCAAGGTGATCAAAGTCAGAGACATTTACACTGCCATCCAGTGGACCCTTCCCTTAGGCACATTGCCTTCCATGCTTCTGTTTGTCCTTTTTCCTGCCTTCAGTGAAGGTGCTCAGGGGAGAAGAACCGTTCTTTCTTTTACATCCTCCCGTTTCTCGTCCCGATGACTCATAAACAGCAATGACAAATTAAAGCCCAGTTCCTGTCACTGATCTCCTCCTACGAGAGCTAGGTCAACCCCAGAGGTGCCTACCCTTTAAAAATAACCCCACATAACCCCATAGCTAGTGAAGGGACCTGATTACATCTAAGGTACAGGTGGGAATTGAGGTTACTTAATTATCTGGAGCAGTTGGAGACAGGACAAAGATAAGAACAAGGGCAGAAGCATGTCCAAAACTCCAAAGATAACATGCAACATTCAAAACACCCTAATTATAAAAAATACTCTTTGCTTAGCACTTAAAGTATTTGACTTATGCCAGCTCATCATATTCTACAATAATCTCCGTAAGATAGCTAATATCCCATCTTAACTAACTATCCCATCTAACTAAGATCCAGAGAGCTGAAGTAACTTCAGCAATTTTGTACCACTAAAAATTCAGAGTTGGAATTTAAATTCTTCCCAGCACAGTGCTTTGTGTGTTAAGTACTAACTAAATTCCTGTAAAATGAATGCACAACTTCACATCCATGCTTGTTCCATGAAACTGTGGAGCCTCTAATTCAGCAATCCCCAACTTTTATGGCATCAGGGGCCAATTTTGTGGAAGGCAACTTTTTCACAGATCAGAGAAGAGGAGTCTTGGATTAGCTTCTTGTAAGAAGCAGGCAACCTAGATCCCTTACATGCATAGTACATATTAAGGTTCATGTTTCTAAGAGACTCTAATGCCACTGCTGATCTGACACAATGCACAGCTCAGGTGGTATTTGAGCCATGGGAATGACTGTAAGTAAAGATGAAACTTCTCTAGCTCACCTTCTACTCACCTTGTGTTTTGCAGCCCAGTTCCTAAGAGGTCACAGACCAACAGGAGCCCACAACTTGAGTGTTGGACACCCTTGCTTTAGGTGACCATTCCATGGCACGATGTTCCTCATCCCAGAGGCGAGGGTAGGAGCAAAACAAGAGGCAGTGCAGAAGAATGCAAGAAGAAGTTAGAAAGTTATGTGCAAGGTGGGCTGAAGTCAGGGTGAGATCTTTAGTCATTAAGGATGCTGAAGGTGGCCATGTAGACAGTGTCTTGAAGCTAACTACAGGTCAAAGGGGAATAGGCAGAAGTAGAGATGTGGAACAGGAGAGAGTACCTTGCCCAGCAGACTACATCCTGATGGTCTCTGTGTTCTTCTACCTTTTGTCTCCTAGTGAATTCAAGAGGAGTACAGAGGAGGCTAATGTTTAATAACTTAAAATACTAAAGATCATTTTACAGTCAACCCCAAGCCAATACATTTAGGGAGTTGGATTAGTTTAAGGCCTCCTCACCACTGCTCCATTGCTATGTTCCTCAGCAGCCTCATGTTTGTCTCTGGAGACCCAAGAGCTCAATGTTCATTGTCCATCAAATCTGTATAAGAAGAACAGCTTCCACCTAGATTTCAAAGGATGCCCCAGAGAGCCACAGGACCTAGGCAGAAGATTTCTATAAGGGCAAGACTACTGCAGAGGTCCTCTCCTAGGGAAATAATCAGCAGAGCCAAGGGATTATGTCCAACCCCATGACCCCAAACTGGTAGCACCACCAAAGTGTGGGACAGCAACAGGCTCTCAGCCCCAATCCAGGCTCACCCAGCAAACCAATGGGTCAGGGCCACCTGAAGCTCTTTGGGTTCACCTTCTACCCAGTAAATCTACAGTGGGATCCTTCCCATCCCCCATTGTCCTAGAGGACAGAGAATTGAGTCAAAAATTTTTCTGGAGCAGAAATCCAGATGATCATCAATACCTACTTCAAGAAACTATATGCCAATAAGACAGAAAATACAGAAGAAATGGACAGATTCCTAGATACGTAAGAATTACCAAAGTTGAATGAAGAAGACCTAAAAATTCTAAGCAATCCAGTATCAATCAATGAAATTGAAAATGTAATTAAAATCTTACCAACTGAAAAAAGCCCCACTGATGGCTTCACCGCTGAGTTCTACAAGATATTTAGAGAGGAACTACTGCCCCACTGTTTAAACTCTTCAATGAAATTGAAAGGGAAGCAATGCTCCCAAATTCATTACTGGAAGCAATTCATTCCTTTGATCCCCAAAGCAGAGAAAGACCCAACCAAAAAAGAGAACTATAGGCCAATCTCTCTAATGAACATAGATGCAAAAATCCTTAATAAGATACTGGCAAATACAATGCAGAAGATCATCAAGAAGATCATACATCCTGAACAAGTGGGATTAATCCCAGGGATGCAGAGATGATTCAACATACGCAAATCAATAAATGTCATACACTATATCAATAGAGCCAAGGAAAAAAACCATATGATCATATCTATAGATGCAGAAAAAAGCATTTGACAAAATCCAACATGCATTAATGATAAAATCCCTACAAAAAATTGGAATAGACAGTCCCTACCTCAAAATAATAAAAGCCATCTATGAAAAATAAACAGCCAATATCATATTAAATGGTCAAAAAATGAAATTCTTCACACTAAAATCAGGAACAAGACAAGGATTTCCACTGTCACCACTCCTGTTCAATATAGTTTTGGAAACATTAGCCACAGCAATTAGACAAGAGAAAGAAATAAAAGGAATAAAATTAGGAAATGAAGAAGTCAAATTGTCATTTGCAGATGACATGATACTCTATATAGAAGATCCCAAGAACTCCACCAACAGTCTTCTAGACTTAACAACCAAACTCAGTAAAGTAGCTGGATATAAGGTCAACACACAAAAATCAATAGCTTTCCTCTACACGAACAACAGACTCACTGAGAGAAAAATAGGGCAAACAATTCCTTTCACAATAGCATGAATATGCTTAGGACCTGCCACGCATTCTTTCTGATTTCCACCTCTGGAATGGTGGTGCCTGCCCTGTGCCTATCTCTTCACTGAATTCCAGAAGTATGTAATTTCCAGCTTCATGGCTAGAAAGGAATTTACCTCAGAATGAACCATGTACTGGTATTGTTTCTCCCATACCTGAGTAGATGCTATTTTGATGAGATTTTGGACTTGGGGCTTTTGAGTTGACAATAGAAAAAGTTAAGATGGGATGGAATGAATCTATTTCACATGTGAGAAAGGCAGGAAATTTGGGGGACCCAGGTAAACAATAATATGGTCTGAATGTCCCTACCCCACCAAATTCATAGGTTGAAATTCTAACCCCAAGGTAATGGTCTTAGGAGGTAGGGCCTTGGAGAGGTGATTGAATCATAATCACCTCTCATGAATGATATTGTTGCCTTTATAAAAAAGGATCACAAGAAAACTTTCATCATTCTGCCATCTGAGGACATAACAAAAAGACAGTCTTCTGTGCAGAAATGGGTCCTAACCTAATCTCGAATCTGCCAGTGCCTTAACCTCAGACATCCCAGCCTCCAGAACTATAAGAAATAAATCTATGTTATGAATAAGTCACCCAGTCTGTGGTATTTTGTTATAGCAAACTGAAAACATGAAGACACCAGATTTTGATTCAGTGAACCCATGGAGGCCACAAAAAAGTGAAATCTCTAAAACAGCTGAAGTCCAAGGTCATGGCATGGCATCCAGTGTCCTTTGACTCCCCCAAAAGGGGGCGTACATGCTCATCTGTATCATCCTTCTTTCTCTTACCACTCTGTGTGTATTTGTGTGTGTGTATGAATTCTCCAGAAAATTTTCCAGTGAATAAAATTCTCCATCCTGTTATTGATAGAAAGCAATGAAAATAAAATATATTAGCTCATTTACCTAAACCACACACAGACAAGATTAAATGCTGACCTAGAATGGGCCAGACCAGTTCTAAGGGTCAAAGAATATTAAAGCATCAAAATCAATCTCTGTCTCTCTCTTTCCTTTTCTCTTTCTTCTCCTCCTCTTCCTTCTCCTCTTCCTCCTCCTCCTTTCTTCTTCCACTTCTTCCTTTCCCTTTTCCCTCCTTCTTCTTCCTTCTTTCTCTTCTTGCGCTATCTCTTTACTCTCTATGCATGACCTCAGTAACTCTGAACATTATCATTGCAGCTTTGTGCCCTTCAAGACAGAAACATTATGTTGCAAGAATCTTTTCTTCCACCAGAGAAAGATTTAGATTGTCCTACTGTGAATCACGCACTCACTACTTAGACTACCAACTATAACTACAGGGATAAAATACTAGGATGACCAAGTATGGGCTAGAGTCTCAACCCTATAACAAGAACAACATTTGTGCATAGGACCCCACCTCACAATATGCTCTCCAAAAGAAGGGTGCTGTCCAGGTTTACCAAATAAAACCATATACCATACCATCATAATTTAATTACTATTACTTTCCCATAGGATTCCCAGGGACATTTCATTTATTAATCTGTTTTGATGGAAGTCAAGCCATCCTCCACAATTTGAATGAAGCTTCCCCATGTGCTTGCCTGAACCATGTATTCCAAGTAAATTGGTTATATACTGTAATTCAAATAGTCTTTGTACTTCTCTCTCTGAGCTTTTCATGTGGTTTCCTCTGCCTAGAATAAGCATTCTTCATTTCCCAGGCTTTCCTCTCCATCTCTCAGTGCCTTCCAGTTTACTAAAAGCTCCCTAGAGTTAATGACTGGTCATCTCTGGCAGAAAGCACCCCTAATTCTAGCCCCAAATTCCACTCTGCTATTGAAATTCCAACTTCCCTGACAGCACAGCACCTGCCTCCGTGAAAAGTCTCCTTGCCACATTGGCCAATAACCCCTCTCTCCTGCAGTCCCAAAGTACCACTCTATACCATGTGCTGACTTGTTGATTAAAAATGAGATGATGCATTTAAAGCATCCACAAGGACCTCTTTCATTTCCAGAAATCATAAATAATAATCAACAGGACTCTAATTGTGCCAAGATCTCAATTCCCCTGCTAAACTGGACAGATATTTATGGACAAAACAAATGGTTGGATGAATAGATGGAACAGTAGTGGAAAAAGTGAATATGTTGTTCTCATACTGGAAATCTGAGAATCAATAGGTGTGTATATTTTTAAAATTTGTGTGAAATTTTTAAATCTTCAAACATTTGAGAATACTATTATTAGAAAATTTTACCTTCATCAAAGTCACTGTACTTATTAATGGCATGTTGTTTGCTGCATTAAAAGCAGTAATGTGTCCTTCGTTTTTTGCAAAATTACAAACTATTTCAAATTTAATGAGTTACTGGTACAAATCAAGGAAGAACAGCAGAGCCTCAGGAGGCCGCTGGTGGTGGTGGCCCAGGGTGCTCACTAGCTAGTGAGTCACTCCTTTTCCACTTGCAGAATGCCACATACAACCCAGGCTTCAGAAGCCCATGGAGCCTCCTGTTCAGGATCAGTGGAAATGTTCAGATTCAAACTTTCCCTTGAAAATCACAAATGTCCCCAAATACAAAGGGTCTACTGTAACTATAACTGGCAAGATGTTATGGGCCCCGAATAAGTGTCTAAAACATTTTATTAAACTAAACAATTGTGCCTTTCACAAAGTTCTACAAAAGGCAGAATAAATTCCTCATATTTTGAGAGTAAAAATATATATGAGTACAAATAAAGTACCTGTATCTAAAGATGGTAGAATTTATTTGTAACATTCAATATATTGTTCTCTCTCTCTCTCTCTCTCTCTCTCTCTCTCTCTCTCTCTCTCTCTCTCTCTCTCTCTCTGGCATTGGGAATGGAACTCAGAGCTATGCAAGTATCTTACCACTGAGCTTTATCCTCAACCCTTTTCTAAATTTTATTTTGAGACAAGATCTGGCTAAGTTGTCCATGTTGTCTTTCAGTTTCATCTTCCTTAGTAGCTGGGATTATAGGTGTGCACCACCATGCCCAGGGTATTGCTTCCTATACCCTCTACAGAAATCAAACTCCAAGTATGCTCAAGGCCCTTACATGAAATGTCATAATGTTTTCAATGTACTCACATCCTCCTTATACTGTAAATTACCTCTAGATTACTTACATTTATCTTATATTACTTATATCTATCTATATGTCTGGCTATGTATCACTTCCTTTGCATGGATTCAGCCTAGTACTCAGCATGTGGCGAATTCAAGCTTTGGTTTATGGAAACTTCTAATTTTATATTTTTTAATTGTTGTTTTCTCTCTTTTTTTTTAGTGTTTTCAATCTGCAGTTGATTGACTCCATGGATGTGAAATCTTCAGATAGAGAGGTCCAATGTGTGTGTGTGTGGTTGTGTGTGTATGTGTGTGGTTTCTAATACATTCAAATTTATTCACAAATCTTCCATTGTACTTGGGTTGAAGATGTGATCATCTGTGGTTTGAATTCATAACTTCACCCAAGAACAGATAAAAAGGCAACAAAGATTGTGGAGTATACGTGGAAGAGTTTTAGCTACCACCAAAAAGCATGAAATATTTATTTGAGTGTTTCTGTGTTTCCATTCCTGAGTAGATGAGAATTAATTTTCAGCCTCTGCAGATCTTGAGCAGCGGTCCTTAGTTAAGAGTTTGGAGCAGGCCAGCTTTGATGAGTCCTGCTGCATTAAACACAGACGACCAGCCAGGGAATTGGCTAAGTCAGAATGAATTAATGCAAGCTTCCACGGCTGCCTTTTTACAAACTCCTTTCCTGATAATAACAGGGAAGAGTAGATACAGTCATGAAATTTGGGGCAATAAAATTAGCTTTAACATATGAGTGGCCTTTCTTTCCTAAGCATTAAACAGGAGCAGGGAAAGCAACTCCAAATAATTTAGATCTTCCAACAGGAGAGGCATAGAGGATCGCTGGCTGCATGTCAACAGGCCTCTGTGTGGCCTCCGGATGCAGGGCCTCTCCTTCTCCAAGGTGCCACTGTGCTCACAGACGGCCACCATGCTGTTTTTAATCAGCAGCAGTCACGTTGTCCCCAGCCACACACACTCTGAGTGACTCGGTGTGACAGTATCCCACGTCACAAGGAAGTAGAGTGAGGATAAAGACAGAAGGCAGGGTTATTCATAGCTCCTGGGAGAAAAACACTCCCCTGGTACCATCTCTCCTGCATTCCAGTCAGTCACATTTTAGACACATGAGCATATAAATCCAGCACCTGGGGCAAAGGCTGTGTGCACTGGATCCACAATATTGCTGTTATTACTGGAAAATAAAGCAAAGGGCATGAATTCAGAGGTAGCTCCAAGGGGTCATGGTGTGTTTTTCCTAATCTCTGTACCTCAGTTTCCTCCACTCTGCAGTGGGCATAATGACCCCTACATTACGATGGTGTAAAGATTAAGTGATATAGCAAATATATCTCATGTTTGACATGAAGGTAGTCAATAAATAGTATATTATATTACTGAAGCTATAATTTATAAAGTACTTTATAGGAAACCTCATTCTAGGTTATAATTAATCTATCACATGGCACCAAACAGTTCTAGGTGGAGAGTAAAAATTCTGGCACACAAGTGATTAGCCTCTCATAGGTGGAAAATAGCAGCCAGCTGCCGTCTACTTAGCTGATAGGATTCATCGTGGTTTCAGTGACCCTGGCATCTCCCGCTGGTTTACTGCACAGTTTGCCAAGCCCCCAAGAGTGGAAGCACTATTAGCTCCAGGGTTATTCTTGCTAACACTCCGAGCCTGTGTGTGAGCAACAACATGTCCACTTCCCTGATGGAAATTCAGATGAAGAGCTTTGTTCCTGGGAGCTCACAGATCTGCAAGGGGTGAGCGTAGAAGCATTAGAATATGAATTCTTTAAGTTGTCTTTATTTTGTAGTTTCTCTCATTCTAAGCAATTCCCACAGGAAACCCTAGCTCTCCGTCTCCCCAGGTTTTTAGCTGCTAGGATGAAGCACTAGGCTTCTTCTTTGATTGTTTTACACACAGACACACACACACACACACACACACACATACACACACCCTACATAAATATATAAAACATAGAAAAATATTAGAATAAAAGACACTTTCTGTAACAATGCAGCTGAAACTGAATATTAAAAAAAGGAGCAAACAGCCCTGGGAAAGATGATGATGTCAGGATGCACATCCACCCCATTCTGAATCTTCTAGTGAGCATCTCTGAACCCTGGGGCTTAGATAAGAGCCCCCAGGGGGTTCCAAGCTACACTGCCCATACTCATGCTTTTAGTCCTCTGATCTGGCTGCCTTTACTTACACATTCTCAGTCACCAGGCCAGTTCCACATGACCCCTGACATCCCTTTTCTTCATCCACTTTCTGTTGCTGTAACTAAGTGCCACAGAGTGGATAATTTATAAAGAATATATTTGGCTCACTGTTCTGGAGGCTGGGAAGTCCAAGGGCAGGGCACTGTATCTGGAGAGGGTTTCTTGCCCCTTCGTGACATGATGGAGGGCATCATGTGGTGAGACAGAACACCCATGCCTTTCTTATAAAGCCATTAGTGCCATCATGCAGGCCCCACCCTTATGGCCTCATTTAATCTTGATTAGGTCTCCAAAGCATTTCTCCCAAATCCTGTTAACACATGACTTTGAGGATTAAATTTCCAACATATGAAATGTAGGGGGACACATTTAAACCACATTCTCCAGGGAATGACCATACTCATCAGAGCTCCCCCTCTTTCCTCCTCCTCGTGTTCACTGTGGTTACCTAAACCTTTCCAGTGCTCAATCTCGGCTCCTCATGGGGCCCCAACTATGACTCCTAAATACACACTTGGATTATGAGACAGCTTGGAATATCCATCACCAGGTATCTGTCTTGAAAACAACCTCAATGCACTTACATTTTAATGATGTAAGAAGCAAAAAAGGCCTCTTCAGTTTACAACTACATGCCCACCTTTATGATTTCCTTACCCCAAGTGATGGAAATGCCAAGAGTCTTCCTTTGGGGGCCTTCTCCAACCCCCTGGCATGGATTCCATGGGGCTAAGGGACACCCAGCTCTTTGCCTGGATTCTGAATTGCTCAGTTTATAGACTCCTCTGGTCAACTGGCCAACCCACTTGATGTCCAACCAACTCCATCTTCCACTCCTCCCTGCTAGATTTTGAAGCTTTCATTCTACTGTTTTGTGAGGTGAGTCATTTCCCCCTTAGACTGTCTCATGAACGTCTTTAGATCCTAGAGCACCTACTCCTGCCCTAGCCTTCACAGATGAGAGCAACACTGCCTATGTCTGAGACAAAAGGAAAGTGACAATCTGCCAGCGCCCCCTCTACCACATCCAGAGTATTGTTCAAAACCAACAAATCTTTGTGCTTTGTACTTCTTTCCATCTGTTTACCAGTCCCTACATATTTCTTCACATCCCTAGCACTTTTGAGTTTGCAAAGTTCTCCCCCATGTTTCCAGAAGTGGACTCACCATCTACCTTCTCACTTCCACCCCCATCAATGGGACAGTCCCTGTTATGTACCCTTCAAAACCCTAGCTTTAACCATCTGAAGTCTCTAGTGATCATCTTGTTGTAATGATGTTCAACCATGTGCAAATATGACATTATATTGGAATTTGTGTCCAGGCTGAACTACACTGTCTTCAACTTCTCGAAATTACCCCATCTTTCCAACTTTGTAACATTTCAGCCCCCTCCCCATCCACACAGAAGGAGGGATCTGCTCTTTGAACACATTCAAACTGTAACATCTTGGTACCTGCATCTTCCACTGAGATTTTCCATTTTGATGCAGACTGGCCTAGTCAACCATGTCTCCTGAAATCACAAACATTTTGAGACACCCTCTTCCTCTTAATCACTTGCCAAGTCAGCAGTATCGATCATCCCTGCCTCCCATGGTTCACTTCTGCCTCTTCCCAGTATCCCATAGTATTAACAGCTATAGCAGAATAACGTCAATGAACTCCATCTCATGTACCCTCCACCCTCACCCAAGCCTCACCACACATCTGCCCATCATTAGTTCCTTCTCTAACTCAGCCACTTAGTGTGTTTCCACTTGGCTGGGGTGAGCCTCTCCATGCTTATACTTTCCTCTCTTAAGGAATCTCTGGGTCCACCTCTTGCTCCCTCCCTTCTCAGAAGTTCTCTATGAACTCATTCACTTCCCTCCCTGTCTTTTCTGCCCCACTTTGATGTCTATTTTCATCCTGGCAGACCCAGCTATCCTGGAATCTCGATCTGCCTCTGTCTTCTCTCCTTTGCCACACAGACCATTAACTGATTGCCCTTTCTCTTGCCTTTTCCCCTTCTATCTGATAGAATAGGTCATCATGGAGCTTAGCCTCTCCACTGGCCTGGTCATTCCTGCATATCCCCCTTCCACCGAGAGTATCCCTGCACTAACACCTGTCACCCAAGCTAGAACACATGTCTTTCAACCATCACCTCCCTCTTTGCAAAGAGTTCTGGTTTTCTTTGCACACCTGGAGCCAACAAGGCTGGCTGCCTACCAAAATCCATACTTCCTTCTTCTACTTGAATATACACACACACACACTACATTTCCCAGGCCCCGGTAAAACTAAATACAGTTGTGTGTCTAAGCTCTGGCTAATGGAATAGGAATGGAAATGATGGGTGTCATTCCCAGGCCTGCACAATTCTCACCCATAATGGAAAAGTCCTTCTATTACTGTTTAATCTTTTATCTGCCTGGCATTGAAACAACCCCAGATCAATTTTGGGAGCTCTGTGTTGATGATGGCAGAATTTCTGTTGGTACGAGTCCCTAAATGCCACCGTGAAGAAGAGCCCCTCTAACTGCCCCTCAACAAACCATTCATCCATCCAGGATTGTTGCATGAGCAGGAAATGATCTTCTACTGGGTTTGAACCATAATATATTTCAAGGTCTACTTGTCATCAATTTAAAGGTCTGCTTGCCATATCAATTAACTTACATAATTAATACTTGTAGGACCACATTGAGTCCATATGAGTAGCATCTGCTTCTTCCCTTTCCCTCTTACCACTGCCAGGTGTAGTCCGATCTTCTCTGTCATGGTGTCTATGACAATGGGCTCTGACTGGCCTCTCTGCCTTTATCTTACATCTGAGATCTATTCCTTCACTGAAAATAAAGTCTCTAAAACAAAAAACAGGGCATTTCATTTCTTACTTTTAGAGGTTCTTGATGTTCACAGAAAAAGTCTCATACAGCACTAATGGGATGTTTCCTGCTTTTATTTTTATTATTATCATTCCTCTATATTTGCAATTTTTAGAAAGCCTTCTTATCTTTCAATTCCCAAAAGTTCCATTCCTTCTTCCACCCTTAACATAATCTCATATTTGCTAGCTCTCTGCTCAAAGTAAACTATTTACACCGCCAACTCTCCCACCCAAATAAATGTTCCTTGAATGCTTAGCCTTGTCTTCTTTATCTTTGTAGTTTCTCAACCCTCATGCAATGCCTAGGACATAGTATAGGCTTAACAAATAATTGATGTAAAGGAAGAAAACCAAATCCTAGAGAAAAAAAAAGGAGGAGGAAGGTGAAAGAATAGGAGAAACAAAGAAGGAAAGAGTGAAAAAGGGAGGGCAGGAAAGAGGAGGGAGGGAAAAGAAGAAACATTTACTTGTGCAAATTGAGGGAAATTTCCCACTAAATCTAGAGACCTCACACTTCCCTGTACTGCAGAGGTAGATCCCGACAGGTTGGCCTGTAGCTCGTCTGAGTGAAGTCACAGCTCTGCTTTTTGGCAAGTCAGGTGACTGCTCTGCCAGCCTCAGTTTGCTCACCTAAGAAAATGAAGACAGTAAGGCCCCCTTCATAGGGTAGTTAAAAGCTGTAAGAAAAGTATGTCTATGGAGGATTTGAGCCAGAGTCCATTGCACATTAAGTGTTCAATAAGAGGCCAACATAGACAGTTAATCTGAATTTCCCTTTGGAAAAAGGAACTAAAATTTCCATGTGCCACATAGAAGGTGCAAATTTCCATGACTTCCCTGGTCATTGTTTCCAAGAAATTCTGTATTTGCTGGCATCCCCTGGTCCCTGTGTATCTTCTCCATTCCTGCCATCCAACTGCACTACTCCAGGAACATCTTAAACACAGGGCAAACAGGGCTTTCTTAATGAGAGAGAGGGAATTCTTATCACAAGGTTGGCAAAAACTTAGTCTTAATAGCAACAGCTTGAGTCAGGCCATGGCATGCGGAAGCTACATTTCCTAACCAATAAGAATTCCTAACTGTAGCTGTCCTTGACTGCACTCAGAGTGACTGAAGTCGTGCTGGAAATCCAAACCTCACCTTCCTGGGGTCCCATGTGGAGATCTCATCTGGGTCCTCCTACAGGCAGCTTTCTCAGAACATCTGCAGACTGCTCTGAAGTCTGCTTTCCTTCCTGTAACTGTAAGAGAAGGGGAATCCTCACTCATGCAACCTGCCATTGTGTGCTTGCCCTGGCAGGAGATGAAGACAGCCATCTTCTGTTTTCCATAGATGTTTGCTCGGTAGTTTGGCATCCAAACTCTCGGAGGCCCATTTCCTGTTCAGACTTCAAGTGAGACACATACTGACCCTGTGGTATTTCCCATGGGGAGCAACAGTCTCAGGACCTCCTGGAGGCGGGTCTTTACTAACCATTCATCTGCAAAATCCTGAGCTCCAAATGCTTCCTTTTCTCCTGACAACTAGCTACCTCTATCTTCGCTTTGAAAGATGTGCCAAGAGAGAAACAATTAGGTTGAGAGCTTGGGGACACAATTTATAAGAATCTTCCCTTCTGTATTTCATGTTCCTTCTACTTAAGACATCCTTACCCATGATTTGTGCCTTGACACCCTCTAGATACAGAAAATCTCTGGATGTGGGAAGGAAAGAGACACTTTGATGGATGTCTTCTTATTTTCCTGTCATTCACTTAATAACATATCTTATTCCAAACCATAATAGCAAGCAGTTTTTAGATTGCATCTTGCAGGGAAGAAAATATGTTAGAAATGGTCCTGCTTTGCATAATTTTTTTCTCTGGAATCATTTAGGAGGAAAGAGGCTCGCTAGCTGATAAGGCTAGGAGCCCAGGAGAAGAGCATCCTTGGATAGCGTGTGTGGCTGGGGAGATGCAGTTGATTGCACCCAAATGCAATGTGGTCATTTTGTTTGAAATGCAAATATGGTCATTTCCTATGAAATAATCGACCCTGCCAATTGCATCCAAGTGGAGCACTTTGTACTGACCTCAAAGATCTCTGGTTTTCTTCTTTATTGATATTTTTCCACTGTGAAGTGTCCTAAATTCCTGAGAGCTTGCAAACATCCTAGTGAGATGTCAGAAATCATGCCTTGTGATTTTCTGCTTTCTTGCTTCCATTCATGGAGTCAGCAAGTATCTGCTCAGTGCTCCCGATGCAGCGAACCAGGGATGTTAGGGTAAACTGGAGCCCATCTCTGGTGTACACATCATGAGGAAGGTGGGATCACTAAGCTCCAGGAATACGGGAGGGACAGAAGCACTGACTTTGAGCTGCATTCTGTAGGATGAATAGGAGTTTCTGAGCAAACAGAGTAGGTAAAGAACAGGGAAAGCATCAGGAAAACTGTCCCATAGCACACGTCATTCCAGAAGCCACTATATCCAGGGAAATGCATTTGCCTCCAACAAGATGGAATGGAAATAGAAGGAAAGAACAATAGTTTGAAAAAGAAAAAGATGGAGACTTTCATTCTGAAAACAGCACATGTGCTAAACACTTACTGTGCACCTTTGATGTTGTACAGTACATGCAGATATCTTACTGCTGATACAACTTTACTGAATGATCAAAATTTGATGTCAAAGATAGGTATGGACCCCAGACAGCAAAGCCCCATTCAGAAGCCAGTACTGGACTCATCTGAGCACCTATATTTTGCAAAACACCTTGCTAGGTCTCAGTTCCAGGGTGTGTTCCACAGATCAGAAGTGAAGTATCAAAATCAATTCCCTAGCTCCTCAACTTCCTGGTCTATGACTTGGAGAAAATATCAACCCTACCTCTTTGGGTTATTATGGGCATCAAACAAGCAAATGTATTCAGCACCTACAAAATTCACCAATATACAGCAAAGCACTGAGTAACTTTATGGATATGCTAGCTTGTTAACTAAATAAAATAGATTTTATTGGAAAGCATAGTAGGCAGTGGTCCCTGCCATCCAGGGCTTAGAACAGAGTTATAAACTGGTTCTAAAAAGCATAGCTATTTGCGAATCTTGGCATGAAAACTGAGATGTATCTGCAGACAAATACACTTGCTCTAAGTCAGAAATTATACCTGCTATTGAAAACTGCTTTCAGGGAACTTGGTAAAAACTGGGGAGTTTTAGGCTAATCTTCATTCACAGCAAAAAGTAGCAATGCTGAGACTTTGCTTTGAGTAAGCAAAGACACAATAGGGACTTAAACTTTGCCCAAGATCATAGACCATTCTCTGTGAAGGAATAAATACAATTTTAAATTCCTCCCTGATGCTTCCTTCCTAATTCATCAGGAATTTATTATGAATTCTATATAGTATTTTAGCTTAAAATGAAAATTTAAGTACAGAGAAAAATTAAGTTATTAGGATTCGGAATTGCAATTTGTTACTTGGAATGTTAAGTATGTTTTAGAAATTAAAAATCTCTTTCTATTGGTGGCCACAGAGACGGAATTAGAGATTACTGTTCTCAGTGAACTAACACAGAAAGACAAATGCTGCATATTATCACTTAGATATGGAATCTAAAATAATTTTACTCTGAGAAGCAGAGTAGAAAGGTGGTTACCAGAAGCTGGGGGTAGGGAACCCAGAGATGGTGGTCAAAGAGAATGTGGCTCAGTTATATGGGAAGAATTTGAGGTGTGATCCAAAATTACAGCAAATGGTTAAATTTTTTAAAAGTTACAGTAAAACACATTGCCGAGAATTCCTCATAAAATACTTTCCCTTTCTTCAAACACACTTATCTCATTATTCTTGCCCTTTCTGAAGCACTTCTGGAAATCCTTTTCCATTAGTGTCTTTAACTGCACTCTAGTAGCTGCCTTGATGTCCTGAATCAGTTCAAAACATTTACTTTTCGTGGTCATTCTGACTTTGATGAAGAGTCAGAAGTCGCAGGGTGCCAGATCCAGTGAATAAAGTGGATGAGGACACACTGTAATATTTTATGGGTCAGAAATGACCATAAACCTTTTGAACCAATTCAGGACATCAAGGCAGAACCCACTAAAGACCTTCACAAAAGAAGACTTGCAGAGCTGCTTCAGAAAGTGGCAAGAACAATGAGAGCAAGGAAGAGTATTTTGAGTGGGATTGATGGCAATATGTCTTTTACTGTAATGCATTTTTTATTTTTATTTAAACATTCACAGTATTTTTATCACATGTTGGGTTTTTTTTTCTTTTTCTTTTTTTTGAAGTCAATTGAACATCATGGAGAATATACCTAATAATTACATACTGTATATTTAAATTTCACTAATAAATGAAATTTCAAATATTTTGATGGCAAAAAGTTAAATGTCTGAGGCTCTGAAAATGTTAATTAGCTTGATGTGATCATTCCACACTGTATTCAAAATCATAACATAATTTTATACCCCAAAAATACATACAACTATAATTTATCAGTAAAAGTACAGTGGACCCTTGACTTACGGACTAAATTGGTTCTGGAGGGCTGGTTGTAACTAAATCAGCTGAGATCAGGATGTTTACCTGGTACACACTCTAGATAACAAGAGGCAGATGAATCTTCCATTAACCTAACTAACCCAAGTCGGTCATAACTTGAGGGTTCATTGTATCTGTTCTCTAACCTCTTGGGCCAGCTACAAAGAAGGATGATAAAAATGAAAGCACCTTACCAAGTCTCAATTATTTGCTCTCACAAAAACATGGAATGTTGGCTGATACTACATTGTCTGTTTGTCCCTGGACAGGACATTAATTCTCTTCTATAAATATGGTTCATCAACAGCATGAAACAAAGTTCTGTATGTGAGCAAGGCTCTTGCCATCACAGGGGATGCTCACCCCACCTTGCCCTTCTCTGTCTCCAGCATTCTCGTGGTAATGGGAGTCACCTGAAGGTGACCGTTCCCAGGGAAAGCTGCCTGACATGTGGGCACAGGACATTCCTGGGGTTCCCTTCACCCCAGTGGTTCTGGACAGACAGGGCTATCTTTTGCTTTATGTTCCATCAGACCTGGGAACAGGTGAGGATAATGATGTCAAGGATGTGAGACACATCCCAGGCAATGCATCCCTCTTTCAGCAGGTCCTATTTAGGACCACAAAGGAAACACAAAAAAAGAAAGGTGCCAAGTTTTCAACCTAGTGAACAAAAACAAAAATAGGTAGAACCTGGATCTATAATCTGAACCTGGATTTGTTTTAACAGGTTGCATTTAGAGGAAATTATATGCACTCATTAACCCAAATTAAAAGGCTACTCAGTTATAGCAAGTAAGCTGGAAATAGCTTTGAATCTCAGCCTTCATGCAAATTAGAAAGCCTTACCTCCCTCTTGCCAGAAGTCATATTTAAGCATCTCCTGCCTCTAAGAGCCCACAATTACACCCTCTTTGCTGCCCATACAGTAATAAGCTCTGCAAAGCTACCCTCTCTAATGGTGATCATTTGCACACACAGAACGACCCAGACCTGGACAAAAGGATACTATTAAATAAGGTTTTGACTTAGTGCCTCTGATTTTATCTTCTATACCATGAAAAGAAAAAAGGCAGGAATGTTTTATCAGCAGCTACATGGATAAGCAGATTGTACACTTCAATTAGATTCCCTTTATCTAGCGCTTCCTCTGCCTTAAGTGAAATGCTGGCTTGTGTTTCTGCCATCCCCAGGCAGGCACACACAGCCTGTGTTGAGGGCTCCAATATGCTTTATTAAACAGAAAATTAATATAATGCTATTGTGTCAGCTGGCAGCTTCTTGAGAGTTAAAGACCTTGCAGTGTTTCATTATGAGAACCAAATACCAGCTTCTGGGTACTGGCAACCTCAAGACTTTATGTACATGCATTCCAAGGGGGGAAAATTGTCTCAGGCCCGATGTGAAGGTTTTGGCTACAAGCACGTGGTACCAAAACAACAAGTAGCTATAAGGACTGAACTGAATACATGGCTATTTCCTGACCCAGAATAACAGTGGGCTTTATATGGTGTTTGCACTATGGGGTTTGGGGACATTTATCTAGTTTCCACTTATTTACTCAATAAATGTTTAATGAGTCCCCACTATGCCAGGTACTGCAGGTCTGGGGGAGAGAATGAGCTGCACTGTACTCTGGACTTCAAGAAGTCCCATTGTCTGGAGCAAGGGGATATAGCAAAAGAGATACATTGTGTGTGCTAGACATTCTTGCTGTTGTCATTTAACCAATCTTCATTCTCCTCCTCCATTTTTCTTGCTAATGCATGACAACTGTTGTGGGGACAGTGATGCGCCCATTTCTATACATTCACTTTATCAGCTTCCTTTGAAGCTAGGGGTAGGCTAGCGCTGGACAATCAAACATAAGCAGAAATGTATTGAGTGATTCTGGGACAGCTTGTGCTCTCTTGAGAAAAATGGGACAGTCACGGCCAGGGTTGCCCTACCTTCAACATTGTGCACTGAACGTTGATGCTGTGGTGCCCGGTACAAGAGCAGCCATATTGCAACCACAAAGTGACCAGCATACAAATGAAGACAAATAGTCTCAAAGCACAAGGACAGAAAAGGCCTGCCTCTCAGTACTGAGAGGCTGAGTCAGTGTCAGTTACCACGAAAACCTCAACGTTTTGTTAAATAAGGGGGAAAAAAATCACCTTTTAATTTAAACATCTCAATCTAGTTTTCTATCATTTATACAATCACACATATTCCTAATATATATGGTGTAAGAGCTAAGAATGTGTGTGTGTGAATATATATATATATATATATATATATATATATATATATAATCTTTCAAAGAAAGGTGTAACTATTCTTGGGTTGGGAAAGGTCAAGGAAGGTAATTGAGAGAACGTGCTTCTTCCATAGAATGACATTTAAGTCAAGTTCAAGCTAAAGCCCAGGAGTCCTGGGAGGGGACAGCCATCCAATGGCGGAAGTAAGAACTGGACTGAAGGACCAGGACGCCCAAAGGCTGGGAGCCATGAAAGCGCAAGGCATGGTGGGGGAACCGATCATGAAGTAAAAGAGAAGTTGGAGGTCGTGATCTGTGAGCCTGAGGTACAAGCAGGTGCTAGGTGATAAACAAAAAGCCAGACAGGAAAAAAGGGAAGGCTTTAAGTGTGTAAATGATGCAACCATTGAAAACCTTACTCTCTGGGGAGAGAGGGGAGGGGCCTCAGAAGAGGAGGTCGGAAGATTCTCTTGGGTACAATTTTATCATTACCCAGAATATTCAAATGCTAGCCTACCGTGCATCTTTTGTAGTATGTGGGGGAGAAATATTTGCATTCTGAGCCCAGTGCACAGGCAATCTTATTTAATCTTCCTACAACCCACTGGGTTAGGCTTTCCATTTCCACTTTAGAAATGAGGAGGCAGTATTGGGGGCTTAAGTACTTCCCCAAATTCTCAACAATTGTAGATACAAGGCTGGGTTCCTTAAACCACATCCACAGTCCCAGGCACTCCTGCTACTTGTGAAAGGGCGATATTTGCCTCTGGCTAGGTGGGGGATTTTGCTTCCAGTTAAGTGGGGGAAAAAAAGTGGGCAATTTTGTAATTTCGGATCCTAACCCCAGAGAAAGGTCACAAACACATCTGCACCAGCAGGAAAATCCTCTCCTGGTGATAAAAATACTGAGGAGAAAGGCCAGGGGACACTCACCAAGCCAGTGTGTGACAGGCAGGCATGGGCTCTGCCCTCAGTGGACCTGCTAGGAAATTGCTCCAACAGGAAGTAGAGTCTGTCTTCCACAGCAGTTGGATTTCACTATTATTTGGGAAAAAAAACTGTATCTGTCCTGAACACATACAGGCGTTTTTCATGTTGTTATTCCTTAAACAATGCAATGCCATAACTATTTACATAGTGTTTGCATTTTATTGGGTATTATAAGTAATCTGGAGGTGGTTTGAGGAATATGAGAGCATTGTAGAGGTGTTGTGTAAACACTATGCTGCCATTTATACAAAAGACTGGAGCATCCGCAGGTCTGGGTACCTGCAGGGACTGCTAGAACCAGTACCGAAAGCAGATTCTAATTTGGTCTGTGAAAACCAGAAATTTTGTCTTCAGCTTCCCCAAGATGGATCACCACAAAAGGTTTTTTAAAATACTACCCATAATAAACATTTTTGGCAATTTGCCCCAATTGCTGGTGCTGTTCTAAGTGCCTGACAGGCATTAGCTCATTTTGGGGGGCTGGGGGGGTACTGAGGATCAAACTCAGGACCTTGAGCTTGTGAGGCAGGTGCAGTGCCACTGAGCTAAAATCCTGACCCCAGGCATTAGCTCATTTAACAAACACATCACAGGGGGAAAACCTCCAGCGAGGGCTATTTAGGCTTCACTTAAAGCATCCAAAGGAGGCTGCCAGCATGGCGTACTATCCACAGGGGGAAGAAAGGGGCCTCACTGCCACCTGCTCTCTGCTATTTAAAACCTGTACAACAGGGGCTACAAATGTGTATTCCATAAGGGCAGAGCCCCTGGAGAGAGAAACACAGAAGCTGAAACTGGCAGGAAGGGAGGCAGGTAGCAAAGGAAAACATTTCTCTGAACAAGCATTTATCAGGACATCCTCCAGGCCTGAGTCTGAGCTGGGTCCTTTGAAAGCCCATGCAAAATTGATTGCCCATTAACAACCCCTGAGCTAATGCTATCAAGAGGATTGTTTAATGGCCTTCCCCTGGAAGAATCATGGAGTTTCGTTTCTGCCCAGTGAGAAAATCCATTCTCCTTAGGACATCAACCAGGAAGTGGCACAGTCAGCCGGATGGATCCCAGGGCCCATCTGGGCAGAGCACAGGACGTCATCATTCTGATGGCAAACACTCAAGGATGTCCTGACAGTCTTGGGAAGTAACAGGACCAAGTTTATAGCAGCTGAGCTCGGGAGTTAGAAAACAAGCCCCAGAATAATAGAAGCAATGAGAAGGAAGGCAGAGCTAATAAACTAGAAGGTACAATCCCAAGGCAGTTAAAAGGGAATCACACCAGGCCTGGTGGTGTCTGCCTGTAATCTCAGCAGTCTGGAAGGCTGAGGCAGGAGGATCTCAAACTCAAGCCCAGCCTGAGCAATTAGTAAGATCCTATCGCAAAACAAAACAAGGGGAGGGGGCTGGGGATACAGCTCAAAGCAAAGGCCCTGGGTTCACTCCCCAGCACTGGAAAAACAAAGAGAGGGATATGTTAAAAACACAGAACAACCAGTGTGCAACCCAACAGGCTGGATTCTGGTGTGGGCGCCCTCTATGGTGAGCATCTGCCCTGGGGATGAACAGGCAGCCAGCATCCTGCCAAGCATTTAGGAGGAAAGCCAAGCCTCCCCACAATAGCACAACAAAAATCTCTCATTCTAGAAACGAAACAAAAGCTTCAATGAACTTTGAACAAAGGTGTCGATGAATACTGAGCATCTTTACCTGGTTTATTGTATTTTGTGGTGTTTGTTAATTCCTTCATGCAATCCAGGAGCATTTGTACAGCCACTGCATGCCAGGCAATGCTATAAATGCCTGGAATACAGTTGTGAGTAAAACCAGACAAAAATCCCTGTTCCATGGAGTTGAGTTTCTAGGGGAGAGAGAGAGAGAGAGAGAGAGAGAGAGAGAGAGAGAGAGAGAGAGAGAGAGAGAGAGAGACAGAATCAGAGAGGGCGGAGGGGAGGGGGAGGGAGAAAGAAATGAAACAAGAAAGTGATACATAAGTAAACGATGTTGGAAGGTGACGCATGTTATACAAAGTAGAATAAGGACAGGTGTGTGGGAATGCTGAGCTGAGGGTCCCAGTGAACTTCCGAGCTCAGCCTTAAAGTTTAGGGATGAGCCCCATAGTTACCTGAAAGAGCATCCACCATGGGTGCTGCAGACAGCCAACACACAGGCCCATGGATGAGCACAGTGGCTGCCAAGTTTGAGGTGCAACAAGGAAGGGCTGAGAGCCCAGCAAAGCCAGTGCGATCCGAATACAAGGATCCTAGAATCTGCAGGGTCAGGTTCAAGTCCAAGCTCTCCTGTTCTCTGAGCAACTTTTTAACCTTTCCAAGGCCCGCTCTCCTCATCAGTCAGTAGGATTAGTAAATTTTGGCTGCCTCCCAGGTTCTTATGAGGAGTTAGTGTTTGGTTATAAGGAGTGATGGACATATAACTGAATGCTTACATGTAAAAAAGGATGTATTACAGTAAAGAACACATGGCCATGAATCCCCCTCAGGATATTCCCTTCCCTTTGAACACACTGATCCCATTATTCTTCCCACTTTCTGAAGCAGCTCTGGAAGTCCTCTTTCCTGAGTGTCTTTAAGAGGTGTGATACACTGAATGTGGTTGTTGAGCACCATCCAATGGAAAGGCAGGCTCGTAAAAATATTACACTGTGTCCACATTTACCTTATTCACTGAACCTGGCACTGTGTGACTCCTGGCTCTTCCTCACATGGAAAATGAACATGAAAGCTAAGCATTTTAATAGTCAGGGCAACTAGGCAGCAGGCATGCATGGAAGAGGACTTCCAGAGCTGCTTCAGAAAGCAGCAGGAAGGATGAGATAAATGTGTTCAAAGCAAGGGCGAGTAGTGTGAGGATTCAAGGCAATGCATCTTTCACTGTAATATATACTTCAAAATTTAAACACACACCATATTTTTCAGTCATCGCTCAGATGTGTAAAATGCTGGGGATGTACATGCTGGGCCACAGGGAGCTACATCATGACTTCTCCTCTTAGCACCCAACATGACGCTGCCTGTCTGCCATAACCCCAGGGGCAGGGATGGGTCTACTTAATCCTAACTTCCCAGACCCCTGTCAGAACTGACATAAGGGAAGCCCCCAGAGGGACTGTTGAATGGGAGCCCCAGAGAGAGTTGTAGCTCCGGGCATCAGCACACAAGTCACTCGCTGTTCCGGTGAGCAATATGAACAATCCAAAAGTAAGAGTCCTCAGATCTCCAACTTTAGAGGCAAGAAAAATGTACACAGGAATCTGGAAGAACCACCACAAATAGATGCTAGACTGAAAACACCATGTTCACTAAGCCTGTTGGCCTTTCACTGTTCTTGGAAAGAAGTATCCATGGTCACTGTCATCTGTAAAACAAGAGGAGCTGGAGCCTCTCACCTGGAAAATGTTGCCCCTGCCTCTGGGACACACCCTGCCAAGCCCAATGCCAGGGTCTGCATGGCCGATATCCTGCAGCTTCACTTCAGTGCCTGGGGTGATGAGCTGGAATTCAGTCATCCCTCATTCATGGGATTTCTTTATTCCAAGTGGCAGAAAGAGGCACATTTTAAAATATTTTCCCTAGAAGCTTAAAACTGTGCTTTTCATGTCTCTCTGTCCTCAAATAGCCAGAGGACCAGTGGGCTTGTACATTAGATGAAGAATAAAACAGGAGAAAGAGCAAAGTGAAATCTACACTCCCTGGGAGGCTTTTGCGGTCCCCATGTGGGTGAGCCAGCTCCTGCTAGGACCCCCAGGCGCAAAGCTTGAGCAGGAGGGAGCTGCGTGAGTCTCAGCACTTCTCCAGCGTTTAGTTCAAGGCCAGCTCCCTGCTTTAATTACATTCCCATGTACAACAGGAAGCCTGCATCCTCCTGTATGTGATGAATATTAAGCTGATAGACCTGTAATTTCCTCCACCAGGCACACTCCCATTTTTGCATATTGATGCCACATTTAGTTTGTGGTTTTGTAATTTTCCATTCTTTGGGTCCTGTGCTCAGTACCTTCTCCCCATAGTAATTCCCAGCACCTTCTCCTCATAATAATTTCCACACGCAGCAGGTGTACACTGCCTTCCCTCTCCCGATTCCACAAAGATGGTAAGCAGCATGCATCTGATTGACCTGAGAACCCAGTAGGGCTTGAGAGGGTTCAACCCTGTGGGTCTCTACTACAGTGAGGAGAAGAGTTCTGGGGCCTGGTCTTTTTATTTATGTATTTACTTACTTATTCCTGCAGTTCTGGGCATTGAATCCAGAGCCTTTGCCCTGAGCTAGAGCCCCAGCCCTTTCTATGTGTTTTTTTCCTAAATGTAGAGGAAAAGTCTTACTAAGTTGCTCAGGCTAGGCTCAAAGTTTCAATTCTCCTGCCTCAGCCTCCCAAAGAGCTAGAATGACAGGCATGCAACACCAGACCCAGCTTGGACTCTGCTCTCTAATTGGAATCCACGTAGCTCTGAAGGGCCAAGAAAAGCCTCAGAAATAGAGCTGCAGGTGGAGATTCGAAGGGAAATGTGGAGACTGGAGACAGACACACACTCTCGCAGACACCAGAGTGAGCCATTCCCCGGATGTTCCTCCTGCCAGACGCTGGCCGATGTTTTAGGGTAGGTGGGGACAGGAACCTCACCAGAGACTGAATGTGAGTAAGCAGGAGCAGGCAGGGATGTTCAGTTAAGTCCTCCTCTGGCTCCCACCTCCGTGATTTTTGGACTTCCCTAGGCTTTATTTTCACTGCATACCATCCTGCCATCTCTCTGGAATCCTGTTTTTATTAAAGACAGCTCACTCCTGGCTTGGCCCAGCTTGGTCTTTGGTGTCCCAGATCTGTGCTTGTCCCCTGATTCCAACCTGAGTTGGTCCTAAGTCCAACCTCTGCTCTTATCTCAAGCCTTCCTTGATCAGCACCATGGATTCTCATGCTCCTTTTCTTTCCCCGGGAAGTCAGCTTCCTTCCTTCAGTCCACAAACATTTCAGCGGCCTCTGAGCCAGGCACCAGGTTTGCCTATGCTTGTGCTGACATTTGGCCCCTGGCTTCAGGCTTCTGCTCCAGCCAAGCCCGAGGTCCCCACTCCCCAAAAGACAGGAGAGCAGGGAGGAAGCACAGGATCCCTCAATGCAGGCATGGGGGTCTCTAATTTCACCCTAAGAAGAAATCCATCAACCAGCCGGCAGAATCCTTGTTCCTAGACAGAGTGCATTCTTTCCTCAGCTCTGACAAGCTCTTGCTTACTGACTTCTCCCTCCTACATAGAATTCACACATCATCTTTCTGTTATTAGAACGTTTGTTTTGACAAACTAAGAGGAATTCATTAGTTCAGAGCCTGAGTTTCCTCTATACCTCTCTCCTGAACATATGCTGGTCACCTGAAATGGACCAAAAGACTGGCTGGTCCATTGAGATCCTTTGTGAAGTCCCCAACTCCCCTCACCAGCATATTTATAGTCTCTTAGAATAGATTACATCTGCAGCTGACTAATTTCATCCATTACATGTTGATTCAGTCTGCCTCCACTTGCTACAAGATCCTCCCCTCTAAGAGTATCAATTATCTCTCCTAAAAAGTAGAGTTAATTATTGAGGAGGATATTGATTATGATGATGATGAGGAGGAGGAGGAGGAGGAGGAGAATGATAGTGATAACTGGTTTGTTTCATAGGATTATTGTCAAGGTGACCAGAATAATATATATGAAAATATAAACTGTGAAATGCCACATTGAGCAGAAGTAGATTTAGCTAACAGACTATATGATAAAATAGACCAACTGATGGAGCAGCAATTATAGTTCATCCTATTTCCAAGGGACTTTTCTTCCATATGGAAAATGCAGGAGATAATCTTTGACATTCCTGCCAGCGGGACAAGTGTGGAACGTAGATGAGTATTCTGGAAAACCATCTGTGCACATAAAGCAGCATTCAGGCAACTCACCGAGAAAGTTTGAAGTGATTAGTTTGGGCCAGCTAAACTCACCAGACATTTGTAACATGGAAAAATCACACCCTTTTGTAAAGCAAAAAAAAAAAAAAAAAATCTGCTGAATATATTTTATTCATCCAAAACACTTAGATCTCAGTTTTAAATCTGATCAAATGCATCTGCAGGTCTATACCAAGGTTAAGGTTAGTTAATAGATCTTTCCTGAATGAATGAATCAATGGTGGTGCAGGATTTAATGAAGAAATGATTATATTCTTATAGCATCAACTTCATGTAGTATTTTAAAATTCTCCCATATAATTAGCTTTGTGGACTATCAACAGGCAGCATAAATCTTTACTGGCATCTGAATTATTGAAAAATCACTCTTATGATAAAGTTTCTTTAAGAACTGTGACACATGTTCTACAGAGTTTCTGTTAATGGTGCATCAAGTGAGTGAGATCAACACAGATGCAGGAATTTCTACCAGGCAAACAGTCAAGACTTGGCTAGCACTGGCTTCTGCCTTCAGCCTCACAGCTGTGCTGGGTTCCTGTCTCCAGCACGGCTCCTGAGCTCGGCAGGCTATGGGGAGGACCCTGCCAGGTTCAGCCACACTCAAGCTGCCATGTCTTCCCTCCAAATCACTTCAGTTTCTGGGCTGAAGTCTGTTCACCTCCCACTTTGTGGAAAGTAATAACACACAGTAGATCTTGCCTGCTGAGTCTGCCATTGGCAATATCCTATGTGCTCATCTCAGCCACAGAGGAAGCTGGAGCTATTTGTTTTGGGGGGCAGGGTGTCTTTTGCTGTCTGTTTTTGGGGGAGAGTGCCTAGCATTCTGCTTTTCTCACCTTGGTTCGGGCAGTTTCTTGTGTCTCCTTTTGAATCCTGCAAAATTATCCCTCCCTGCTAATCCTCTGAGCCCCATGCTATCCCACGACACCCCTATATTACAGGATGCTGCTTTCAGAGTGCATTTTCTGGCCTGACCTTAACATTGTAAAAATTAATGGACTGAGATTTGTGTTCAGTTCTTGAAGAACTTCTCTTTAAAAGCCACCGTGGATGAGAGCCCAGTTCAATGGTGAAAATGATGACTAGCTTGGATGATGACCAATTCAAATAATTGGCCATAGACCTCTAATCTCACTGGCATCCCTCTGTCATGCAGCAGGGAACCAGCTGATCATTCCATCAATACATTTATTTTGTCAGCTGTCACTGTGTGGCATCCACACATCTCAGCTGGGTGACTTTGGCTGAGAAATGGAAACCTGCCAATATCAGAATCATTTCATCCCCATCACGTGCTTTTCTTGTCATATGGATTTTCAATGAATTTCTGTCTGGCTTGGCAAATCTAGGCCATGACCTTGCTTTTAGCTGCTGGGTCCCTTTAATTATTGCTATCAATTCCAACCAGCTTGAGTCACCACATTTCTAAACTATATAAGCCCAGTGAGTTCCACCCATAAGATTCTTTTCTGTACTACACAATACTCTTCTCCTTAGACACACACACACACACACACACACGGGCACACACATGTTCATCTAGTATCAATTCAGACTGGTTATTTCTTCTCAGAATGGAAAGTGTGTATATAAACACATTGATTTATTCTTGTATGGCTTTTCATGCAATTTTTCCTTAGAATAACTCTACTCCTGTATCATAAAACTTAAGTAAATTATTGATCATGTTTTTTAAAAGCTAAATGATTGCCTATTCAGAACTTAGATTTGAATATCCCAAACCAGGACCCATAAATTTCTAGATTATTTGGATATCTTTTTGACAGGTGGAATCAAACAATTAAAAAATATTTCTCAGGGGGAAAAAACTCTCTCTTACTTTATTATCATCCTAGAAATGAAATGAGGACATCACATACTTCATGACAAAGTGATTGTGGAATGACCAGGTCCTCTCATTAGGTCTAAGCATCTGTTGACTTCCAAAAAAATAGCATTTCTGTATATTGCATTCACTAAAGTGATTTTGCTCTAAATTTCAGGTAGGGTGCCCAGGCATGGATAGGGAAAGAATGTAAACTTTCAAGTCAGATCTGGATTCAAATCCAGCCAAAGCACAGTGTGATCTTGGGCCACATTCATCATCTATAAATAGGGATAAAGATTGGATTGTCACTGAGGCTATAGAGCCTGTTATTTTATAGTCCCCTAAATGTACACGCAGCTTCTGCTGCTGCTGCTACTGTTACTTTTCCAGTCCCATCACTAGCCAAGCATATACGAAATAATATTTAAAAACAAAAAAAGAAATAATGATCCTTCTCTCCTGACCCCTTCCAACATAACAGTAGCAATGCGATGATATAGAGGATAGTAATTAATTTTCAACATATTACTTTAGTCTTTAGCAACATAATTATGAATCGCCCCTTGGAATACTGTCACCCACTTGAAAGATGACATTCCACACCCTCCCTTGATGCTAGATGTAGACATAACAAAGTTCTAGCTGATGATATATAGTTGAAAAGTGTCTGAAGTCTCTAAAAGGAGAAGTCATTCCCTCTTGCCTTCTGCTTCATCTTTGCGCCTGGAACACCAATGTGAAGACCAGTGCTCTAGCAGCGATGATGGATTCTAAAGACAGATTCACAGCCTAGGAACATAGAGTAAATCTCTGACATCCTCCAGTAATGGCTTCACTACTCATGGAAGTATGCTTTTTTCTCATGACAACCATTAAGTTATTTGGGAAATTTCTGTTATAAAGAGGCAAACTAACTTGTGCACATGACTTTTCCAAATCTCTTCTGCATATTCCATGCAAGGACCTGCCATTGACCCATCCTATCTGTTCATCTCAGTCACAAAGAAAGTGATTTGGTTTGGGAGGATGCCAGTAGCTGTGTGGTTTTTAGGGAGGATGCTTGGCATTCTGCTTATCCTACATAGGTCAGGGCATTGTTTTTGTCTCCTTCTTTAAATTATTTTTAATCCTGCAACATTATCCCCCCATGCTTAGTCCTCTGGACCCTATGCTATTGCACAATATCCTTATATTACAGATTGAATAATCTTTCACCATTTCTTTTCCTCTCTTTCGTTTCATTCAAGATTCAAAATCCCAGGACAGCTGAGCTTCGATTAGGCAACTACCTTGGCTCCACCAGATATAGGCATCCCCAGAACATCTCCTGAATTGAACGCACCTGTGAGATGCAAAAGATAGTATCCCAAGAGAAACTAAGGTGCTTCTCTCGAAGGTCCGCTACAAAACGTATCCACTCCTCCTCTTGCTGAGCAGTTGGCACTTCCAGTCCACAACAAGAGCAGAAACCAGAGTGGTTGCAATCATGAGTATCAGGATCTCTGGCTGTCAAAAGGGACAAACAACACTTTCATCATAGGATGACCGTGGCAATGTGATAAGGAGTATAGTATAGAAGAGGATTTGAGGTTGTTTCAGTTGATATTTATTGCAAATCTACTGAATGCCAGGTCTGGCAGTCAACTTTCCAACATTGTAACAAATACTTCCAGTAATCAACTTTATGAGGAGGAAAGGCTGCTTTTGGCTCACAGTTTTGGAAGTTGCAGTCCATTATTGGTTGGCTCATTGACTGGGGTCCTGTGATGAGGTAGCACATTATGTTGGAAGCATGCAATGGAGCAAACCCACTGACCTCATGGCCAAGACAGAGAGACAGAGAGGCTGTGAGAGCGGCCCACATAACCTCCCACTAAGCTGCACCTCCTAAGGTTTCCAGTCCCATCGAGCTGGGAGCAAAGCCTTTAACACATGGGCATTTAGGAGACATACTAAGTACAAACTGTAACAGCAGGCTTGTTTTAGACACACAGATACATGAGCCATTGTATTGCCTGATGCCTGCAACCCAGAGAGGGTACACAAGGTGACAGACAGGTGCGTGATAAACACCAAACTAGAGATATATGTGGGTTTACAGAAGCACATAAGGGCAGCATGTGATCCAGGGTTGGAGGACTTGGGAACAGGGCCAGGGGATATAAGGATAACTCCAGAATAAAGCATACTCAATTCAAACCTTGCAATGAAATAAGAGTTAGGAAAAGCAGGACAGGAAATCAAGGAAAGAGCAGATGGGAGAACTGGAGGGTGGGGAAAGCAGGACATGTCTGGGGATGTGCAGGCTACAGTGCATGACTTATTGAAGCCAAAGTGGGAAGAAACAAAGGAGGAGATGGTGCTGCAGAAGTGGGCCAAGAACAGGCCACAGAGGAACTCGGAAATGGAGCAGAGCTTGGAATGTGTCCTGTAACCACGGGAGAGCCACAGAAGCATTGTAATCACAAAGAGAGGCATGATGAAATATGCATTTTAGGATGATTAGAATGATTTCTCAGTGTGGGAAATGGATGGAGAGGGAAGGCATAAGAATTAAGGCACAGTGAACAATTAGGGACCTATTGGAATAATATTAGCTAAAAATAATGGTGTCCTGAACTGAGAAGAACATTGCTTTACCAAAAAAGCACAGCAATAATCTCCTTCTGGCCAGTTCTTATTTTGTTCCCCAGTGAAAGCCAAAAACATAATGTTAAATCTCAGGCATCTCTGCATGGATCCAGAGGAATAGAGGCCAAGTGTACAGATTGCTGGGGACCTCACTCGATTCAGGAGTAGAGCATCAAAAAAATTAGCATTTAGCACAGTGCCTCTTCCATGATCTCTCTGGGATCCCAGTAGTGTCCAATAAGCCCACCTTTAGCCAGCACTTGGAAAGTTGGCAACTTGGAACAGCACTGCTGGTGATACTGGCATTCTGGATGAATGAGGAAAGGAATGAATGAATGCATACACTTATCAATTAATTGCATTTCTGGATGAGAGCCACCCCAGTTTCTATAGTTAAACATTAGAGTAGGAGAATTTCTGTCCATTCCCCTGTCTTTGTCACTCTTTTTTTAAGTTCTTCTTCAAAGAATTAGAAAGTATTATTGAACCATCCCTATTTCTTCACTCTGCTCAAAAAGCAGAGCAATTATCTTTCATCAGAAATGGTAACTGGGACAGGTGGGAGACAACCTATAGCCTGGTTTTAAATGTTCTTATAGTCTTTTACTGACAGTGGAGGAGGATAATTTAGGAAATGTATTTTTGGAAGTGCTGTAAATGCAGAATAAAAGTTGAGCAGATAGATAACGCTATCTTGAACTTGAATTATCAACCCTTGTTACTCTATAAAAACCTTCACTAAGTTGTCAGCATTCATATGGAGCCCCATGAGAAAGAGATTTTTTTTTTTTTACCAGCGTTGGCAATTGTTCTGGTGGGAACGAATTCAACAAAGGAAGTAATGTACCCTATGCCTAGCTTAGTCAGTGTTTATGTTTATGCTGAATTGTCAATTATGGGTTTATTCCCTTCCCATCCTCCTTCTTAATTTTCTGAAAGAAGAAAAGGCAAGTTTACACAGTGAATCTGTTGCAGGATTATCAAGCAGATCTTGACGTGAGTCTCATGTTCAAAGAATGCTAAGATCGCTCACCCACACTTCACTTTCCCTCCCGCTGGAATCAAAGAAATTCCTTAGCACCTTTTGGGTCTGGAGCTTCTGAAATTCCCCAGGGTACTTCCAGGAAACTCCTTGCCACCCAGGACCAAGACAAACAGTGCTTGATCCTAAAACAGTAGCACTAGCTAACGTTTAGTCAGAGCGCATCTATGAACCACTTCACACCCTTTAGGATGGATACTACCCCACCCTCCAAAAAAGGCAGGGGAAAGAAAGAAAATAACACTTATTAGCCAGGATGTGGAGGAATTAGACTGCTTATGTATTGTTGGTAGAAATGTAAAATGGTGCAGCTTCTATGGAAAACAGTACAGCAATTCCAAAAAAAGAATAGAAAAAGAAAATAGAAATAACAATCTAGCAATTCCACTTCTGGGTATATACCCAAAATAACTGAAAGCCAGGTCTCACAGAGACTTTTGCGCACCCTTACCTTCATCCATGTTCAGAGCAGCATTGTTCACAACAACAAAAAGGTGGAAACAACCCAAGTCCATATTGACAGATGAATGGTTAAACAACATGTGGCACTGTATGTGCACACAATGGAATACCGATTAGGCATAAAAGGAAGGAGATTCTGACACATGCTATGATGCAGATGCAACTTGAGGACATTATGCTAAGTGAAATAAGACAGTCACAAAATGACAAATACCACGTGGTTCTATACTATATGACTACCTAGAGGAGTCAATGCTAGAGAGACAGAAAGGAGGATGGTGGTTGCCAGGGCCTGGAGAGTGACAGGAATGAGTTACTGCTTAATGAGTAGTGTCTACCTTTGCTCAACGAAAAAGGTTGTAGAGATGGATGGTGTGATGGTTACACAACAAAGCAAATGTGCTTAATGCCAAAAAACTAGATACTTGAAATGATTACCATGGTAAATTTTATGTTAGATATATTTTTACGTAATTAAGAGTATTATGGATCTGTAGGAGAATGGAAGTACTAGAAGGCTAGTCCATGGGAAACACATGTGACTATTTTTCAATCCTAACTGGGCAAGTACCTTTTCGTTCATCTTCCTTTCCTTCCAGCTCTTTCCCTCCTCTCTCTACCCTGCTCCTCTGGGACATGTAGAGATCACCCTGAAGTCCTCTCAGTGTGAATGACCCATGCGCTAATCTCCTGGTCTTAGATCATTTTGTGTTGTTCTAATAAAACTACCCAAGACTGCATACTTCAGAGAGAAGTTTATTTGGGCTGAAGGCTTTGGAGATCCAAGAGCAGGGCATCAGCACTGGCCTCAGGTGAGGGCCTCAGGGAGGGCAGCATCAGGGGGAGAGATTGTGTGAGAGAGGAAGGGATTATAGGGAGAGAAAGAAGCAGACGAATAAGCCAAGATGGCCAACCAGTCCAAGTGGCAACCAGTCCAGCCCATGAGACCTTCCCTACTCCTCACAGACTGGCATTAACCCCTTCCAAGGACGGTGCCCCCACTCAGCCACCTTTTAAAGGCTCCATTGCTGTTACATGAGCACCAACCCTGCAGTATGGGAGCCTTTAGGGGACAAACTATGTCTAAACTATAGATCATCTCTATCACCACTAGGACCACTTACCATGAAGAATTCAGCCACCCCCTAGTTTACAACCAGCCACAGACTAAACCGAAGAGGTCCTTCTTTATGGGAAAGGATTCTCATTTTCACTTGCCAACTGGAAACTTTTCCTCCCAGGTCCCACATGAAACTTTCTCTCCCAATCACACCCTTCTTTATTCCAATTGTAGCTAATAGCACCAAAACCCTGGGCCTCCTTCCTGAGTCTTGCCTACCTCTCCCTTAAGTCTTCCCCTCAAGCAGAGTCCTTTCATTTCAATCACCAAAACATGGACTCAGTATCTAGCACTCATCTCTTCCCAAGCACTGTGTCCGGTCTCCATCCTACTCCAGTGGAGGCCTCAACTCCTCCACTCTCTAGATTCCTGCATTGCAGTTTCGACACTATTTTTTTAAAAAGATACGTGTGATCATAGTTCTCTCCTGCTTAAACCTTTAGCCAAAGGTACTGCATGCCAGTAATCCTAGCACTCTGGGACATTGAGGCAGAAAGATTGCCATTTTCAGCCCAACTTGGAATACTTAGCAATTTAACAAGACCTTGTCTCACAAATTAAAAAACAAAAACAAAAAACAAAAACCAACTGGAGATATATCTCAATTACAAGGCCCTGGGTTCAACCCAGTACTAAGGAGAAGGGAGGATAGTTTTTCTTTGGCAAGGGTCCCCACTCCTTTGAAAAGAACCCTCTCCCAACTTTACAGGGCGGAGTGGGTTACTTTCAAATATCTCAGAAAATGAAAATAAATGCCTGGCTTTTGCTCAGTTGTTCATCCCTCGTCTGCCCAACTATGACAATAAGGATAAAGACATTTCAGAAGAAGACAGCTGTGAAAGATAGAATTCTAAAGACAAAACCCCAAGACTCTGTCCCTTGGTTACTAAATCAAACATTCATCCAGGGCCTGCTGGGAAGGGATGTTGCAGCTGACATTAAAGTCCTGAATCAGCTAACCCTAAATTATGAAGAATATCAGGGTGGCCTGATCTGTTGCCCTTGAAAGCAAGGAGCTGTCAGTGACTTGAAGCAGAAGGGGAAGCACCAGAAGGACTGGAAGCAGAAGAATCCTGGGATTGGTGACGGCTTTGAAGATGGAGGGGGTGTGTGCAAGGCCCTGCAACAGCCTCCAAGGGTAGGGAGGGACCCCAGCCCTCAGCAAGGTTGCAGAAGAAGCCTGGCAGTGCTTCTTTAGACCCTCCACACAATACTAGTCTAGCTAACAGCTTGATTTCAGCCTTGTCAAACCCCGAGCAGAGAACCCAGCCAAGGCCACCCAACTTCTGACCTAAAATGCTGCAAGATAATAAATGGCAGTAGCTTTAAGCTGCTAAAGTTGTCACGATTTGTCACATAACAAAAGGACTTGAATACAGCAGCTGCCTGGCATAATTCACAGCGAGCTGGCAGAGAGGTGGGTTTCCCGAAAGGGGACAGTGTGCTGAGCAGACAATTCCATCCACGTGTACCCATCAAACCACCCGACAGAGGCCCATTTACTTCTATCAGTCTTCTGTGACTTCCTCTATGCTTTAGTTGATTCATTTTGAAACTTTATGGGAAGATTTTTCAAAAAGAAACATTAAAATTGCAAGGCCTTTTATCCTAATCTAGATATATTTGTGTTACAATTGCCAAAGTTTAGCATCATCATTGCCACATATCACTGTATACAGTTGTAAAAAGCTTAATAAATTCATCCACTGTCTACATCCCTCTCTCCCCCACCCTCCTCTCCTTACAATAAACCCACTAACCAGTATCCATACCATTTGCTAATTCTGATTTAATAACAAAATCTTTTGGAAATCTGCTAGAACAAGATCTGAATCTCACTTAGTTGCGGCGTGGCATCTCTTAGTCTAAGTTTCATCACCTGTCCAGTGGGTGCAATCGTATATGCTCCTTAGCACTCCTGTGAGGATTCAACAATGCCCACCACTTCCTCAGCAGCTGCCTGGTACAAAAATCTGTCCTCAGCAAATGAAAGCCATTGCTACTGTAAAGGAGATGGATACATGCAGGCCTCTAAAATTAAGGACATTAAAACTAGCTCTGGCTGGCACAGGCTAGGTGCCCAGAGCAGTTTGGTTTGGTAATGGCTTTGAATCTAGCCAGGTCTGAACAATTGCTCTCCCTCCCTGGGAGTTCCTCTCTCTGCCATATAAAACTCACGGAGCTGCCTGCAGCTCCTCATTCTGGAGTTAGTGAGTTAGCAACACTTCATTGGTTAGGAAGAGAGAAGAGGAATGCAGATAGGAGGCCTTGTGGGCAGCTCTTCTTTCAAGCAGCATTTCACAAAGTGGGGCCCAGGAGCTTGAGTGCTCGGCATGCAAGATAAATAGACCTCCACCAGCCAGTGGCTGCTGCCGTTGGCTGTGATTGGTATATCCTTGAGGAATGTCGGAGTTACTGGAAATGTCAGAAGCAAAACAGTGTGGATTGAATGGGCCCAGAGAAGTGCAGAATGGAGCAGTAATTGCTCTTCATCTGAATATTAAAAAGAAAAGGTTAGAGAACACAGAAAATACAGCAGAGCATTTGCTATCAGCAGCTCTCAAGACACTGGCAGAGTCTGGGGCATAAGATGGTTCTAGAAAGTTTTCCAAGCATTCGGGGATGATATTTCACAGGGAGAGGCTCAGGGTTCAATTCAAGTAGGGAGGTTCCTTTACATCTCGGGGAGCGTAAGTGATAATAAAACTAGATGAGCATCTCAAAGTGTGGTCCCTGGGAACCTGGGAACTTGTTAGAAAGGGTTTGTCTTCCTCAGCTTTCACACCACTGGGACAAAATGCCTGACACTCCCAACTTAAAGGAGAAGATCATATGGCTCAGTTTCCAGTGGGTTCAGTCCAAAGTTGGGTTGCTCCAAGGCAAGGTGGAAGAAGCTATTCAACCCAAGGCAGCCAGGAAGCAGAGAGAGAAGGGAAGACTGGGGATGACAACATACACCCTTGCAGATCATGCCCATACTGATCCACCTTCAACCAGGCCCCACCTCCTAACAGAACATTCAGCTACTGAATCTATCAATAGATTAATCCACTGATGAGTATAACACCCCATGATCCAATCACCTTTCATACATATGAAACCGAGGAGATATTTTAGACCTAAATCATAACAGGCTCCACCCTAGAACTACTATTCTGGTTTGGGTATAAAATGTTCCCCCAGAGGTTAAAGTTTTGAAGGCTGAGTCACCAATTCAGCAATTTTGGGGGGTCATCTTTGGAGAGGTGACTGGATCATGAGGGCTCTGATCTCATCACTGGATTAGTCCCTTGGCGAATTCATATTTTGATGGCATTACTGGAAGGTGGTAGTAAGTTTAGGAGGTGAGATCTAGTTAGAGGAAATACATCACTGAGAGCAGGCCATAGAAGACTGTTTCTTGTCCTCTGCTGCTTCCTTTCTTTCCCTTTTCTTCCCAGCTGCCACGAGGAGAGCAGATTTGCTCCAACACACACTCCAACCATGACAGTCTGCCTCACGAAAGGCCCAGAAACAATGACACCAGAATACTACATGGACTAAACCCTCTCTAACTATGAGCCAAAATAAATCTTTCCTCCATTAAGTTGATTTTCTCAAATGTTTTGTCACAATGATGAAAAGCTCACTAACACAGCATACTGATTCAAAAACTCAGGTGTTAGGTTCCAGTCTTATGTCCCTTCCAGGCCATTTTGATGCACACTCAAGTTTGAGCACCAGAGTCTAGATAGCCATAGGTTTCAACAGATGTCTGGCCAGGTCAGTACCAGAGGTAGGAAGCAGGAAGAACAGGGGTGGGCATTACAATGTCTGAAGATACTGCTGCATGGAGGGTGGGCGACAGAGACACTCAACTCCCTATGAAAGGTCAAAAATAATCCTACACCAAATTTTAGTAGAGCCCTGGTTAGGCAAACTACTGTAGAATTCCTCATGGGCAGGTGCTTTCTCTCTCATATCCCTTCGTGAGGAATCTTTCATGTTTCATTTTGTTTTATCTTTATCTCTCCAACCAAACCATCCAGGGTGACCCTGTCTGACACCTATCCCACATTCCCACCACACAGAAAACTTCCTCCTTATGTTTTTACAGATATTTGTCTTTTCACCCAGAATGACCTTTTCCATCACCAACTACCTACTCATATGTAGACTCAGGTCAACATCTGGGTTTGGCTGAACACGTCACAAACACAACTGTTTATTCTACTGAATCACTTTGATACTTGATTGCACCTACTAAACACTAAATTTAAGCATATGCACTCTGTATTAGTCAGATTTACATTACTACAACTAAATACTGAGGCAATGAACTTGATAGAGGTATAAGGTTATTTAGCTCACTCTTTAGAAAGTTTAAAGTCCAAACAGCTTAGTGAGGGCTGGTGAGGGCCAACCCTTTACTGCATCACTTAACAGTGCAGATAGAAATGGCAAGGAGTGTGAGTTGGAGCAAAATTCTCAGATAGCTAACCCAAGGAGAGAGAGAACTGGGATGGGTGGGTTCACAGAATCTTTTCTGAAGGCATGCCCCAGCGATCTAAGGATCTCCTTTCCCAGGCCCACCATCCTGGAGACCAAACCTTTATATATATAGACCTTTGGAGAACACTCAGATCACAAGCTAAAACATAGTAGGGGCCCACTACAATTGGGGGTTAGGGTCCTGGCCTATCATTTTCTAGATGTATTCCTAGGACCACTCCCCCCCTTGGAGAACAGTAAACACTGGTCTTCAGCAATCAGGTCAGCTATTCTTTTCCCTCATGAAGGAGAAAGAACAGGCTGGAAGAGAGGTTACTCCAGTACCACCACTGGAAGAAGATATATCTGACTGGCTAAATCTACACTCAACATTGAGGTGATCAGCTAAGTCACTGCTCAACACTGAGGTAATAGGCTAAGTCTGTACTCAGTATTGAGGAAGTAAGCTAAGTCTATGCTCAGGACTAAGGTGATAGGCAAAGTCTATGCTCAGCACTGTGGTGCTAATTTAAGTCTACCACAGTGTTCATGTGATAGGCTAAGTCCACACTCCATGTTGAGGCGATAGGCTGTTTCTGCTCAGTGTTAAGTGGTAGGATAAATTTACATTCAGCCTCGAGGTGATGGGCTGTCTATGTTCAGTGTTGATTTGAACAGGTAGGTCTACTGATGGATGTGACAGTATGAGAACACAGACAGGAAGCCCCTGTCAGCCTGGGGATTTAAGCAGAGTGTGACAGTTAATCTTGATTGTCAACATGACTGGATCAAGGCACTCCTCGCAGACTAGTAAAGCATACTTGGGTGGGTTCGTGTGGTGTTTCCAGAGATGATTGGCATATAGGCCAGTGAACTGAGAGAGGAAGGCTGTCCTGATTGTGGGCAGCACCATCCAATAGGCTTGCTTACAAGCTCAAGGCTGGTTGAGCTGCTTCACCTTTGGCCGTTGCTATTGCCGGTGACGTCAGACTCCAGCTTCTTCAGTCTTTCCAAGAAAACACATCGGCGACCCTCCAGGAAGTTTCCAGGCCTTCAGTCTCAGACTAGCACTGTATCCTTTGTCCTGCTTGTTCTGAGGCTTCCAGCTTCTTTGACTGAGCATCTCCTGGGTCCTCTGGCTCTCCACTGTTCAGGTGGCCATTGTGGACTCTCCCGTCTCAGTTCCTATATGCTTATCTAATAAATCCCCTGGCATAACTTGATATATATATTCCACTGGCTCTGTTACTCTAGAGAACCCTAATGAATGTCCAAAAAAAAAAAACACATCAGATTTAAAGCTCTGCGGGAAGTTAATCAGGTAAAGATAGACAGGAACATGAGCAGAGACAAGATGTCCAGCAGCATGGCCATGGGGATGATGACGGTAGTCTCACTGCTGGGATTTGCTTCTTGGAAAGTCAGAGGGAATGGAGTGCCTTGCTCATCATAAGGAGTTTAGAATTGGAGGGGGAATCATTGGAGGTTTTATGCATATGCCTGCTATAATCAGAGTTACTGTGCAAAATAACAATAACTACCACTTACTGAGCATTTTCAGTGAGCTGTGCACTATTCTCACTGTTCTCTCTATGTATTAATTCATTTAATTCTTGACAGTTCCTTGGGGGATCATTAGTCTGTTCATAGGTGGGGAAATTGAGGCACAGAGCAATTAAGTAGCTTGCCCAAGGTTACATAGCTGATAAGTGATAAGATTTAAAGACAGGCGGGCTGGCAGTGAAATGGACATGCTCAGCTCCACACAGCACGCATTCTCTCATTTTGGTTACTTTAGCTTTTTGTATCTGAGCCACATTAAGGAAATCTTAATGAAAGAGGGCTGGTACATTCTTTCTTTCCAAGGATTTGGAGTAAGTTAGAAGCTACTTTCTCAAAGTCAGGTTGTTTTGAGAAAAACTCTCTGGCTCCAATTTGGTCTCTGAAGCATGAGGAAAGGTGGTTCCCCATGGAGTTGTTAAGAAGTGATAGAAACACACACAGGACACTGCCTTAGACGCAAGGCAACAAGCACTCGCCGAGTGTGATCAGCTTTCAGTGCTGCATTTCACACTGGGTTAAAAATTTTCCCTTGTTACAGGATTCTCATCTCAGAGATTTGAAAGCAAGTAGTGGAATATATTTGGGGGTAGATACACCTCTTAACACTGGACTCCCTAGGTGGATTTCCAAAGCAAACTTGATTTTGAACTTTCAGTTGAGTTAAAATGGTGAGGATTACATGATGCCTTTGGAGAATGAAAGAGACAAGAAAGAAGGAAGGAGGGAGAAAATGAATAAAAGTGAATGCTACATTCTAAGAACCAATGGAAATGGAAATCTAGGACATTAGAATTACTCAGATACACACAGGGTTTCTTTGTTCCCACCAACTTTTAGGGACAAAGTGACACATCAGCGTCACTGAAAAATGCATTAGACTGACACATCAACTCGCTGCAGATTCATTTATTTATGCCCTGTCAGGAAAAACTGTTGAAAGGGCCCGAAAGAGGACCCCTGGGGCTGTCCCTAACTGCTGGGAACTGAACTTCCCAAGTGAGTAAAGAAGTGTCATTCACCTACAGCAGGAAGTCTTCGCCTGGATTTCCAATCATAAATTTGGATGAAGAAAAACAATTTACATCTTCAATTTTTCCCCTTTCTTCTAACTGAAATTTGGTATTTCCTTCAATTATGAAGGCAGACGGCAAACTGCAGTAGACTCTGCATCACTGGAAATTTTATCCCGAAGAAAAATCACAAATATTTTCATATCACGCTTGTGCCAATAGCACAAAATATCAATTAAACTCATCAGGACTTCAAATTAGGCTCATTATTAGGTCCACAGCTAGAACTTGTTACTTAACGTGTTAATAAAGAGACCAACCCATGACTATATCACGATTTGTTTATGCAATATTGTGATAAGTAGCTTGAACATAATTAGTTTCTTCTTTAATCTGAGTTATTTTACTTTATTCTTTAGAATGGTACTCTGACGAGGGGTCTGAAGGCTTCCCAGACTGTCCAGGAGTCCCTGGATAAGAGGGGAGTAATAAACCTGCAGCCCACAAGCTCAAAGCATAGGATCTAGCTTTGCAGAATGTGTCCACCACCCTAAGAGAAGATAAAGACTCTGTACCTCTGTGAAAAGGAAGAGAAATCCCACAGGGAAGGAGTACAGAATGGTGTCTTAGTCTAATTTTGGTTGCTCTAAATGAGTACCACAGACAGAGTAATCTATAAAGAATAAAGGTCTATTTAGCTCATGGTTCTGAAGGCTGAGACATTCAAGATTGGGTGGTCACATGTGGTGAGGTCCTTCTCACTGATGGGGACTCTCGGCAGTGTCCCAAGGCATTACATGGCGAGAGAGAGGAGGTATGCCAGAGAGTTTGGTTTTATAACAGACTTACTCCCTCTGTAATCCACCTATCCATGAACAGAATGGGTTAGTCCATTCATGAGGTCAGCCCTCATAAACACCTTTCAACAGGCTCAGTCCCTCCCACCTCTTAATACTTCACAGTGGGGATTAAATTTCAGCATATACTTGGTGGGTCCATTCAAACCACAGCAAACAGGAGCGAACTCTATGGAATACATACTTCACCCCTTATAGAAAATGATCTCAAATGGTCCTGATGAGTCTCTGGATCTGAGAAATTTTGCCCCTATTTTGTAGTTGAGACAACTGTGGCTCAGAGAGGTGTAGCCATACTGCTAGAAAATGAAGGAACTTGGTCCAACTCAAACTCAAGTCAGTTTGACTTTCTACTCTGTGACCATAGCAATGACCATGAGACTAACCCTGCCAGAAATGCAGGACAAAGAAGAGGCTAAGGCATCGACCTGAGAAGACACCTGGAGGGGCCATGGAGGGCCGTGTGCAGACGTTCCCTTACAAGAACCTGCTGGGGGGAGCTCAGCCTCCTCCTTTCAGCCCTGTGCAGCTTGGACTCTGAGCTCACACTCTGCCAGGCTGCACCCAGCCAAGAAGTGACAGGGGCCTGGTCACCAAGTCAGGCCAGTCCTCCTTTGATGGGCACCTGCCTGCTAGTGAGGCTTCTCCCAGCCAATCCTCCTTCCTCCCTCACTCCTTGCACAGAAGCCAGGCTGGCATTGTGGTCTGAAGGCTCTTCTGTCCTATCTTGCTCATTCTCCCTGTGAGCCTTTCCAGGCATTCCTCCAAATAAACTGCCTGCATGTCGAATTCCCCGCTTAGTATTCATTTGCTTCTTTTGGGACCCAAATTAGCGTGCTGCCCTCTGGATTAATCACTTTCCCAGAAGGACAAAATAATGGACACCAACAACTTAAAGGAAGAGATGTTTACTTTGGCTCACGGTTCAGGGGATTTGTTCAGTCCATGGCTGGCTAGCTCCAAGGCAGAAACATGGTGCAAAAGGGTGGCAGAGGAAAGCTACTTAACCCATGGCACCTAGCAAGCAGAGCAGAGGTATGAGGGACCAGGCATAGATCCCAAGGCCACGCCTTCATGACCCACATAGATACACCCGGAGGGGTGCTCCACCAACCCCAAGGCAGATCTCAAAGCCAGTCAAGTTGAAACTCTACCCTGACTGCCTCACCACTGAAGTCTGAGACAAGCTGCACTTTCAGTTGTCTGTGCTGCGCAACTGACACAGTGTGTTTCTTGTGACGTTTCTGTAGGCCAGAAAGGAGCACCAGCCCCTTCCCCCACCCAAAGACTTCCAGTGGGGTGTACATCTTGGGAAAATAGACAGGCCATGGGGCAAGGCTGTTAAGTCTGAAAATAACAGGGCAGTTCTATTAAAAGTCAGGATAATAGTTGCATTCAATAGAGTGTTGATAGAGGGGGACGGGACAATTTCAGGGAAATGTCCAAGCAGCAAGTACCGCACTAGTAATGTTCTCTGTCTTGACCTAGGAGTTGATTAAACAGATGTACTATTTATGACATTTCATTAAGATGGTTACTTATGATCTTCACAATCTCTTTTATCTCTTTTCTCTTTATTAGAAAGTTAAAAAAAAAAAAAAAAACCTAGGTGCATTTATGACCTCTAGCACCCATCCCATGAGGTGGGATTTGAGGAACTGATGTCTGTTGATTTGGCATGAATTACTGGGGTGGGAAAACCTCTATACAACCTACCCTCAGTGTCCAGGGATCCTTGATTTGATAGCTGTGGATCTTAACCAAGAGGCCCAAAGCTGTTTGTCCTGGGGCCTGAGTTGGTAATGTCAGACCCACCTGATATATGTGTCTGGGATAGCCAAACTTCAGTTAAATAAATAAATGGCTCTTCGATCTTGACATTTGGGGTATGTCAGAAAGAGAAGACATAGAGAGTTCTACAATCCTCTCTATCACCTGTGGCAGGATTCAGTGCCTGACTTTGGGAGTGTGATGCATAGCTCACAGTGAGATGAATCTGCCCAGGTGGAGAAATGTGGTTTGACAAATCAATTTTCTTTCTGGAAGGAGGAGTGGAGAGGCTCCTACGGAGGTCAGAGGCAAGTTAGCAGAGGCAAAGCAGAACGGAGGAGGTTCCTGCAGAACAGAGGGGCCTCCCGTGCTGATGCCAGCAAGGGCACCTGCAGAAATCACCTGGTGATCTGGGAACCACTTCCAGGAGCCTCGCAGATGAATGACATGCTCAGCTCCTGTGCAGAGCTGGCCTCTTTTGTCAGTCTCACAGGCTCACCAACACGGCTCCACTAAAAGCCACAGAGCTCGCTGATCAACACCTAATGCTCCCTTCAGGTCAGAGGAACCTGTACTACTCTTGCCTTCTCCTCTTCCTTCGGCCAACTTTCTGTCCCCCTTGCACCCTTCCTCTAGTGCTTGTGACTGGGGTCGTTTATCCCTTCCTTGTAGGCAGAGAGATCTAGCAGGTTGGCACCTTGATAAGTTACAGACACTGTCCTCTCAAATCAACAGCAGTGCATTACCATGCAGGCTACTTTAAGGACTAAGAGCCTGGGTTAAAATCCCACACTCTACCACTCACTAGCAGGGTGAATGAAGGCAAATTTATCTTCTCCTCTTTCCTTTTTCTTCTTCCTTTTTCCAGTACTAGGGATTAAACCCAGTCCTTTCTTAATTTCTTATTGTGGGTCAGGATCTCCCTAAATCACTAAGTTCCCAAGGCTGAGCTTGAACTTGAGATTTGCCTGCCTCAGCCTCTCACAGTGCAGGAATTACAAGTGAACCCTACGTGCATCCAGCAGGCAAGTTTCCCAACATCCCCATGCCTCTGTCTCCTTGTCTATTAAAAATACCTTATTTGTTATAGTACTTCCTTGAGAGGATTAGAAGAATCTTAATTTAGTTAATACATCCCGACTGCTATTTTTTAAGGTTCTAGACATAGACAAACAGTGACTATGGTTAATGTCGCCGCCGTGTTGTTCTCCAAATATGTCTTGCTCTTTATCCCAGGTTCCCATACACAGTAGAACACCCCATCATACACACAAAAGGTAAGATAGCACACAATTTCTTGTAGTCAAAGAAATGCAAACAGAAGCAGGGCATGCCATTTCCACATGGTACTGTTAAGAGCTGGTGTGTGGTTCATCATATTCTTTTTCTTCCTGACATGGAAAACATGGAACATAGAGATAGAGTCTTCTTTTGTCTGCCACTGAAAGGATACACGATTAGCCCGTGGGATCCCCAAGTTTCTCATTTATGGGTTCCAATCCACATCCATGGATTCAACCACCCGTGGATCAAAAAATAAGAAAAAAGATCACATCTGTACTGAACATGCCCAGACTTTTTCCTGTCATTATTTCCTAAATAATATAATTTAACAGCTATTCATGCAGCATTTATAGTGTAAATTTACATTTACATCTACATTTAAATTTGCATTTACATTTGTTACCTTTATAAGTCATCCAGAGAAGATTTAAATCATATTAAGAGGAGTGGTATATTTTATATAAGGAACTTGGTCATCCACAGATTTTGATTTCTGCAGGGGTTCCTGGAACCCATTTTCCATGGATACCAAGGAAGAGCTGCATGGCCAATCTCCAGCCCACTATAAGTGGATAAAGTGTATAAAGAAGAAATAGATCTCCACTGAAAGTTCAAGTTTGTTTACACTTCAACAATAACTAGATAGTGCTTTAAATGAGATGCTGGTACAGCAAAACCTTCAGATATGTGGTATCAGCTTGGGATTCAAGGACATACAATGGAAAAAATCTCATTGGGGACTGGATGGATAGTAACCTGTGGTATGGAGGCATAAAATATGTGCTAAAACAGTTGTCTACTCAAATTAAGGTAATATACTACAGATCTGGAGGAAGAAGTTGGAAGATAAAACGTGTATTGGTTGCTATTGGCTTCATTTAGGCAGATGATACAGGAGAGACAGAAGTAGTTAGGAAATAAGTGGCCAGTTTGCAAGCAGGAATGTATAGAAATGCAGACTTCAGAAATGCAGACACATGTAGATTTGGAACAGTAAACACAAGAGAGTAAATTAAGGCATACAAAGGCTAATCAGGCCTTTACAGTAAAAATCCAAGCAACAGTTTGGTCTCACATCCATTGTTGAACATTATGAACATGTTTGCAGCTATACTGGAATGTCAGCTCCACGCAGGGAGCCAGAAGGGGGTACACACCCCTGGGTCAAGGGCTTTGTGTACTCGCCATGTTCTTAGGCTCTATTCTAAGACCCACAGATCTCCTTATTCTTGTGGCCCATATCTGACCCCTATCAATTCATTTCCTCCCTCAAATGACTAATCCCTGACTTTGTTCTCTATGAATACCCCAGCTTTTGTTTGTTTGTTTGTTTGATATAGGCTCCCTCTCTGTAATTCAGACTGGCCTTTGGCTCGCTATGTAGCCGAGACTTCCCTCAAACTCACAGTGATCCTCCTGCTTCTGCCTCCTGAGTGCTGGGATTACAGGCATGTGTCACCACACCCAGCAATACCTCATGTTATGGCTTGTATTTAGATGTCCCCTCAAAGTCTCATGCAGTCATAGGTGGGGCTTTTCAGAGGTGGTTGGATACAGGGTGTGTGATACTGTGATCAAGGATATGATGCTGGCATTGATTCATGGTTTGATGCTAGGGTTAAGGGTGTGAATGCTACCCACCCTAAGGGAGGGTAACCTGGATAAAATATGAGACAGAAAGAGTTTTGTCATTTGCCGCTTGTCACTCATTGCTGCTTCCTCCCTACTTTGCTGCTTTGCTGCCCTCCTGCCTTCTGCCCATCATTAACTATTTCTTTTCTGCAATGCCCCTCTGCCATGCCACCCTGCCTTGGAGCCTGCCAAATATGAACTGAAATCTCTACAGACTATGAACCAAATAAGCCTTTCCTCCTTTAACTTTAGGTGTTAGGTACTTTGTCTCAGCAATGAGAAAAGTAACTGAAGCACCCCAGCTTTTTGCCTTCTTGTCTTGCTCTCCTCTAGAGACCAAAGTCCTCCTCTTGAGCCTTGGTGCCCATGATTCTGTGTCTGCCAGCTACAACCAGGCCTTTGAAATGCTAGAAACCTGGGCCTCTGCATTGCCCACAGCTGGGCAGCCCAAATCTGGGACACTGACCAACTACTCAACACATCCCAGACTCAGGCCACTCAGATTTCTGGGATTTCTCTAATTGCTGTATGAGGGAGGGTGGCCAGTTCACAAGCTATAGTTTAGTCACTGACACATGGTTATCATCAATCCAGTGTCCTTGGGAGCCCCAATTCTGATCTGACCTTTGCCTGAATTTGGTGCTCAAAGTTGAACACCGTGATCCAGATGGCATCCCATAAGGACAAAGAGCATCAACACCACCAACACCATTTGCTAAGGCTCAGTCACTCTTGATGCAACCTGAGATTCCACTGGATTTTTTTAGTGGTGGTACTAAGGGTTGAACCTGGGGACCTTTGCCCTGAGCTGTATCTCCAGCCCTTTTTAATTTAATTTTTTAAAAAATTTTGAGGTGAGGTCTCATTAGGTTGCTGGGTTGCTCAGGCTGAGCTTGAACAATCCTTCTGGCTCAGATTCCCAAAGTGCTGGGATACAGGCATGTACCACCACACCGGCTTCCACTGTATCTTTAACAGCTTCGTGCCTTTTCTCAACCTACCTACCTGCTCCTCAGCACACAGCCAGGGCCCCACAACCTCTAGTTCCTGGCCCACTTGCTCAGTTACACTCCATATTCTGAATCTTCCACTCCTTTGTAGTTTCACTTTGCTTTCAGGTTTTTCCAGACTTCCTCTGCTACTTCCAGCAAGTGGAAAATTCCATCCCAGACGGAGCAAGCCTAGAGTTCTATCCTGGGATGAGTCATGTTGTTGACTCTCCATCTCAGAGAAAAAAGGTGGACCCTTCCCACACTGTGGGCCCACAATGAACTCAAGGTCCTCAATACCTCCTCCATGTTTTTCAATGAACAACTTTCAAGACGCTAAGATCTCTCATCCTATATCTGAAAATTTAATTCATTATAGCTACATATAATTCAATAACCCATTTTTAGAGCCACCAGGCACAAAATTGGAATAATTTTAATCCTTGGTTAATGGTACACCTCCCAGTATTGACTCTGGATTGGCCTTTTCCTGATTTATTCCATTATCATACAATTATTTATTCGTTCATTCATTCATTCATTCATTGTTTAAAAATCTAGTGAAGACTCTTGAACCCAGAATTGAACCTCAAAATGAGATGCTTAAAAGTACTCTATATTTATTTGTGTATTCATTCCTTATGCCATCCCACTGAACTGCAACTGGGTCCAGTAAAATACAGTATTACTGAATTAGCTACTTTCCCATCAATGGGACAAAATTCAAACCATGGTCTGCTGCCTCTAAGGCAGAAGCAGCATGGTAGAAGGGGGTGGTGGAGAAAAGGTGTTTAAACCATGGCACCCAGGAAGCAGGGGAGCCAGGGCCAAAAATACACCTGTCCAGGTGACACACCCAATGATCACTCCCTCCAACCAGGCCCTATCACCAGACATGAGATTTAGGGGGTGTATTTTTTATTTAAACCATACAATTGCCAAATATGTTCTTTCCACACTGGTTTGACCTGATCATTGCTTTCCTTTCTGAGTCCAAACAAATCAACAGGTGCCTGCCTGGTCTGATGTTGAGCAACTATCAGGTTTTATCCTCCTTCGACCCTGAAGGTCCCTGTATTTGGCTACTCAGTGCCATGGGCCTGGGGTGGCATTATCTTTCAAAGCTTAGGCTTCCTTGACTCAAATTACTGTTGACATGTATTCTCTATGGATTCCCTCCCAATTTTTTCTTCCTCCTTATTTCCACAAAAGGTTATTTTGCAAATGTCCCACTTTAGAACACTTCCAGTCTTAAAAAAAAAAACCCAGTAGTTTGGTTCTTTTGAATCTGGAACTTAAAATCTGTATTCTATTCCACATGAAAAATCTTCATGTGTCATCTCTGACATTAGTACTTGCCTGGATCACTCACCTCCACAACTGTCAATTGTCTAACTTTTCTTCGCAATCAATAGAAGCCTGGAACATAAAGATATCTTCACATCTTCTGGGCTTTTAGGCAAGTCATTACAGAATGCAGCAAATGGGCTGTCTGCAGAACAGCTCCTTAGTGTTCCCAGGCAGAGTTTATAGGGAGCTCTACACTCATCTATTCAGTAGGGAAATGAAACAGGCAGCTCTCATAAATGTCAAAAGGAAGTGTATTCAAGATGTACACTTGTAAGGGCAACAACACTCATTTTAAAGGCAATAAGGCAATGTATGATGGGTAATAACAAAGAAAGCATTTATAGCTATACATGGAGAGAGGGAAAGAAATAGACAAGGGGGCTTGGGAGAATGGAGAAACGAAAGAGAGGGCGATGACATGGAAAAGGAGGGAGACTGAGGATAGAATGGGAGGGAGAGAGAGAGATAAAGAGGAAGGAAAGAAAAGAGAAAGGAGGAAAAAGAGGAAGAGAAGAGGAAGAAGAAGGAGAAGGAGGAGGAAGGAGGGGAAGGGAGGGGGGAGGGGAGAGGGGGAGGGGAGGGGGAGAAGTAGTAGGGAGGGAGGAATCCAGACTAGGATAAGTCAATTTTCTATTGAAATCTACTCATGATCTTTTTTAAACTTTGCACTAGAGAACAGTGGTGAACACTATGAAGAATACAAGATAGAAGGTCTGTCACTGTCATAAAGTTTGCAATCATGTGGTGGGGAGAGGTCAGGTATTGAATGCTCATAAGTCACAAACACCATGTGAACTGATGAGTGTATTCGTTAGCACAGTCCCATAAATATTAGCCATTGTACGCATGGTAGAAAAATATGGGTCATGGGTTATGTTGCAATGATGGACTATAGTACGAATAAAATCATACAACTCTTAATCAGTTTTCATCACAGACAAGAGTTCTAGACAACAAAGTTGTTTCCATTGTCATACAGTTGGCTCAGAAAATGAGTTCTGTTGATCTGAAATGAATCAAGATTGTCTTATATAACACATGTCCTTGGATAACAAAAATATCTCCCTTGTTTGTAATTATTGAACATACACAATTTAAAAAATTTTTTTTTCTGGTTTCCTTCTTGCAAACTACCTTATCCCCACCTCACTCTCTCCCAATAAAACAAAACAAAACACGTCTAAGTTATCAAGTGAATCAACCATCAAGCAAATCTGCATTTAGTTGAATTATTCCTAATTCTGTGATTCTACAATTAAGTGGTGATGAATCTGTAGATGCCCTCACTGCTTTCAATTATCCAACATAAGATCTCACTCAAACTCAGAAACCACCCACAGAGCCAAGTCAACATAAAAAATTCAAAAGGTCTTGGAATGATGCATTGTCAATAAATGATTTTGAAGACTGAAAGGGCAAATTGACCCACATCTAGGAGTTCAGAAATGAATAAACACAGTGGCTTGGAATCTGGTAGGAAGAAATGAGGTAATATGAATTAGGCATGCTATTAATTCTAGCTTTAACCAGTATGTTCAGGCCACATTTCATTATTTTTTATTCACCAGAACAGCTGTCCTTAAGTTTTACTTCATTTGTGCCTTTGTAGATGAGGAATATGGAAATGGTTGTGGACAGAGTGGTTGTTCTGTACAGAATGGGGTAAACAGATTGTGCTGATGATGTTGGAAGTTGACTTCTTATCATTTAGGGTAAAATTAGAGCACCATCACTCAAGACAGCTAAGATGTGTAACATAAATTACATGTTAGATGCAGTCTAAGTCTTTACTTTCTGAGTATAAAACATTCCCACATATTTGAAGACTCTTACACATGAGTCCTGGTATCTAGAAAGAAGAAAAAAGAAAGATAAAAATCATGAGGCAAAATCTAGTAGATTGCTAGTTTTTAGGCAAGTCTAGTTATTTTGTAATGTGTTATGTTTCTTTAAAAGCTTGATAAATAGGTTTTTCCATTTTCCCCATCTTCATCTCCCTTCTCTATCTCCTTCTTCTTCTAAACAGGAAGAACAATTCTGACGATTATGAATGAGAATACACAGTCCCCGGTGGGATCAGGACTTCTAATTCTATTTCATCCCATTCATAAACCTTCCTAGGTAAGCTATTGGTTGGATTCTAGGCCTGAATTATTCAGAGGAAACTGCATTGAAATATTGTTAAATAAGGGAGAGCCTGTAAGACATATTTAGTATTCTTTTAATCCGCTGTCCAATGTCAAGCCTTCCTAATCTTTTTCCCTCCCCTGAGGCTGAGTAATCCTTTCAGTCACACACACACACACACACACACACACACACACACAAACACCCCTATTCCAAATAGTTTCTTCATTTCTTCTGCACCAGAAGGCAATCTCCTTCAACATGCTTTATTCTGCAACAAAATCCTATTTCAAAAGCTGTTTTTAAAATGAACAGTTGCTTTCAAGGAATATTATAAACAGTACTTCATTAATTGGGACCCATCCTGAATAATTTTATATATGTGAGAAGAGTGTAAAAATATCATCTCTGATCTCTTATGAACATGGATAATTTCAACTATTATCACAATCATTCTTCCACCCTGAGGATATGGGTGGCCCATTTTTAGAACAGGTGTATTTAAAATGAGTTTGGTTTAAGTGGGACCAACTGAAAATGAATTAGCAAAAGACATCCAAGGACACATGTAAGCAGGAAATGGGGAAATATATAGAGTGGGAATTGGTAGAGAATGTAAGATGTCTTTTAACAAAACTAGAAAAATTATTTTGCTCTGTACTTCCCAATAGTCAACAATGAGCACATAAGTGTCCTGTGAGGAACAGTTGAAAGATAAGGAATTGATTTGCCTAGAGGTAGGGGCAGTGATTAAAAGCCAATATTTAGGAATTAGAAGAAGGGAGAAAAGGGAAGGAGAAAAATGAAGACCAGAGCTAAGAGAGAAAAAAGACAGACAAAGGAACAAAACCACCATCTTGAATACTTGAAGAAAATAATATATTAGGAAAGGAACCAATCTGAATCCATGAGGCTGCAGAGGACATAATGAGAACTAAGAAAACAGTTTCAAGAAGCAGACTTTTCAGCTCTCTATACGCAAGTATTTTTCTAGCCATAAGAGCTAAATTGGAATATGTTGCTTGGAAGTCAGCACACCATCAGAAAAACAATCCAAGCAGAAAAATGGTTCATTGTCCACCTTAGCTCTTCTCAAAACAATTGCCTTATAAGCTCCAAGGTTCTATGATTTTGTGATCACATCAATAGAACATGCCTGCAGAAGACAGTCCCTTCCTCTTATTTCTGGTAGTTGTAGGCTATAAAGTCAAGGTGAACACCAAATTAGGAACACTGAACTATTGCTCCTAAAGGAAATACAGAGCTAAGTTCTTGCAAGCTCTGGTCATAATATTTTCATCAACCAATTAATCCATAGCCTTGCTTTATATATGTTTCTGTTAAAGATAATTTAGTATGTATTGTTGAATCATAACTTATGGTCAGCAGCATTATAACTCATGCCTGAATGAAGTTCATACATAAATATATTCTTTACAAGGCACATCACAGCCTTCTACCACCTAAAGATAGTGCCTAGCACTTCAGTATTATATACAGAGGACATTGTGGATAGAATCATCAACAAAAGGCTCAAAAATGCAAAAAGCATGATTCTGAATGGACCATGTCCACGAATGACCATAAAGTACAATGAGTACATAATTAAAGAACAGGTGTATTCACAAATACAGACTTCTCCACTACTGAGGATCTATTCTACCCATGGAGGGGATGGATCAATAATAAGTAAACTAGCCAGGTAAAGGGCTATCAAAAATCCAAAAGCTGTGCAGTCATCTCTCTGTATCTATGGGATTGAGATTGGCAGAGTTAACCAATGAAGGACTGAAAATATTTGAGAAAAAATTGCATCTGTACTGAACATGTGTTGACTTTTTGTAATAATTCCCTAAACAGCACAGCATAACAACTACTTACATGGCATTTACATTGTATTTTATTATGTAATCTAGAGATTAAAATATACCACAGGGTGTACACAGATTATGTGCCAATACTATGCCATTTTATACAAGGGACTTGAGCATCTATGGATTTTGTTGTCTACAGGGGGATGGGAGATTCTGGAACCCATAGCTCTCAGATACCAAGGGACATCTTTCCTTCTAACACCACGGACCCCTTCCTTTACAGAATAGGGCACATTTGCACTCTTACTGGCCATATTCTATCATCACAAGCTATGCAGTAGCTAGCTTGGTAATACTATGTTTTAAATCTGAAATCTCCCCCAAAACTTTCATGTGTTTAGGATTGAGGACTTTTGGAAAATGATTGGATCATAAGGTACTATATCCATCAGTGGATTCATTGATTGATGAGTTCATAGCTGAATGTGCTCTTAGGAGGTGTGGCCTGGTTAGAAGAAGTGGGCCGCTGGGGTTCTGACCTGGAAGGGTGTATTCTAGTCCTTGGCTCTTCCTTTCTCCCTGAATGTCATGGTATGATTGGAGGCATGCGCACACCCATGGACTAAACCCTATGAAACCATGAGCCATAATAAACCCCTCTTTCTTTAAATTGTAGGTGTTGGGTATTTTGTCCCAGTGATGCAAAAGTAACAGTGACCCAATACAGTGACCCAAGCCACAGGTGTTAGGTAGCTTCACAGTCTGGTTGCAACTGAAACTGTCCATGAAAACCAGAAAAGCTCATTACCAATGACCCATTGTGGACAGACTTATAACCACTCTTGTTACTGTCATGTTGCTCTTGACTTCAGAGCGCTGGGTGCAAGGGTGGGGGAATACTATTTTGCAGAATGTAGAAGACAGTGTGAGCCTTCATGGTTGGCCCAATAAGGAAACCTGGACTCAGAAAGTGAAATGATTTTTCTAAAAGTTCATTAATGGCAGACTGTGCCATCATCCTCAGAATGATAGCCTCTCAGAATTAAAAGAACTCTTTATGCTCTCAGTAAACCACCTTTTAAGCCACAAAGGACCAAAATGCCTCATAAAATTGTGCCCATCTGTGTGGCATCAGCATTCACATAGCCTCACATTCGCATAGCTCTCCCAATGAAGGCCACTTTCATCACCATTGGGGTATCATTCATGAAAATACAAAAATGTAGATTTCATGTTTCTGACAAAAGGCAGCAACATAAAGACATGCACAGGAAAAATCATTTTTTTTTTCCAAATTCAAACAGTGTGACCTGGAAATCGAATGCTCCTTTAAAAGAATACTGGATCTATCTCACTTGTATCTAATATCCTACAAGTAGATATAGCTGCTTTCTTATAAAAGCAAGCAGCATCTACCTTTTTATGGCTTTTAATGTCATGATGTAAGCACATTCATCATTGGCTCATAATAGATTGCAAGCATTGAGGCCTACACAGCGAAAGGAAGCTTAATGGTAATCTGGCCTCAATTAAGTCTCTGGAGTTCGCTGTGGCCTGGGTGGTGTGACAGGCAAGAACAGCAAAGAATGATCACTGCATGAAGCCTGACTGCCCACTTCCAACGACCATCATCATGTCGGGAATCACCCCAGCTTTCAGAATCTCCAGGCCAGTGTGCGCAAAACACTGGGAACATATTCACACTCTTTCCTGGCCAAAAGGAATGTTTGTGCTCATGGAGAGGCACTCACATGGAATAGTGTATGAACAGTTCCTCTTGGAGCCTTGAAAATCAGTGGCCCAGACTTGGAGACAATCATCAGTGTGAGAAGGGACTTGACCTGGATCCTGTTGCTCTCCAAACTCATCTTTTGCCATCCCTCATTTATATTGAGCTCTTTTGTCATTTCTTCAGTGGGCCAGAGTCTATTTAAAAGCCATGGAGACTTTTCCTTTGCCTAGAATGTCCTTATTCTTTCTAGTTTCCTGAATATCTCCTATTTTTCCTGCAGGAATCAATAGGATGTTACCACCTTGGCCCCTTATAAGTAAAGTCACATAAACCTCAACTCCATTCAAAGAACAACAAAGATGTGCTACTTATAAAACAATAAGTCTCAAAATAAAGGGGTTTTGTAGTTGCTCAAAAGTCTTATCAAAGATGGTTTTTCCTCCATGCCCTTTCTCTCCTCTCAGCATTCATGGTGATAGATGGCTGCTGCGGGTGTTGGCAAAATATGTGGTGACAATAACACCCAGAGGAGGAAAAGGCTCTCTGTCCTCTGTGAGTCTCTCTTTAAAAGAGAGGACACGTTGTGCAGAATCCTACATCAGACTTTCTCTGAATTCTCAGTACCAGCATTGTGGAAATAGCCCATGCCTAAATCAATCACCAGCAATAGGGGGATTGCAGTGATTGGATTAGTAAGGCATGGATTACAGGAGCAGAATTAGGTCCACTAGAAAATAAGATGGTTTGAGGCTGGCAACCAACACTATTTTTTGCAACTCTCTCCCACCATGCTGCTTTAAACAACATAGACACCTGTCGCTCCCCATTATTTCTTATATTAGAAATCTGAACCTTCTATAATATAGTGGGTTATTTGCCTATATATCAGCCCTGTAATCATTGACCTTCTTAAAATTAGACATAATGGTTTATCAATATATCCCAGAATCTAGTTTAGGTTGGGAACTTGTAGATAAATGGATAGATGGATATGTGGGTAGATGAAAGCATAGGTAAACAATAACTCTCCAATGTAGGCATTCTTTTTTCCCTTCTACATTGAGCCAATACCCCTCCAAAAAGAGGTAAAGACTCCTCCACTGTCACACGCAAAGGAGCAGAGCCACCACTTAAACTTCAGAAATTCTGGCTTCAAGTGGGACGATGGATCCAATAGAAATGAGAAAAAGAGGCCCAGAGTATTAAATGACCTGCCAAGGGTCCACAGTAGCAACATTGAGAACCTCCAAAAATAATTTACTAACCTGCCCAAGGACTGTAGGCACACAGAGATAACCCTAAGATTCTTTTTTCCACCTGACTCAAATCTTACTCTGCCTTCAGCTTTTTTCATTCCAGAAACATTTATGTAACAAATGGATCCCAATCTTTTGAGGATTCAGTTTGCAATCCTGACAAATTAAGGACCCTGAAGAATCAATTATTTTGACTTATCTCCCAGGCTTAAAGGGAGGGAGTCCTGTATTTCTGGAACTTGGGCGTTGAAACCTCTTGAAAGCATTACAAAAAAGCCAAGGGAATTAGACAATAAGGATTCTTTCAAAACAGTAGGATTTAAAGGATCTTATTACCTACTTTATAATCTTACCTTAAGGCTGTAGAATGTATTAATTGGAGCAGAGACATCCAAATGGGAACAACTACTGTAAGTTATCTATATTGTTGAAGTCTGTCTTTTATCTGTTTAATTTGTTACACTGCCTCAACACTCGGCATCTCTCAGATAAACCTATCCAACTCCTAACTCCTTGGTGAATTTTTTTCCTAGTACAAAGAAGTAAAGAAAAAGAGAAAGAAAGCAAGGCCAAGAGAATCGATGGCACTTCAAATCCCATTTCCTGCCTTGATCAGTGGTTGATCCCTTTCAAGGAAAGAGGCATGAAAAACAGAGCAGGCAGGCTCCAAGTAAGTGGAAAAACTCACCTCAAGTATCTCTAGATACTTATGTGTGGCCTGCTTCCCAGCACCCTGTTCTCACTAGAAATAACATGCTTTTTCTCTGCAGATAGTGTGAAATGCTTTAAAATAAGTTGGAATGGCTGACGACTCCTCCACCATAGCTTGGATCTGGAATGTTCCCCCAAAGAGCCACGTGTTAAAGGTTTAATGCCAAGTTCGGCACCACTGGGAGAAAACAAAACCTTTGAAAGGTGGGGCCTCATGAGAAATTCTAGGTCACTGGGGTTGTGCTGCCAAAGGAGAATGTGGAGCCCTACTTCTGCCTTTCTTCCTTTTTTTATTTTTGTTTTTCTAGCCATGAGAAGAGCAATTTTGCTACCATCATGATGTGCTGCCTCACCACAGACCCAAAGCAATGAAGCCAATCATTTGTGGACTGACACTTCCAAAACTGTGAGCCAAAAAAGCCTTTCCTTTTGAATACACTGATTACCTCAGATACTCTGTTGCAGTAATGGAATGCTGACTAACACATCCTCCAATAAATGAGAATAGGATGCACTCATTGTATCCTGTTGTCCTTAGTGGTCTCAGGAACCATCCTCATCTCAATTCCATGTTTTGTAGTGGGATTGGGAATACAATGATACTTCAGTTGTCAAACGGCTCCAAGCTCAAACCTTCCACTACTTGAACAGCAAAGATCAATAAAACCCTGCTCAGTGTTTGCCCTGTACTCAGTCGTCGAACCAAAAATCTGACTTGAAAAACCTTGTATGGCTCAGAGTAAGTCATACATCGTGCCAAGACAACATGGAGGTCACTAGAGTTGTGCTGTCAAAGGAGAATATGGAGCCCTGCCTCTCACCCAGACAACATATAATGCTTGCGTGCATTAAAACATTCCTCATTGAGCCTTTTTTTTTTTTCTGGTGTGCTTTATTTGCATAAAATATTGTAACCATAACTCCAAAGAAAGTTAGTGATACCAGCAGTAAAGCTAAGAGGAAAATTGTGAGAACCACAAAAGAGTTAAAGAAAGAAATTATTGCAAAACTCATTAAAGAAGTGTGAAAAATAAATTTATAAGTGTTATTTTTGGGCCTTAAAATCGATTACTTGGTTTTCCATTATTTCTTATGGGGAAAATATATTCAGTTCTCAAACTTTTCAGTATTTCAATAGGAATTTGGAATGAATAAAGTTTTACAATCAAGGTATGACTGTATTTACTTTTTCTGAAAGCAGTAATTGTTGGCAAAATTGGCATAATCCCATAGAAATAGCAGAGGAAAAGGAAGCTTCCATCTTCAAAAAGAGAGCAAAAAATAAAATCAACTCCTAGTATAGAAAAAGTGGTCTTGGGATAATTTCCTTTACCAAATTTTTAAAAGGTTTCTGAGAGCTTTAAGTAGAGGATCATTCTTGTTTGTTTGTTGTTTGTTTTCCATAAATACTACCTTTCTGGGGGCGTTTCAGGTTGCTAAAATGTTTTTCAAATTGAAGTTTTTGTATAAATTTGTTCAGGAGCTTGTTATAAATGCATATTTCTGGGTGTCACTTTCAGATCTACTGACTCCAAATCTCTGAGGGGTAGGAATAGAAATAGGAAGTGTTTTCAGACCCTTGAGAGGTTCTTGGGAATGTTTTGTTTTGTTTTGTTTTGTTTTGTTGGTACTGGGGATCAAACTAGGGACCTTGCACTTGCAAGACAGACAGTGGAAACTGAGCTAGATCCCTGGCCCTGGGAATGTTACATCTTTAAAGACCATTGGTATAGTAAATAGATTCATGGCTGTGGAGATAGAAAGAGCAGGGTTTGGATCCCGGCACCACTGCAAACTTAATAAATGAGGGTATCAGCTTCTCTCAGGAAATTGGACACATTTAATATTTCTTGATTTAATTAGATGAACAAAAGATATATCTGAAGATCACTGACTCCAGAATATCCATTTCACTAAGATTTTATAGATTATAACTAAATAAGTTTATTTAATAAAGAGTCCACTCTCTTTTTCAGACAAGGTTATGCCCAATATAAATATCTGAAATAAATTTTTTGCTTCTGTCTTTCTCAATTTCTGTCATTTTGTCATAACTTGGGAGTTAGCAGTCCCTTTGATTCTCACCAGTTCTGGATATGACTGCATGTAACCATCCAGGATAATAACTCTCAGTTAAAAAGACGACTTGCATTCAGACAGCCAGCCTCTCTGATTAGTTTGACACATTTTGACAAATTCTAAACTTAGAAACAGCCAAAGAGCTGATGTCAGAAACTCTAGGATTTGGACATGAGCTTCTCTGATTGGTGAGGATGGTGGAGTGTTTCTCCTGGGTTTAGCTGACACTCAGCAGAGGGAAAGCCCATACATCTACTGGGAATTGGGTTAAAGAATGGATTTGTCTATTTTGTAAGCTTTCTCTGATCAGAATAATAGAAAACAACCAAGAAAACTTAAGGAAATGATGATGTTATTGTTGATGATGTAGATAATGATGATGGTGATGATTATGATGATAGTGATAATGAAGATGAAGATGATAACAAAGAAAAATTTTAGAGAATCCAATGACAAGCTGAATGACCAAACCAATAGAAAGAATAAGAAGCCAAGGCTGAGCCTGAGTCTTCATCAAGAAGAACTAATAGACTTTTCTTCTAGAATCTTGATTTGATTTGACTCAGCCCCCAACAACTGCTGTTGATAGATGTCCTCCAATTGACTCCCATACAGTCACTTCTCTGGATCAATATACCATGGCTGCAGGCGAATCCCCAATGTAAATATTGACTTTGTCCCTGAGAGTGGATGGCCAGTCTCCCAAACCCATCCTAGGGAAGCCTATTGCCATTTACCATAGTCCAAAGCAACAACAACACATATCAAGTGGAATGAAATATAATCTCCAAGGACACTTGGAAGCCTGCTAAGGCTATGTTGAATCCATGCCTCACTCGTCTTTCTAATACCTCCCATCAGGGCTCATTTGTTGAGAGAGCTGGGTTTGGACTCAGCCTGCCTGAGTTTCAATTGTCCGTCCTCTTCTTATCACCTGTTTTGGGCATGTTTCTTATCTCTCAAGTTCTATGGACTCATTTATAAAATAAGGGTAGTGCTCATACATCCTCCTAAGTTTCTGCAAAGATGAAACACGCGTACCTGGGTTCCCCTAACAGCACCAACAGGCTGAGAGATTCCAGCATCTCCTAAGCACTACTGGGAAAGCTGTCAATCACAACCTAGATGGGCAGGTACCCATAGACTGAACACTGACTGCTCCCAGGGGAAATACAAGGTTAGGCTCCCCAAGCCTCTGATCACAAGATTTTCATCAGCTGATCAATACACTACCTAATCTTATGTGTGTTGCTGTTTAAAGACTCCTTATTTAACATGGGTTGTTGATTCATAACATTGAACTCATGGCCAACAGTGCTATCACTCATTCCTGAATGAAGCTTATCTAACATACGTATTTTCTCCATAAGGTGCTTAAAACCTGAGGCATCACCCCAGTACTATGCCTAGGGTCCATTTTAAACAGTAAAATCACCAACAAAAAAGTACTAAAACATGGCCCTAAGTAAACCACAAGAAAGATGCTTGTTTATAGTATCAACTGAAGCAAGAAGGCAGAGTGACTTTGTTTGACCTCAGCAGGCAGCACAGTTCTGTGTGTTGCCCACAGAGGACCATGAATGAGACACAAACAAGTATTGATTCTGTTGTTGCAAATAAGTTTTAGGGAGGAAGAAAATTCAAAAGTACAGTATTTGCTAAGTACAGTATGAGGGCCGACTATGGCTTCTTTGCTGGCTGTATAGCCTTGTGTATGACACACTCATCTATTTCCCCACTTTCTCCTCCCTCCCATCTCTCCCCATCCTCAGATTCCCCTCCTACCTCCACAAAGTCTACTTTCCTGGCTCTTTAAATGTTTAATAAGTTGAGTTTCTCATGCAGCCTTCTGGGCCTGATTTATTCCACTTTATGATCTCAAGGTACATGCATTTCCCTACACGTGACTCAAATTTATCACTCTCTATGGCTGTGTAGTGCTCTGTTTTGTACATACAAAATGGGGATAACATCAGGCTTCTTCCTGGGTTGCAGGGGACTGGAGTAGGGGCAGAGCAGGAAACCAAGGCATTGGCAGCTGTGTGAAGCAGAAGCAGAAAACACCCATTCCCTTCACTCTAGTTTCAGGCCTAGGCATTGATTAGCTTCATTCTGTACCACTGCTAAGAAGTCTCAGCAAGGCTAAGTGAAAGTTCTACCGCTGAGAATAAAAGCATCTGGTCACAATGTTTAGGAAGCAGGACTCATTTTTAATTCTCCCCAACCCAATGCTACAAGAACTCCTATACAAAGTGGCTTAGTTGTCCTTATTCTTTTTCTACTCCTTCTCAGTTCATCTTCTCTCAGCACAGGGAGATGGCCTTATGCAGAGGAAGCAACAGCCAGCCGATTAGTCTAGGCCGGGCAAACATCATCACACAGCAAGCCTGCAGGTGTGGAGTTCACGGAGTCAAGTGCAGGCATTGAATCCCAACATGTCACTGTGCTGAAGTCATCTTCATCTTTCAGCTTGTTCCAGACCATTCATTCACCAAATAGACAAATATCTGCATTTTTGTAGATAAAATGAATGCAGAAGGAGCCATTTCCAAAGATAGATGACTGTCCTTTTTCCTTCAGCGAAGTTTAAAAAGGTAAAAATTATCATATTATAGGCACGGTGGTCATGGAGAGAAAATGAGGCCACTGCTCAACAGGGGAAATTGCTCTCCTTGCATGGGAATGTTTTAGCATTAAATTAACTCTCCTATCTCCTGCCTGCTAATAGGAAAGCTTTCACCTCACTGTTTGGCAGGGGCTCTGAATTTGCATTTAGATGGAGCTGTTGTAAAGATGGCCCGGCACAGGGGCCTCCATCCCTTATTTACAATAGCAGCTGTGTGATAAAATGATTATCACATAAGTGGTTGTTTTGCTGGTGTGTATAGCACTGCAACCAGAATGGGAAAGGCTGTCATTTGAATTAGTCAATGAAAGGAAATGATGATTCCTCCTCTAGGTGACAGTTCTGTGGCCTCCCTGACAAGAGGAAGTATTCTGTCTCCCTCCCCTCTGCCAGACAAGGCAGGCAGGACAGCTGGGTGCCAGTAAAGGAGGCAGTGGTGGCAGCTGCTGCTTGACAGATTCTACGTAACAATTCACAGATCTTTTTTTGTACCTCATCTGAGGTAGACAGAGCATAGATTGTTGTTTCCATTTTCCAGATAAGGAAAACTCAGACTTGAGGTGATGTATGCAATGATCCTCCTTTGGTCAACCCTAGAACATGATAGAATTGGGATAAAAAGCTAATTCAAGTGCAATACACTATTGTTGTTTGAACCCAGCTTATTCACAAAACTTGCATGCCTTCAGGGGCAGGGCTTTTGAAGGTGATTAGATCATAAGGGTGCTGTACTTGGCTGTGGATGCATCCCTGGTGAGTTTAGTGGCTGCATATGAGGTTGAGAGGTCAGGACTAGTCAAATGAGGTGATCACAAGAATATGACTTGGAAGCCTGTATCTCCTTCCTCTCCTTGCTTCCTTGCTGCCTTGATATGAACAGCTTTCTTCTACCATGACCCTTCTACCATGCCATTTCTTCCTTGGAGTCAGCTGATCATAGACTGAAAAAGTGAACCAAATTAAGCCTCTCCTCCTTCAGACTGTGTCAGGTATTTTGTTCTAGCAATGACAGCAATAAAGAAAGTGACTAAGTTAAGTGCCAATAAGCCTTCTTATCATCTGAGCATCTGTTATGGCTTGTGTTTAGATGCCCCACCCCCACCCCCACTGCCGCCAAAGCCTCATGCAGCCACAGGTGGGGTTTTTTCAGAGGTGCTGGATCTAGAAAGTGTGATTCTGGGATTGATTCATGGTGCAATACTAGGATCAAGGGTGCTAGGATTAAGGGTGTGAGTGCTACTCACCCTAAGTAGCCTGGATAAGATATAAGGGATAGAAAGAACTGTCTTTGTTTCTTGCTTGTTTTGCTACCTTCTGCCTACCATGAACTGGTTCTCCTCTGTGATGCCTGTCGGTCATGCCTCCTGACTTGGGGCCAGCTGATTTTGGACTGAAACATCTCCAAACTGTGAGCCAAATAAATCTTTTCTCCTTTAACTTTGGGTGTTGGGTATTTTGTCTCAGCAATGAGAGAGAAATAACTGAGGCAGCACCCTCCAAAATTCTTCCAAATTGAGTTCCTAGAATGGAAAGAACAATGAAGTCGGAAATCAGAGAGCTAAAATCCATTAGGATTTTTGCAAACAATTGTGTAACCTTGGGCAGCCCCCTGTCCTTTCTTGAGCCTCTAAGTTTTACCTGTAAAAGTGAAGAATTTGGACAAATGTGCTGTAAGAATAGCTTACTTCTCTTATCTGAATGTTCCTGCTCCTTCCAGTGTCTCATACGTGACTCTTGTGTGAACTATCTGAGCAAATATACAGCTATTGAAGCTGTCAGGGAAACCAGACTGTTCCCAGCTCTGGCACAGTATTTTCCAGACTGTCTGCAGCATCACTTGGATGACTCACTTGTTAAAACACAGCTTGTTGGGTTCTGTCCCCAGAGATTCTGATCCAGTGGGCCCAGGAGGCCTGGGACTTTGCATTTCTAATAAGTCCTTGGATGATGCAATGCTACTGGTCCAGAGGTGACACCCTGAGAACCAGTGCTTTAGAGATAAGAAATTCCTTATAAAGGCAGAGCTTTGACTTTCCATTGTTTGTGCCATAATGAGAGCTTTGTCCATTTTTGCCATTTTTGCTCACCTTTGTTGACGTCAGATATAGTAAGCCCAGCTAGTGAGCTCTTTCACTATGCAAGTACCCATATTGGCTAGAGGACTAATGACCACAGTAACTGACCCTATGGGCAAGAAGGAGCGACAATGAATTATGCAAAGCGAAAATATCTACATTACAGAAACCATGATATTAAGCATGAGAGTTCTTTGAGGGCTGCTCAAATTATATGCATGGTTTGTGTGTCTACAATCAACAGGAGTAGAACGTCCCTTTACCTGCTGATAGATACAAAGACAGATACATCAACAAGATGAATCCTGAAGAGAAACACCCAAAGAAATCCAGGTGATCAGATTAAGGAAAGCCCTGTCCTTACTGCAGATGCTACGTTGTCCCTGTAGGCCCAGGAAATGGCCACACTACTTGGGTTTTTTGCCTTACTGCTTCCAAATAAGAGAAAATAAGTCCAAAATATGCCAAACAGGTTCTCCCCCGCCTATATTCTGTGGTCTCAGAATGGCATGGACATATTTTCTCTCCAACAACCCCGACCCCCTCCCCCCCACACACACACTCACAAAGGATGACACAAAATCCTTGTATTCACTTTAGATTTCCCCCATCCTGCCTCCAAGATAAAGGACTTAGATAAGCAAGGCCTGATGGTGGTGGCCAGGAGGAGAATGGCAGCTCATGACCACTGAGGATCCTTTCTCCTGTGTGTCTTTAGTTGCACAGTCCTGGCTGCCTTGGTGCCCTGATTCAGTTCAGCGAGTTTTCCCTTTTGTGGTCATTTTGACTTCGGAGAAAAGCCAAAAATCACACAATGGCAAATCAGGTGAATAAAGTGGATGAAGACACAGGGTCACAGGGTCGCTTTGTTATGACCCTGCCTTTCCACGGTATGACACACAGCAGCAGCATTCACTATATTTTTTTTTATTCTATCTCATAAAGACTCTCCCCAAAGAGGACTTCCAGAATTGCTTCAGGAAGTACCAAGAATGATGGAGTGTGTTCAAAGTGAGGGGGATCCATGGTAATGTGTCTTGTATTGTAATGAATTTTTAAAATTTAAACATTCACTGTGTATTTCAATCACCCCTTGTTCTTATAGTCCTTCTAGTGGTTTTGTCTGGTGTTTATTTAGCTACTATCTTAGTCTACTTTCTGTTACTATAACAGAACATCTGAGATGGGCATTTATAAAGAGAAGAAGTTTATGTAGCTTACAGTTCTGGTGGCTGGGAAGTCCAAGGGCAGAACACAGTGTCTAGTGAGGGACTTCATGCTTCATCACAGCATGGTGGAAGATGAAAACTACGTGAGCATATAAAAAAGAGAAAATGCAAGGGGTCAACTCCCTTTATTACAACCTGGAGAATGCACTTCCTGGAGAATTAACCCACTCCCACAAGAAAGGCATTGTCTTAGTTTTCTCATTGCTGAGACAAAATACCCAACACCCAAAGTTAAAGGAGGAAAGGTTTATTTATCTCACAGTATGTTGAGGTTTCAGTTCATAATTGGCTGGCTCCAAAGCAGGGCGGCATCACAGAGGAGAACAGTTCATGGCAGGTAGAGGGTAGCAAAGCAACAAAGGGGCCTTAATAGCATATTTCTGCCCCTTTTTATCTTATCCAGACTACTTGGAGCAGGTAACACTCAGACCCTTAATCCCAGAGTCCTTAAGCCTAGCATTGCACCATGAATAAATTCCAGCATCACACGCTCTGGATCCAACCACCTCTGAAAACCCCCACCTATGACCACATGAGGCTTTGGTGGAGGAAACATCTAGACATGACCCATAATAAACTTTAACCCTTCTTAACAAGCTGATCATCTCCAGGCTCCACATCCCAATGCCAACACAAAATGGCAATCAAATTTCAACATGGATTTCAGAAAGGACAAATCATATTCAAATCATAGCAACTAAAATAGGAATTTTGACTCCCAGAATCCCCTTCACTGCATCACACTGGGTGATGCAGGATGTGTTTCTCATGAGAATTAGAAGGTAGATTTTGAGCAGCCATTTTTTTTCTGACACTGCCTGGGGATTAAACAATTCAACTCAGACCTTTACATGGAGCTAATCCTGAGGCACCTCTTCTTTTCTTTTCTTTTCTCTTTTCTTTTCTTTTCTTGTCTCTTCTCTTCTCTTCTCCTCTCCTCTTCTCTCTCTTTCTCATCTTGCTAAGCTTCCCAGGCTAAGCCTTAACTTGTAATCCTCCTGCTTCAGCTTCCCAGAGTGCTGGGATGGATGGCAAGTGTGCACCACAATGCCACAATGCCCACTAGCAGCCAATGAACTTATTTGCCCACAAGATCCAGGCCAGGCTCCAGGCCTGGTGGCTCAGGGGTGCCATCACTGCATTTGCCCGGATGGCGTGGTGAGGCAGCCTGCCAGTCGCATGGCACAGAAACAGTGCAACTGGCATCTCAGCCCTCTTCAGGCTCTGATTAAACAAATTCTCCAAGTTGAAACCAGGGTAGGGGGAGGTAGTAAAGAGGCTTCTGGAAGAGGACCTTTTCAACATGAAAAAGACAAGTTTCCCTCTGTTTTGGGTTCACACAGATAACATTTAAGGGGATTTTAACTCACCATCTATAGTCTATAAATAATTGCTCTCCTTCCACAGCACCTCTGGCATTCATTAAAGCTTCTTGCCTCACCAGATCTCAGAGGATGCAGGGGCTCAACAGAGGTGCCCAGGTAAATGGATGCAGCTGGGTGTAATGGTGCTGATAGAGGGAGAATCCGAACACAGCCACAGGCTTCACGTCTAGCACCTGCCATGGAGTAATGACCCCTGAAGGAGAAGGTTGGACAGAGTATGGAGTGGAAATGTCCATGAGAATAAATCAGAAAGCCAGGCATGATGGTACACACCTCTCATCCCAGAACTCTCTGGGAAGCTGAGGCAGGGAGATTGCAAATTCAAGCAAAGCTTGACCAACTTAACAACTTAGAGAGACCTTGTCTCAAAATAAAAAATTAAAAAAGAACTAGGGGTGGAGTTCAGTGTTAACACCCTGGTTTTAATCCTCATTACTATAAGAAAGAAAGAAAAAAAGAGAGAGAGAGAGAGAGAAAGGAAGGAAGGAAGGAAGAAGGAAAGAAAGAATGAAAGAGAGAAAGAAGGAAAGAAAGAAAGAGAAAGAAAGAAAGAAGAAAGGAAGGAAGGAAGGAAGGAGAGAGAGAAGGAGAGGGGGGAGAGGGTAGAAAGAGAGGAGAGAGAAAGAGAGGGGACTCTTTCTTTCATGTTTCAGGTACCAAATTATGCCTGACATTTGAATTGTCCCTAAGGCTCACTTTCATAAAATCATGCCAAATTACCCTGAAGAGCCGGAGCTTCCCAGAGAGCCTTTTGACTATAATCAAATAGGTTCGCTCCGTTGCTCCAGACACTCTGCGAAGGACTGGGGAGAGAAGGGTGGAAGGGGAAGAGGGGAAAATAGGGAGGAGTGGCTTGCCTGGTGGCTGCATTTCTGAGCGCTCACTGTGAACCTCAGTGCTGAAGTAGACCCTCAAAATACAGACATCCACGTGAGCTGGAAGGGTATGAAGAGGCCAGAACATACTGGCACGAAGGGACTTGCACCAACAGTCATGTTGGCTAACATTTATGGAAGTTTATTGCAAGTCGAGCGCTGTGCTGAGAATGTTACTCAGTACATTGAACCTCGTGACTGCCATTTAGAAGCGGGTGCTATTAGTATCCTCAGTTTGCCGTTGCGAAAGCTGAGCCTGGGAAAGACTAAGTCATTTATCCTGGTCTTTTGGGTACCAGAGGCTGAGCTACAGACAGTACTGTGTTGCCTAAATGACCACTTATAATGCCATGGAAACAGAAGGAGGAAAGTGTCGACATAATGCCAAAATAGCGTTGAATAGTTTAATAAATTCTTCAGTGGAATCCACAGACTCACCTAGTTTCCAGAGCCTCAGCTAAAGTAGCTTGATTTCACTGGCTGACCAGGAAATGCCAATTTTATCATGTCCACCACCTGCTGGACCCAGTGATATCAGTGCTGGGTGGGAATGGACACCTCTTTAAGAATCAGAGAAGCTCACTGTTGCAAGAGGCCTCGGCCCTTCCAAAAAGGTCCTGTTGTTTCCTCAAAGCACTACAGACAAAGCAGGGCATGATAGCGCATCCTGTAATCTCAGCTCTGGGAGATTGAGACAGGAGGATCAAAAGTTCGAGCCCACCCAAGGCCACTTAGTAACATAGCAAGATCCTGTCTCAAAACAAGAACTAAAAGAGAGGCTAGGGATGTAGCTCAGTGCACAAGTCTTAGGTTCAATCCTCAGCACCAAAAAAAAAAAAAAAAATAGAGTTACATAATGTGTTCATTAATTTTATGGCAATAATTATTACACGGTGTGTATGAACTTTCAAACACCATGTTGTGCACTTTGGATATATTCAATCTTTGTCAACTAAATATTTTAAATAAAATTTTTGAAAAAGAAAACCTCCTTTGCAATACTGGGGATTGAATCCAGAGCCTTCACAATAAGCTACATCCCCAACTCTTTTTTTTATTATTCATTTGGAGATAGGATCTTGCTAAGTTACTAAATTGCCCACCCTGGGATAAAACTTGCCATTTTCTTGCCTCAGCTTCTCAGAATACTGGAATTCCTGGCATGTGCCACTATGGGTGGAATTTTGGAAACACTTTTAGTGCATTCTCATGACAAGTCCTTGTGGATTTTGCCTTAGAAGTGGAGCCTGTCTTTCAGGATCCCCTGGCTGGCTTTGTCCTCTTAGCCACCCACACTCTATTCATGGTTGTCACATCCCAGTTCCTACTGTGCTTTCTCCTTTGCTCCTCTCTGAGCAGTGCACTAGGCTCCCTGTCTACTGACACCACCTTCATTGGGGTCACCATCTTCCTGTCACCTGGATTACTGCTAACACTTCCTTCCAGTTCTCTCCTCCATCTCCATGCTTCTGGCAGAGGATCTTTCTAGAAGCAAACCTGATTATGTTTTCTGCTCAGAACCTTCCCAGAACTTACAATGTTGACAGTTAAGCTAGATTGTCAACTTGATTGGCTTGAAAGACCCCCAAGAGATTAGTAAAGCACACTTCTTGGGGTGTCTGTGTGGGTCTTGGGGTGTGACCTTGAGGACTGTATCTCAGCCCTTGCCTCTCCCTCTCTGCTCTTCCCTGATCTCTGCTTCCCTAGATGACAAGAGTTGAGCACCTTTCCTCCATCACACATTTCTGCCATGACGTTTCTGCCTCAAAGCCAGCCAGCCATGGACTGATACCTCTAAAACTGTGAGCCAAAATAAACCTCTCCACTTTCAAGTTGTGGGTGTCAGGAATTTTGGCCCAGTCATGGAAAACTGACCATACACACGGCTTTCAGGAATGAGCCCAGGCTTTTCGCAGGCTGCACAAAGTCCTTCCAGCTCGGCTCACTCAGGGCCTAGCTCTCTCCATGTCCTGTGCTCCACTGGGTCCTCCATCACTGAGAATCATCCGCCCATCTACAAATGCACAGTGATTTCTTTAACCACCAGCCCTTGTGTGTACTGCTCTCATATCCTCAAACAGATAAAGGAGTGAACGGTGGCAGAAATGTGTTCCAGGCACTTAGGCTTATTCTCCACTTTGCAAGTGCCACATGTAGACACATTAACTCATTTATCTGAGCAATAAACAATGTGAGAAAACTTGCCCACCTCATCTCTCCATCAACCTGATGATTCCTTGGGATTGAAGTGACTGAGTAGGAGTTTTAGCCATATGTGGCTACTGAAGGCCACACCAGAAATCCACAGAACCAACCACAGAGTCATCTGAGAGGAAAGTTCATTACCAGGAAACTATTCTTTAAGTGCTTCAGAAGAAAGCAACTTTGATTTGAAAGTTGCCATGCCCTGGACACTTAAGTTGGAATATATTTCATTCATTGCCCAAGTTCAGTTTTATTATACTCTCTTTTTGCAGTTTCTACCTTCAGGCTTATCTTGGCCTCACTGGAAAGACAACCTTATGAGGCAAAGAGTAAACCATGTACCCAACCCCGAGCAAATGCAAGCTGGTATCTTGCCTTGGTACTGCCAGCTTACTCCTCGCTCACATGTACTGGTTCAGACTACACAGCCTGCACCCTTTTATGCCTCTTTGGGCTTGTCAGAACCAAGGCCAAGGGGAGGTCTTGACACTTGCTTCTTTCATGGGAGGCTGGAACCCCACTGTATGCTGACTTTTGTCCCCATTGAACTCATGGGAAATTAATGGCAATGTGACTATTTTTAATTGAAAGATTCACTGTATTTTGATCAACTCTTGTAAGTTTTTCAACCTTGGACTCATTGTTGACCTAAATCAACCCTATGTCTCCATTGCCCTTAGAATAATAAAATCTAAACTTCCACTTATGGCTCTTTGGAACAAGTACTACACCTGGATCTATTCACCTAACCTTGGACCCACCTGTTCCTGGCATCTGGCCCTGCCTGGTGACTCAAAACATTTCTTTTAAATTATGTTACTTCTCTGTTTGCAGGACAGTGAGTTAGTTTGCAAATGCTTTGTGACATTGCTCATCTGGGTGCTTTACATAGAATAGGTTTCCAATGAATATTTGATTTCAAACATTAACAGTTTTAATTCACAGTGATGAATTGTGACCTGGAGCTGGCAAGTATCACTGCTCAGAATCCCTTGTCTAAAATACAGTAGGACTTTGAAGGAAGGTGTGCTGGTTGGGTTCTCCAGGAATCAGATCTTGGAATTGATAACCATGAAAAGGAAGGAGAGTAAGCAAGAAATGACAGAGAGAGAAAATGGTTTTAGCAGACCTCTTCAGAAGCTTTGAAGCTGGGTTACCCCTCAGAGATGTCTGGAGTTGGGGAAAGGGACTAGAACTTGCTATGGCTTAAATATATTTTGTCCCCCAAAGGTCCGATCTTGAGCTATAGTGCTAGTGTGGAGGTGGCGAGACGTTATGGTTTAGATCCAAAATGTCCCCCCAAAGAGTCATGTATTCAGAGGTGGGGTGTTTGGAAGGTGACTGAATCATCCATAGCTGAATATCCTATTAAGAAATGGGACCTGATAGAAAGAGACTGATCACAGGGGTGTGACCTGGGAGGATGTGTTCTTGCCTCAACCCACCCCCACCCCCCGTGTTTGTGTGTGTGTGTGTGTCTGTCTGTCTGTCTCTGTCTCTTTCCTTTGTGGTCACCATGAACTAAGCAGCTTTGCCCTACCAGTCCCTTCACCATGATATTCTTGCATTGGACCCAGAAGACCATGAACTGACTCTCTTGAAACTGTGAGCCAAAGCAACCTTTTTCTTCTTTAAGTCATGGGTGTTAGGGATTGGGTCTCAGTGACTGGAAGCTAATACATGGAACCTTCAAGAGATGGGTCATAAGAGAAGGTAATTAGGTCATGAAGGCTCCACCCTCATGAAAGGATTAATGCTGATTCCTGGGATTCAGGTTTTGTGCGACTGCCCTGCAAGAATGAGTTGTTAAAAGTTAGCCCAACACTTCCCTTGAATCACTCTTCCACCATTATGATGCCCTTCACCACAAAGCCCTTACCAGAGCTGATCAGTTGCCAACACCCTGCTCTGCTCTTGCACCTTTAGTACTATGACTTAAATAAACCTCTTTATAAAGGACTCAGTCTCAGGTATCTTGTTAAATACAAAACCAAGCAAGTTGGACCTTTCTACCCTTGCATGTATCAGTCATTGGATGTAGGCTGCCCTAGAATGGGAGGACCTTGGACAAGGTGGCTTTCTTTGGCCAAAGCACTTTTTAAGGAGATCTGAAAGTTATGAGCTGCCTTCTGGCAATATTTCTAACAGCAGAGGGATAAATCCTTCATTTCTCAGAGAGGGCACCTGAATGGCATGCCCCAGTATTCATCACAGAGACAGACAATACTTCCCCAAGCATCCAATTCACCCAAGTCAGCCTGGTAGTAGACAGAAGTGAATGACAGATGTCCTGGTGATGGCACCCTCACAACCAGAATCACTGTTCACCTTTTTTCTCTTCATATGTGCTCCATTTTCCTATCCCACTGATCTATGGCTTTGAAATGTGTGCCCTCATCTCCTTTTTAATTGAATTCTTGGCATCAAACCAAACAAAGCCATGCTACCTTTCCCTCTCCTAGGATGAGCAGGTAGCAGATTAGCAGAAATAAGGAGCTACAAGCAACTGCTCAGCTGGAAAAATAAGGAGCATTAGATGGAAACCAGGAGGCCACAGACAGAGGTCCGAGCAGAAAAGTAGGAGCAGGCACGGTCCACGGGGCAGAATGGGGCCAGGGGTGGTGATGGAGTCCAAAGTTGGGGGTGCCAATGGATGCTGCCAAGAGCTGAAAGGAGAGGAACAGGCAGAGCAAGACCCCCACAGCCATGCAGAGCAGCAAGTGAATTCACTGCTGCAGATGAGCTGACTCATTGCTGCTCACAGGCAGTACTTTCTGGCCTGGAGCCCACGCAGCCTCTTTCTAAAACCAATCTTCAAAGGCACCAGCTAAAAAGAGAGAAAGCGAGCGAAAGCAAGATGTGTTTCCTAAAATTGAATTTCCTAAAACCAAAATGGCAAGTCAGGAATCAGCAAGCATGTGAAGCCGACTGTCAGACCTGGAAAGGAGCCCGGGCAGGAGGTGGCAAGGCGGGTGTGAGGCCCTTCCCAGGATGTGAGATGCAGCCCACTCACCAGCTTCTCCCTGGCACTCCAGCTCCTCCTCAGGCGGCAGGCTGCTCTGGAACTCACTTGCCATCTGTGTGTGTCCAGAGAGCTCCCAGGTTCATCCCTGGGGCCCTGACTTTGCCAACTTGCAGCAGCGCATAGACAGGATGTCAACCCTGGTGACACACATTCAGATGCTCAGGGGAAGTGCATGTTGTGGGCCCAGGGAGATGTGACAAGTTTTCCTTTTGCTCATCCTTAAACATTCACACAACTAAAAGGCTTATGGAGCAATACATGCAACTTGAATTAAATCTTTAGAGAAGGTTTTGCCCTGGTCCTTCATTAAAAAGCAAGGCAGCTATGAAGACAGGCCACTCATCACCCTTCAAGAACTTTCCCAGAGTTCAGTTGGAAGAACATCCTCCCCAGCCACTTTCATCCTGAGGCAGAAATCTTCCCAGGAAGTCAGTGCTGGCCAATGACTGAGCCTGAAGAGGCCCCCAGGGCCTTGCCAGTTCCACCCAGCACAGGACTTCTCTATGGACAGTGTGCTGCCAGTTCAGCTGGCTGAGACTTTCTCAGTGCAGGATTCTGTCACACGTTCTTATCAGCCTGTTTCCTTCCTTCCCTCCCCCTATCACAGGTATCAAGCCTGCCCAGTGGTCAGAAGGCTTCCCCTGCCCATACAACGGTCAGATAGCTTTACTGGCTCCTTCTCTCATCTTTCATAGTTAAAGCTCTTGCACTTCTAGCTGTATTTTGCTTTCTGGAGGAAAGCAGGCTTTCCTGACTATATCATTCTCCAGATTGAGAAATCGGGATCCAGAGAGGCTAAATAGTATTTTGAGGTTACATGCAAGACACAGAACAGAGAGAATTTACATCTCAAGAAATAAATATCATGGTCTAATGAATATCTCTATCTGGTTCAGTCAGCTTTGGGTCACTGTGACCAAATATCTGAGAAAAACATTGAGAAAGAAAGGTGTATTTTGGCTCATGATTTCAGAGGCTTCAGTCCATAGTGGGCTAGTTCCATTGGCTGTAGGTCTGAGATGAGGCAGAACTTCATGTTAGAAAAGTGTGGTGGAGTAAAGCTGTTCACTTTACAACAGCCAGGAAATGAAGAGGAAGGGAAAGACCTCAAGAAGAAGGGGCCAGGACTAGATATGGTCTCCAAGGTCCACATGATCCCTGCCTTTCAATGAAGACTCACCTCCTATTCCCATCATCTCCCAATAATGCCATCAAATTATGATCTCATCATTGATGCGCTGATGAAATTAGAGCCCTCAGATGGTCCAATCACTTCCCACAAAACCTACCAGCTAGCACCTGAGTTTTAGGGGACATTTCACAACCAAACCATAAATCATTCCTGTCATTGGGTTAATTGTTTAAGATTCTAGATAAGGACAGTTGATGCTAGACCTGGTGTGGTTTCACCAGAAACATTTACATCAGTGCCAGAAATCAACAAGCAAGCAAAAAGCCCTGGGATGGCAGAGTTAAGGCCATTCTTAGGAGATCATTGGGACTCGCCAAGAATCATGAAAGTAATGCTTTGAAATTCCTAATCCTTAATGACAGTCTATAAATGAGAAGAAAACTAAGAAAACAGGACTAGCCACAGGCAAGCTCCTAACTGGGTCTTCTGGCCAGGGTTTTTGTCACCTTGGATCACTCTGGGAAGGCGTCTTGCCCAAGCCAGGTTCTACCTCATGACACTGCAGAGCAAACCTGAGAGATGGCACCTGTGAAAAGCCAATTTGATACTGTGGCGTAGTTCTTTCCTGCTGGAGCAGCAGGATTCAAAAGCACAATGTGGGTTCCTACTGCTGAGCAGACATTTTGTGGTCATTTTCCAAGTTGATGGGACTTCCAGAGCCATATATCATGAGTAGGCTCATGTACCATGCAGAGCGGGAAATAGAAGCTGGCTTTTAAGACTAACACCTCCCACTGTGCCTTCAGTGGTTTGCAGCATTTCAGAATATAGGATGCCCTTTAATCACCAGAAAGTCCAAAGGACCCTCTCCTCCAAAATATTAATCATTTTCCCTTTTATCTATTATTGGTGAAAGTAAATAACAACCACGAAAAGATAACACTGAGCAAAGCATTTCTTTAAGACGAAAATGCAATTTTACTACTCTCAATATTTACAAATATTAGAAAATTTGTAATATATAGATGTACCTATTTGGTCATAAGACAAGGCTTTTCTGAATACAGTGTTCACATCCATGGGTCCTACTGAGTCCTGATAATAAAATTGATGATCCCCATTTTACAGAAAATAAAATTGAAGCCCAGAGTGCTAATGAGTTAATAAAAGTCACTTGGTGAAACATGAACTAAAACCCAGAAATTCTGATATCTAAAATTCAAAGGTCTCCCCATTGTGTCACAGTGGTGCTACAGATGAGGTTTTTTGTTGCTTTCTAGTCTCACATGTAGACGAAAATGGAAATTCAATTGTCTTAAACAATATTATCTGAATCTTAAAGCAGAAAATGGACAATTTCTAAAAAGAAAGGTATCTCCAAGTCTCCCTGACAACCTCTCATTACACCCAAGTTGTGTTGGCCAGATATCCTTGCCATCTCTCTCTTCCAACACACCCGCATAGCCTAGCCTTCTGTCTAGCTGCCCCAATGAGCTCCCCAAGGTTAGCTGCGGTTACCTTGCTCTCCATACCCTTTTGCTGTGGTTTGACTCTGCCTTCCAAAGATTCCTGTGTTGGAGTCTTGGTCTCAAGTGTTATGATATGAGAAATGGTAGAACATTTAAGAGGTGTATCTTACTGGGAGGCCATTAAGGGTGTTACCTTTGGAAGGAATTATTGTATTTTGGGGGGACCCCTAACAAGATGGTTGTTGTAAATGGATAAGACTGGCCTTCTCTCTGGCCTCCTGACTCACCATGTGACCTCTGCCTCTCATATGCATTTCTACATAATGCCATCCACAATAATGTGACTCAGATAGCCAAAGGGGCCCTCACCCAAATCCAAATCAATGGGGCTGCCTGATCTCGGATTCATCCTCCTTAACTGTGAACTAATGAACATCTTTTCTTTATAAGCTACCTAGCCTCAGGTACTTCATTATAGCAATAAAAATGGACTAACACACCCCTAGTGTCTAGCACAGAGTAAGAGCCTAACAAATGCATCTTGACTATGGAATAAATGAGTCTGAGGAGCCCAATCAGGATGGAATTGTTCCATTGTTCCATTGTTCCATGGAGTGGAACACATATGCAGAGTAAATCTCAGACACTAATTCAAGAACCAAGACACAGATTCCTGCAATTTGATCAAATGGAAAACAGGAAACTAAGGAACAGAATCTAGACCATGGGGTCTGTCAGTTGACCAGTGACTATAAGACAGTAATAACCTAGTTGCTGCAGATGCTGTTTTGAATGTTAACAGCAGCACTAATTTTTTACAAAATGATTTTAAGGCCTACTGCAGTACGGGGCTCTATCTACCAAATGTCAAACAATAAATTACGAGACGAGGGTGGGGGATTCAGACAAATGGATGTTTGAGCACCGTAGAGAGACAGTAATTATACCCAGCCATATCCATCTGTGTATCGAGACACAACAGCCTGCACTTTCTTTCCCTCTGAGCAGAGAGGACTGATTAATTGCAAGGCTCCCAAGCTCTTTCAAATCTGTTTTTAAACTCAGAGGTCTGACATTTCAAAGCATAAATGTTATGGGTTTACATATCATGGCCTGGTGTGTTTGTAGTACAGCAATTCCAGACACGTCAGCAAAGCCCCACAACAGAAGAGCTGAAGAGATGTCTCTCTTGCTAAAGGAGTCAGCATTCAAGGGTGCATTTCGAATGCACTCTCCTCTGGAGGGACCTGGGGTGGGGAGGCCACACTGTCCCTGGTTGGGAACACAGAGAGGCAGGACCCTGCTCGACCCTGTGAACCAGTGCAGCCCGCTCATGGTCCCTGGAGGCTGAGTGTTGGGGAGAGGCCTCTGCACCCAGCGGGAGGAAGCCTCAATGCTCTCAGGCAGTTTGTCCTGAGCAAAGATGCTCTCTTTTCTGGTGCTCCACAAAGAGACTTTCATGGGGATTAAAATTAAAAGGTTTGATCCAGTGTGGAGCTACTTCCTTTCAGCTATGAAGCTTTGAAGCTCACCACCGAAGAAACACAAATTCGAGTGACTGTAACTGTAGAGAAATACGGCAGCCTGTTATATGGGTAATAAAAATAGCTGACATTTATTGAGCACTTACCAAATGCAGAATTCTTTCTGTGCTCTCTCAGTTGTACCTAGTCTACAAAACAGAGCCCATGCCAAGGGGCACAGTACAGAAACTGAACAAGGGGAACTGCATGCCAGTGTCTTCTCCATTCAGCCCTCTAACCACACTCAAGGCAACTGTGATCTTGTGCTCTTTCATCTTTTTTCCCTATATCCCTGCCTGCACTTCTGCCCTTCTCTGTCTGCTTATTTAGCTAGTCTAACTTAGTTTATTTATTCTCTGTGCTACCAAATCTCTCAGGAAGGCAAAACACGGTTACAATCCAGAGTGATGTCTCACCACCAGAACAGAAGCTACTAGAAGAAAAGGATCATGAATTATTTTTTGAAGTGCTATGGCTCAAACCAAAGGCCTCACGCGTGCGAGGCAAGTGCTCTACCACTTGGCTATACCTCCAGCCCAAGGACAGAGAATATAAGTCCTCTTTTGTTCTTGATGTGTGTTTCTTTGCAGAAAGTAAGCACTCAGTAAACACTAGTTGAATGACTACATGAACTAATGGTAGAGTATGCATCTTCATTATTGTAGATGTAGAAGAAACATTTTTCTGACATGTTGTAGGCTCCAAATCACTATGTAATTATATCCTAATAAAAGTTCAAATTAATGAAGCAATGCTGTACTAAAGAATTCATTTTTCTTTGTGCCTTTCTCCTTTAGGACATGGAGTGTTTCAGCTCAACAACTGCTTATTATGTCAAATTGCACCTTGTTATTCTTTTTCTTGACTTTGCTACCATCCAAATCTTGGACTATTGATCCACATGAATTGACTTAGAAACTCTGGTATTTGTTGAAATGGCTAACAGCAAATGGCCAACTAGTGGAAGCAAGTACTCATTGAAAAAAGACTAGTTTTAAACTAGGTTTAGTTCAGGTTGTATTGATTTCTTTTGTGGTAGGATCTGGAATATTCCCCAAAAGCTATCTTCTGGGGCCTTGTTAAGTAGCTGGTGGGCTTTCAGAAGGCAATTGGATCATCAGGGATTTAACTTCATCAGTGAATTAATCCATCGATGGATTCAGAATTTGAAGGCATTATGGGGACATGATGGAAACCTAGGAAGGAGCACCTAATTGGATGAGGAAGGTCAATAGGTGTGGATTTGAAGACTGTATCTTGTACTCAGCCACTTCCTCTCCAGCTCTCACTCTGTTGCTCTCTCTCTCTCTGCTTCCTGGCTGCCACGAAGTGAGCAGTTTTCCTCCACCATGCCCTTCTGCTGTAAGGTTTCTGTCTTCCCACTGGCCTAGAAGCAACAGAGACAGCTGACCATGAACTGACACTTCTGAAACAGGGAGTCAAAATAACTTTTGCTTCTTTTAAGTTGTTTTTCTCTGTTATTGTGTCACAGAGACAAAAAGCTGAATGACACAGGGGCCTTGCTAGCTGGGAGGTGTTCTGTACAGACACATGGCCTCTGTAATTCCTCCCAAGTGTAATTACATTTCCAAAGGGAAAATCCTCCTCTAGACATCTTCCCCAGCCTGAGCATCTGGACCACTAAGTTCATGGAATATTGGGCGAGAGAGCCAAGAACTGGTTTCTGTTCTAGTGACAATTCTGAAGCAAGACATGTGTTCCAAATTGTTGATGACAACTAGATTAGAGCTAAACTTTCTCTTGTATTTGTCTTCCCCTGCCACAAAGATTGCACCATTTTCTCTGTAGATTCTCCTATAGAGTGTGCTTTAATAGATTAGAGATACACTGTATAGATAGATTTGATTATAGACTTTTCTCTTGCAATTTAAAACTTGTTTGCAAATGAAGAAAAAAATAAATTTAAAGCACAATTTTTATTTCAGAAAACTCATTTCTTTAAGTGGCTTGGGATGTAGCTCCATAGTAGATCACTTGTCCTGGGTTCCATCCCCAGCACTGAAAAAGAAAGTATAGATGAGAAAGACAAACCAGAGTAGGAACATAAAACAAATACAGCACTATATCTAAAGTGAGCTTCCAGGCCTCTAAAACCTGTACATGCTCAAAGTGGGCAACATGGTTGGCTCTAGGTCTTCAGCAGCCAGCATGAAATTGAGATACCTGAGTAAGTCTGCAGCCCGTCCATTAGCCTGAAACACACTGATCACCCTAGAGAAGTATAATACTTCCTTTGTGCCCAGAAGCAGCTTGGCACAGGGTCTTCTAAGATGGCAGATTCTCGTGGCCGGTTGAGTTTTTCTAAAGGGCTGAGCTCAGACCAATTCACTCAGACATCTACCATGTTTCCCTGGGTTTGCTGAGCCAGGAGCACCTGCCTACTCAAGGCAGAGGTGTTCCAGGGACCCATTCTCCGTCACTTGTGCCCACCGTGCCTTCTTGCTGTCCTCTTTCTGATATTTGGTCTCTCTGCAGGCATTCTCCTGCCTAGTCCTCCTAGTTCCATCCAACATGTAGCTAGCTACTTTCTCAGCTGAGTATGATAGATATGGCTCCCCCAGCCTACTGTAGCCTTTCCCTTCATGATAATGCCTCTGACAATGTGTTCTATTAGTCAGGTTGCCATTACTCTAAAGAAATACCTGAGGCAAGCTAACTTTAGAAAGAAAATAAGTATATTTAGTCATAGTTTTGTAGGCTCAAGGGCATGGCACTAGCATCCACTCAGTCCTGGTGATGATTTCTTACTGGCAAGGTCCCAAGGCAGTGCAAAATCTCGCTTGGCAAAAGACAAGGGACACACATCTATGTTTGAGTGTGCAATTGCTGTCCCTTTCTTAAACATTCACCAGGATCCAGCCATGGGCTTCCACCCTAATGATTTTATCTAAATGTAATCACTTTCCAAATGCCCCACCTCTAAACTCCATAATTGGATTAAGTTTCCACCTTTTTAATGTCATTAATATATGACTTTTGGGATTAAACTCTTGCATGATTTCTGGAGGACAAGTCATATTTACAAGCTGTGATCAAAATGTACGATGTTTAAATAAAAAAAATTAGTATAGTAAAAGAGACATTGTAATTAATCCCCCTCAAAAGACTCCCTCTTGCTTCAAAAACACTTATCCCATTGTTCTTGCCACTTTCTGAAGCAATTCTGAAAGTCTTCTTTCATGTCTTTATGGAGTGTGATTAAAAAATATGATGAATGCTGCTGCTAAGTGCCATCCGACAGAAAGACAGGCTTGTAAAAAGCATGATAGTGTGTCCTCATCCACCTTATTCAGCAAATCTGGCACATGTGACCACTGGCTCTTTCCCAAAGTCAAAATGGTGTTGAAAGGGAAACATGTTGAACTGACTCAGTACATTAAAGCAGCACAACTAAAGACCCTCACAAATGAGGACTTCCAGAGCTGCTTCAGTAAGTGCCAAGAATGATGGGATAAGTGAGTTTGAAGCAAGGGAGAGTATTCTGAGGGGTACTATAGTAATATGTCTTCTATTATAATAATTTTTAAAAAATTTACAGTCATTGTAGTTTTTCATCACACCTCACAAATCACAGAACAAATAAACCTGTCTTCATACTTTCTGTGCCTGCCCAAGGCCTTGGGCATGACAGCTCCCAGCCCTCTTGCCCTTCTCACCAGTCACCCATAGGTGACATCAGAAAGCAAACACCATTACTGAACAGTGTTACTGGACAGTGTTCCTGGATAGCCATCTAGACTGCTTCTCCTCACAGCTGGTGCACTAAGAAATTCTGTCACCAAACAGGGTCCAAAGAGGTCCCTAAAGAGGAGATGAAGGACTGTTTTTCACCCTATCCACATGGCAGCTTGCAGATTCACTGACTTCCATCACAGGAAGAGAATTTTAAGGATCAGTAAGAGGTATAAAGAGATTTATTAGGCAGGATTTTAAAGTACTCACTCAAAGAAAAGAGTGTGGGCCCTTCAGCGTGAAAAAGGTACATTGGGGATTTGAGGGTGGAAATTTGTGGCATGTGTGAATTTATGGAAGGAAGAGATTCAGTTTGCAGGTGAAAGGTGATGGTCCTATCTGTGGAGGAAGTGGGAATCCCATGCATTGGTGGCACACACTACAGGTGAGAGAGCTATTCCCACCCATCAGGGAAAGGGGAGTCTTAGAGGTGAAAAAGGTGGTCTATTCACAGTTGAAAAGGCTCACACACAGGTAAAAGGGAATGGCCAGGATCCTTTACAGGTGAAAAGAAATAGCCCAGGGTAATTGTGACTATAAGGACCTTTGGAATGTTTACCTGGGTGTCTGTCCTCAAGCTTCACTTTTCATGAAAAGTACAATTTAAAAATTATGATTTTCTTTGTCTCTTTCTACCTATCTTTACTTCTTTGTTCTATCTCCTCAGTCCACAGATGCTTATTCTGCCCTGAGAGAAGGGCAGAAACTGACACCAAGCACGTTGAATATGGATGCCTGAGTGCAGCAGCCCACCTGGCTCCTGCAGGGTTGAGACCAGGGCAGGAGTGGCTGGCTCAAGGTGAGTCACATGTGCACTGAGATACCTCCCAGTCATAGGCAGGAGGACATCTTTCTCTTCTGGTTGGCTTGAGGAGCAACATTTAGATCCTTGAGACCAAAATCTCATCTCAGCATAATAGCACTAATGGAACATGGCGTGGTGACCTGTACCTTTAATCCCAGCATTCTGAGAGGCAGAGGCAGGAGGATCTTAAGTTCAAGTCCAGCCTGCGCAACTTAGCAATTTGACACAAGCCTATCTTGAGATAAAAATTTAAAAAGGCTGGGGATGTAGCTCACTGCAAAGGCCCTGAATTCAATCTTCAGTTCTAGGGGAGAGGGGAGGGGAAGGCACGATCAGCTATTGCATTCTTCCTGTTTTTCAGGCACTGTGCTACACAAAGGGCTTCTGTCCTTTCATGTCATCACACCACTTCCTGAAGGTAAGCACCATTGCATTCATCATTTCATGATCAACACAGTGCAGACCCAGGGTAATTCCACCAGATTACTTTAGGTCTTGCAGGTAGCCATGGGGTGAATCAAGAATGCAGACCCAAGTCTGCCTGAATCCCAAACTCAGGCAATCACAATTGCCCTTCCCCAATACCAAAGCAATGTCTGCTGAACTCGGGGAATTGGGAGAAAGCCTCAGGCTATTTCCCCCTAATGTAGAAGAAGTAGGGGTAGCAATCTCCCCTGCCTTCCCTACCTTAGTTCTTACAGTTAGGGCTTGTTATTCCTGATTTAAAAACAATTGTTCCCATGGCAACTCCTTGCAGCTTCTCTTAGCAACCTTGGCTATCTTTCACAATGTTAACAAAGTTGGTTCAAAGACGAAATTGCTTTTGGAAAGAGTTGGCAGAGGCAAAGCCAAAATGACCAGTTGACCAGAACTTAACTTTGTATACATCTTTTTTTTTTTTTGGTACCGGGGATCGAACTCAGGTCCTTGAGCTTGTGCAGCAGGTGGCGAAACCACTGAGCTAAATCCCCGGCCCAACTTTGTATACATCTTAACAGAATAATGGCAAAGTTTGAAAACTACTAGGAAGCAGTTCTGCCAACCTGTAAAAGGGGTGAAAAGGGAAAGGCCCATCTCTGCAGGCCAGGATACCATTTTGAATCTAAAAAATGTTTTGTCAACTCTGAATTGTGAATTATTCCTCTAGTTAATAAAACACTCACAAATTGGGAATGATAGGAAAAAAATGAGAATAGTTAAGATGTACAGATGGTGTCTATTTTCTATTGCTGTGGTGACAAATGATCACCAATGGTATGGTGTAAAATAATGCAAATGTATTCTCTTACACTTGCACAGATCCTAAGTCTGCCATGGGACTGACTAGGTGAAGATCAGAGTGTTGATAGTATGCATTGCTTTCCAAAGTTCCAGAGGAGAATCCCTTTCCCCTCTGTGGTACTTAAGCTTATTTGTGTCAACTTGATTGGTGTAGAAGCCACCAAGGAGATTAATAAGCACATTTCTGGGCATTCTAGTTGTATCATGGAGGCATGACCTTGGGCACTCTATCTGGTCCCTGGCTCCTTTCTCTTCAGCACTGTTCCTCTCCTCTGCTTCCCCACTGTCAAGAATTAAGATTCTTTCTTCTGCCATGATGTTTCTCCCTTGGAGCCAGACTATGGACCAAGTCCTCTGAAGCTGTGAGCCAAATAAACCTCTACTCTTTTAATCTCTGGGAGTTGAGTATTATGTCTCAGAAACAGGAATGCTGACTAATACATTTGCTCTTTCAAGCTTGTAGAAGCCACCTGCTTTCCTTGTCTTGTGGCCTCTTCCTGTTTTCAAAGTCAGGAATGTTGAGATAAGCCCTCAAGCTGCCACCCGCAGACATCTCTTCTGATTTTTTTTCTTCTACCTTTAAGGGCCTCAGGGTACAGTAGGCCCTTGGGCAATCCAGGACAGTCTGCCTATTTGAAAGTCTTTTGATCAGAAGCCTTACTTCCATCTGCACCCTTTATTCCCCTTCACCACCTAACCCAACCCAGTCACAGATTCCAGAGAACAGATGGAGACATCTTTGAAGAATTATTACTCCTCCTAAAATAAAGCAACATGGGCCAAATTTCCTAGTGAGGAAGAAAATAGTAGGGTTTGAGTTTCTGCTGTCATGCCTCCTCCTTGCATCCAAAGACACACCATCTCAGCACCCCTCAGCACCTCCTTGGCCTCTTACATATTCTGGCATTAGCTAAAGTACCTCCTGATGAAGGATAAAACAAGCAAACACATGACCCTAAATATTTTCCCAAACAGCAATGATTAGTGTTGAGCAGGGCTCACTGAATATAGGCCACACAAGGATTAGTCTCGGAGATGAGGACTGGGTGGGGTGTGAGGGAGACTGGTTTAGACCATCTTGGTCCTGCTGAGCAGTGAGGTAAGTCCACCCACCAGGGCAGGAGGAGCTGGGCTGGTACAGGAGGGACTCAGGCTGCTGACATTTTAAATGAGACAATTGTGATGGATGCTAAAGCAGAGGAGTCAATGCGATGAAGTGCCGACCTCCCCTGAAACACTGCTGCAGTTACCCCACGAGCACATTTATGTAGCAGAACAGAAAACAAATCCCCAGAATAATCAATAAAAACAAGCCAAAGCCATCACCTCCAGGAGAGAAATGGCCTCAGACGTTAGCCAGGTTCCTAAAGAGTGTGCAAGAACATCCTCTAGCCCTGGGCCCAGATCCGAGTGACACCAAGGAAAGAGGGGATGAAGAAAGGGCTGCAAAGGAGAGAAATATACCCCAGAAAGGCAAATTCAGAATTGCAAACCCACTATGTTAGGGCCCAAGTAATTGAGTTGATTTTGTGGGTTGTGGATTTGGTTTTATTTTGTTGTTCGATACTGGGTATTAAACCTAGAGCCTTCACCCTGAGCTATATCCCCAGCCCTTTTATTTGCTTTTTTTTTTTTTAATTTTGAAACAAGATCTCAGTCACTAAATTGCCCATGCTGGGCTTGAACTTGTGATCCTCCTGCCTCAGGCTCCCGGAATTATGGGATTACAGACCTGCGCCACCACTTCCACTGTGAGCTCGTTTTCAAAGAGCAGAAGGAAGCTAGACATGGCAGTGCGTACCTGTAATCAAAGCACTCTGGAAAGTTAAGGCAGGAAGATCACAAGTTCAATTCCACACTGGGTAGTTTAGTGACTTCTCAAGAACTTTGATATGACATTTATCCCATTTATCCCACGTAGCTCCATGCTACGAAAATAAAAGGAAATAAAATAAATAGCTAAAGGAATCTAGAAGAAGCAAAGGTCCCTGTGACCTGGGAGAGGGAAGTGAGGAGCAGCAGCTGCAAGTGAGAAAGTAAAAGGTATTGGGAGCAGAGTTCTGGCACTGTGTGGCTCAGGGCAAGTGGCTTAACTGCTCATGCCTCAGTTTCCCCACCCATGGGAAGGCAGCAGTAGGATAGCTCTGGGGAGATACCTGAGAAATAAGCCCTGTGCGTGTCACCAAGAACGTGGTAACATGCCCTGGGTTGGCTCTTGTGCTACCACTGTGGACCGAGGATACTTAAGGCTTCATGGGAAAAGTGCAAGGAGGCTGGGCCCTAAGGGCTTAGCTGGGCGTGAGCAAGTCGGGGTCACACTGAGGTCCACATCTCTGTAGGTGAGGCTGAGGTTCCTTCATTCGCTGGCTGATGGGATCGCAGGCAGGGGTGCGTGGCCAGTGCATTCCACTGCAGAAGCTGCTTTTGGTCAGATAAGGGGAATTCAGAGTGAGCTCCTCCCTGCACTTCGTGGGCGCAAAGGGATGAGAGGGCCCTTGGTTCCCCTCCATGCAAGCATTCAGCATGGCAGTGTGCCATACTTTGAAGGTGCAGGTTTCTGAGCCCCGTTCCATTCTTCAGCACAGCCCTGGGCTCTTCCCATTGCCCCTCCTGCAACTCCCACCTTCTCTACTGTCAGCCTGCCCCCTTCCCCTTCACCCCACCTCGGCCCCTCTTTTCTGACTCCTGATCCTCCTCCTCTCACCTCTGCCCTCGATCATGTTGCCCAGCCTGTGATATTTCGATCTAACCAGGAATATATCTGTGCACTTCCTCTTGGTTCCTGGCACAGAGATGCTAAGACCCATGGAATCTCCTGAGCGATATGGGTAAGAGAAGCATTTCTTGCTCTTCATAGTAAGCCCCTTTCACCATACCTGTCAATGCTGATAAGGTGACAGTTGGAGGACAGGGCTGGTCACCAATCAGTGGTTAGGGTATCAGAACTTTTAGCCTCACCCTCAGCATCCAGGAAGGAGAGGTCTGGAGACTGAGTTTTGTCTCCAATGGCCACAATATAATCACTGATGCCTACACCCAGGTCCCTTAAAACCTAAGTGCTGGATTTCCAAAAGCTTCTGGGTGGTGAACACAGTGAGGTGCTGGGAAGATGGAGAACCCAGAGAGCGCGGTGCCTCATCCCCCACTGTACACCTCTTCATCTCTGTTCATGTGATGTCCTTATAGTACCCTTTATAATCCAGTAGATGTAAGTGAAGTGTCTCCTGGCCTGCCTGAGCCATTATAGCCAGGTATCAAACATGAGCAGGAGAAACCCTCAATCTGTACCCAAAAAGAAATATGCAGCTGAGCGGATGGCACATGCTGGTCATCCCAGCACTCTGGGAGGCTGACACAGAAGGATCACAAGTTTCAGCCTCACCTGGGGCAACTTAGCAAGTCCTTGTTTAAAATTAAAGACAATTAAAAGGGGCTGGGGATCTAGCTCAGTGTGAAGACCCTGGGTACAAAAATCTAAAGTGAGTAACCTGGAAACCCACAGCTGGCAACTGGCACCTGACATGGGGCATTGTTGAGGGTCTGAGCCCTTAACCTGGGATCCTGCCCCCCAACTCCAGCTCCAGATAGCAGGTCTGAATTGGGTGTCTGGAGACATGAAGGCTACACACACACACACACACACACACACACACCATGGTATGCAGTGTGGAGGGGGAGAGTTTTCTTTTACAGGCTGCCCATTGCTCTCTGCCTTCTTCGCTTTTCTAACTCCAAACCCAGCCAACCTTTGCAGGTGGTGTTCAGAGCTGACCCCTCTCTGCCACCCTCCAACCAAGGCTCCCAGTTCTGAATCTGGCTCCCTGAGCTCAGCTGCGCTATGACAATGGCAGGATGCACAGTTCTTCAAATCCTGTTCTCCAGCAAAATGAAAGCCGGTCGCAGGAAACTTTCCAGGGATCTTCCAAATCTTGTTTTTAAAAGCAGCAAACTGGCTTATGGAAAATTGACCCAAAATTGAAACTCAGGCCTCAGGTTTTCAGTCCAATTCACTTCCTTCTAAATAATATTTCACAATACTTGGTTGTCAATACCATGATTTTTTCATAGTACGGTTAAATTTAGTTTCTCTTCTCTATTTTGGATAATTTTTTGTTTTGCAAAATACATTTTCCCAATTTTTTTCATATTTGCTTTCTTTTTTTAATATGCAGTACATTTAAGATGTTAATGGCCTCATTTTAATTTGCACATATTCTCATTAATAACAAAATCTACTTAATGTGAGTTAAAACTAAAAGCCTGTCAGGGTAATCACAAACATTTAAAAACTCTGTAGCAATTCTATGAGGATTCCCTGTTAATATTCTTAAGGACTTTCAATGGGTAGACTAAGTGGGCCTTGGTATTAACAGAAATAGCAAACAAATTAAAATTGGACTCTTGGTAACAATTGCGGAAAATGAATATTCACACCCTCTGCATGAAAGTGAATCCAGTCATATGAGTGCCTCCCGCACATTTAAGGAGAACATTTTTATTGAATAACCATCATGCTAAGAATCACTTAAGACTGGTACAAAGTCACCTGACTTCACTATATTTCTTTCAGGAATGCACAAGAGAACAGCATCAATCAAATTTAAAATAATGCAATCCTCATTTGGCACTGATGTTAGCAGCAATCTCTATTTGTAGCAGAAAGCAAATTTTCATGTGAGCAATGCAATTTACAAGGAATGTACATTTTATTAAAATTCTGGCCCCAGAGACATCTTCAAATCCATTCTCAGGCCTTTGAGTCTGTCCCAGTGATCCATGAGAAATGTCTAAATGATCCCTCATTTCCACAGTGGATTACAGCTTCAAGAATAGTACCCATCTCTGGCAGGATAAATCCCCCTTCAGGTTTAATCTCTTTGAGAATTCAGTTTATATTAAAAGAAAAACACTTTGCTATGCATTTATACATTAAAAACAGGATTTAAAGCAGAGCTTTAATACCTGATCCAGTTTAATCCTTGCCAAAATCTTTGGCAGCAGGTATTACCAGCACTGCTCGGAGATGAGGCTCTCGAAGCTCAGAGAGGCTCAGTGAGATTCCTAAATTCACACAGCTAATGAGAAGTAGATAAGCATTCCATTGATGTCCCCTGGCCCTGAGTCCATAATCAGGAAGTTAAATTGACAAATACTCATTGTGTATCCTATATGGAAACCATTCTTGATCAGTAGTTCTGCGAGTGAGTGGGAACTAACATGTTAGTCATTGACTCCCTAATACATCTCCCTGCCCCAGACCATTCTGCTCCCCATGGGCCATATCCTTCTCTGTAAAATACCTGCCGATCATGGCATGCCCCTGCTCACATCCCCTTAAATGGCTCTCAACTATCTACTAGAATAAAGTTCAATCTTGCCACCAAGGCCCTTCACAATATTCCCCCAGCCTCCTCATACTCCTAACTCCCCCCACCCTCACCCCAGGAGTTCACCCCTGTGCTATTTCCTCCACCTGAGACCAGGCTCACCTCTGGATCTGGTAACATCACCCAAGGACAGGTCAAAGTTCTCTTCGTGAAGCTTTCCAAAGTATCCAACTGGCAGCCAGGCCTGGGTGACCCACTTCCTCATGGGTGACTCTCTTCTATAGGACAGTCTTGTCATTTCCTAGCTGGGTGTGCTATCCATCTCGCCAACAAAACTTAGCTTCCAGCTAAAGAAATCAATCATTTAATCCACACTTGCTATATTAAGTATGATTGCCTCCTATCAACAACCCATAACCCAATTATCCCTTGATATTCTGGACAAGGGTCAAAAAGCTGTACTCCATATACCAAGTCTAGGCATGAAGCTGATTCTTGTTTTTTATAAATAAAGTTGTATCAGGTTACATCATATCTATGGCTGCTTTGCACTACTAAGACAGAATTAAATAGATGCCTCAGGCTTCACAGTCTGCCAAAGTATTTGTGATCTACAATAGATTTTTATAGAAAAGGTTTACTAATCCCTGTGCTGGAAGTAAGCTCAAGAATCAAAGTCCACTTGTAGTCCTGCTGAATGAGGAAAAAGACATCCCCCAAAGGATCTGCTTGAGTTCGGATTTAAATTCTGAGACAGGCTATCTTTTGTATATCAGAAAAATCACATCCCTGATCTAGACTTCAATTTCCCCATCTGTGATAAAAAAGCTAGACTAGACTTGTGGTTTTTAAATCTTTTATGGAGGCCAAGGGCTCTTTCCCTCAAAGAGTGCAATCGTCTTCCTTTATCCAGTTTCACTTTCTGCAGTTTAGCTGGTCCCCATGGTCTGAAAATATGAAATGGAAAACTCTGAAATCAACAATTCCTAAGTTTCAAGTTGTATACTGTTCCCAGTAGTGTGATGAGATCTCACAACATCCCCTGCAACCTGCCAGGCAGGTGAGCATCATTATGCCAGTGAATCCATGCTGTATCCACAACCTGCCCGTTAGTCACTCAGTGGCTGTCTCAGTTATCAGAATGAGTCCCATGCTATCATGGTGCTTGTGTTAAGTAACTTTTACATGGCCATCTAATGCTAAGTCACAATGGATGCCTATGTCATTCATCTCACATCATGTCATCATGGAGACACTATATCATCTCACGAAGTCACACAGGTGAGTAAGGGCAATGAGATACCTCAAGAGAACACACTCATATAACTTTTATTACAGTATGTTGTTATAGCAGTCATATTTTATTACCATTTATTATTGTTAATCTTTTACTGCACCTAATTTATAAAGTAAGCTTCACTGTGGCTGGGTATGTATAGGAAGAAACATAGTGCTTGGTACTACCCGTGGTTCCAGGCATCCACTGTGGGTGTCTTAGAACACATGCCCCCTAAATAACTGGGAACGCCTGTGTGCTGCCAGTGCAGAGCAAGCTCTGTTGGTAAAGCAGAAGACATTTATTTTCATAAAACCAGGGTGGGAGGCCAGAGCCAGGCTCCTTCATGTCTCATTCTTGCTCCTGATGCTCAGAGCAGGGGTCCCCAACCTTTTGACACCAGGGACCAGTTTTGTGGAAGACAATTTTTCCATGGACTGGGGAACGGGTGGCTTCAGAATGATTCCAGCACATTATGTTTATTGCGTACTTTATTTCTAATATGATTACATTCTGCTCTTTGTTTCTATTAGAATTACATTAGGTTCTCATAAGGAAATTGCAAGCTAGATCCCCTAAATGCTTGATACACAGTAGGGTCCACGCTCTGCTCCTATGAGAATCTAATGCCTGCTGCCAACAGAAGGCAGAGACCAGCTGGTCATGCAAGTGGTGGAGAGCAGATGGAAACACAAATAAGACTTCACTCACTTGCCCACCACTCACCTCCTGCTGTGAGCCCAGGATCCTAACCAGCCAGGACCTGTCAGGCACCGGTCCACAGCCCAGGGACTGGGGACCCTGCAGGTGTCCCCTAGCGCCTCACAAGTCCAAGTACCAAGCCTCTGATCTAATCACTCTCTAGAGTCCCTTCCATGTCACCATCCATGATTCTGGAGGTACCATGTAAATTTCCAGATTTGGAAGCATCCCAAATCAAATTCCATCTTTTAAAACATTTTTTCTTAACCAAACCACAGATGAGACAGATTGAAATGAAAAAAATAAATTAATATTATCAGACATTTTCCTCTCCTATCTGCCGGACGGCCTAAAGTATGACTTCTGCTTTCTGGAATGAATGGGCACTTTCTGTGATCTATCCTGGGCCTTTTAAAACACAAAAGCGGGATGTCCGCTGCTTCTGGGAGGTGTACAACATGAGGGATCGTCACTCGGTGATGGAACACTCTTGGGAACCGTGCTGCTTCAAAAGGCACCAGGCAGGTAATGACACTGGGAGTTATTTGTTGCCAGAGCAGGAATATTTTGAACCGCTCACCAGTGCATTGGGACCGCATCAAAGAACATTTTGGTCCCTAGATAGGGAGCTTCCAAGAAAGACAGCTGGTCAGAAGTCCTTAGCTTTCAGTGATTTGAGCCAGAAGTCAGGGCATTTATAATCTTGCCTCTACCACTGTTGAGGTGCCTGTGACAAACTCTCTGGCTTCTCTTGGGACTGGGTTCCTTCTCTGCAAAGTGTAGGTTGTACTGGATAATGAATGAGCACGTGCTGTGTTAGGCTCTGTGTTAGGAGCTTTGTAGACAATGGTTCCATTAATCCTCCCGAACACTCAGTTATGTAGGATTCTCATCTTATGAAAAATGCAGAAAACCAAGTCTCAGAGAAGTTAATTTACCTACAAGCACACAGTCAACAAGATGGTTTTAAACCAAGTGAGTACAGTGTGATTCTTAAGTCAAGTAGCATCTGTTTGCACCCTGCTTTCACCACTGATAGGCTACTGCCCCTCCCTGTTACAATAATTCAATTTCTATTTCTTTGTATATAAAATGAGTGTGAAGGAGGGCTCTGCCTCTGCCTCCTTCGTGGAGTTGTTTGGAGAATTAGATAAGACAACTTCTATAAAACCCCTGATAGATTCTGAGTCATAACTAATGATTTCTATTATTGTCATCTGGGTGAATCCAAAACCCATGTTATTAGCCAGTCTGTAAATATCCAGCTTTCTTGCCACCTGTTCCTTGGTAGGATTCGTATCCATGTCACTGGTGAGTTATGTCGGGCCAATTCCACTGGTTGATTCTTTGTCTTCATCCCATCCCTTTACCTTGGATATGGCTGAGCAACCCTTCTAGAAATTTTCCCTTTTCTAGGTTTCAGGACATCACATTTTCCTGGGTCTTTCCTACCTCTTACTTTGTGGGAGGGTCATGCACCTTTACTTACTTCTGTTTCCCCAGAATCCTAAGAACAGGAGAGCACCAAGTTTTCCTCAAGCTTTTCTCTCCTCCATGAACACTCTCTTCTTATATAAGTTTCTAACATTTATTCCCAAACATTGCAGTAAGGTGAAAACTCATACTTCTCTCATACCTGGACCTGGCCTCCGAGTTCAGAAGTCTCAATGTAGTTCTGGAGCTCAGAAAATGACACCCCAAAATATGATGCTTTGGTGTGTTGAGCTCTGGGAACTGGAGGGGACTGGACAGCCCCAGAAAGCCCCAGAAGCCATTTCTCTTTGATCTTCTCCTGCCTTCCTGTCTCTCACCCCACTCTCCCCGACTGAAGCAAATCATAGAAACCAGAAGTCCTCTCTCTTCCAATGTAGCTCAAAGAAACTAGATCCTTCTCAACAAAAGCAAATTGTAAAACCCAGCAGCCACTCTAAACTTTTCCTGCCTTTCTGTATAGGAACTTCCACAAAGAAATTCTCCTGTCTAGCCTGTTTGATAGTAGTTCATAAGACCCTTGTTCCAGGGGGTCCAGGCCACACAGGGGAGGAGAGAATGCAACACAGTAGCCAAGAAAGATCTGAACAGACAGGAGGTCTTGCTGGGTTCCTTCTGCTGTCTCTTATCATGGGTCCAATCACATCTTTACACAGCTGTCCATTCTTCACCAAACCTAGGCATAAAAATACAGCTTTCCTTGCATCATTGGGCCTTCATTTCTGAAAGTTCCCACATCATGCAAAACTTTGTGTAAATGTGTTTTATTTTTCTCCTATTAACTTGTCGTTTGTTATAGGAGTGTTGAGCATGAACCTTAGTGATGAGTGGGGAAAAGTATCACAGCTTTTCAGCCCCTGTAATAGAAACTGTAATGCTGTGATGAACAAGCTTGATTGTGTCTATTTCACCGGCTTGGCACCTACCCAGGGATTGGAAGAGCACACTTCTGGGTGTGTCTGGGTGGGTTGGGGAGGCATGACCTTGGGTCTATATCTGGTTCCTCTCCCCTTCCTGTGATGTTGCTCCCCTGTGCTGCTTTCTGGCCACTGTGAAATAAGCAGCTCATCTCCACCATGCCCTTTGGTAACACTGTTCCTCCACTGGCGCCAGCTGACTATGGACTGAGTCCCCTGAAACCATGAGCTAAGTTAAACCTCTCCTCTTTCAGTTGTAGGTGTCAGGTATTGTGACCCAGCAATAGGAGAGCTAACTGATACAGATGCTCAAGATTTCTCAAATATAACACATCCCACACAGAACTAATGGTTTCTTCTCTACTCAAATGTTTATCATCCTTCCAATGCATGTCAATCAAGTCACCCAGGCATCATCTCCTGGGTCCTCTCCTCTCACACTCAATTTCAGACTCATCTGTAAGGTCTTTCTGCTGTGCTTATAAAATTTATTGCCTCTGGTATCTTTCAGAATGCTCAATGCTACAAGACGGTCCAGTCCTCTAACACCTACTGCCTGGATGGTTCTGACAACATGCTCATGACCCTGCTGTATTTACTTTTGAGCATTTAAATACAACTGAGTTTATTTCCAAACAGTTTACTGGACTTTAATCCTAAGTTTTCCAAAGGACTGTGAGTTTAAGAGCTCTTGATTCAATGGATTGAATCTGTCTCTTCAAATTCCCTTATTAAGAATAGAATGATTCAAGAATGAGGTGAATTTGTTCACTTTTTTCCACGGAGGACAGCAAAGTTTTCTCTGACCTCTTTCTCTAACGTTCCTCCACTTATGCCTTTGGGCCACACAGACAGAAGAACAGGTTCCTGACCTGCTTCATCCTAGGGCACTTATTCCAGATCCTGCCCAATACTCAGGGATGAGGAGAGGGGGTATCGTGATGTCATACAGAGGCACAGAAAAGAATCTGAACAGACAGGCTTTGCTCTTTGCTTTCCCTTCCCAGTTTATTAGCATTAGATCCTACTTCCTCCTTTGTCCGATCACATTTCTTCATAACTATCTACTTCTTTCATCACATTTAGCATAAAAATAACAGTTTTCCTTAAGTCTTTTTTAAAGGCCTCCATGTTACATAAAACTCATATGAAATAAATATGTTTTGCTTTTCTCTTATTAATCTGTTTTTTGTTGTAGGAGTATCAACTGTGAACTTTGCAAAGGGTGAGGAAAAGATATTACTTTTTCTCCCTTGCAGTTTAATCCATTTCTAAGAGGCTCTGCAGCTGACCTTCCTATTAAAGACAAATTCCAGCCTGTAGAACCTTCAGGCAAGCATCAGAAGAACGCAGACACCTATTTTATTATGAAACAGAATGACGTGGTTCATTTATTACGGTAATCAATAACATCAGAAAGGAGAGGCAAATTCTATATTGGAGTAGAACATATGACTATTTCATGAGGGTTTGACTGCCATTCCCCTCGAGGGTAAGGAACTATTGTGGACAGTGGAGGTAATATCCAGGGCATCCCGGAAAGTGTACAATTTCTGAAAAATTTAAATTGATAACATTTCAACTACAAGAGCTTAACCTAGGGTAGATAGAACATCACTTTTTATTTGACCATTTTTCCCATGCAGTTCCTATAATAATGTTGAATTAATTTGGAGATATGGCACAAACCAAAAGAAAATAATCAAATTCCTTCTAGCACCTGTGTTTTTATAAGTGAAAAAACAAACAAATCTTTATGATATCCAGGGGACTTCTTGAAAATATGAAATATTACTTTAGATGTTAAAAAAAATCCTGAAACTATTTTATTTTTCTTAACAAAAGACACAAATTTGGGGAAAATAAGGAGATTTCAAAGGAGAACTTGGTCACTTGATTAAGTTAGAATCATGGGTGCCTGAGGAAACTATTTGGTTTGCTATTTAATCAAAGTGACAATAAAATATTATAAAATAGTTTAAAAGCCACATGATTTTAAGGAAACTGAACACATTTACAGTGAAGATGCTTTGTTCTTTGTTGTTATTTTTAGATAATAAAAAATATGACAAAATCAACAAAGGCCAGAAAACTATTTTCAGGGGAATAGACTCTCTACTATCTAGCCAGGTAATGCTGTAAAACCTATGTCTCATCTTAATAGAGAGAAAGACAAATTCCACTTATAAGCTAATGTAGTAGATAATAGGAAAGGTTTCATGAGTTTTGCTTTTTTACATCATCTTGTGAATAAGTCCATCAAAACTGAGCAAACCTTGCCAAAAGCTTAACCTTTTTTATGTCTTCGCTTCAAGCTTTGGTATTAGGAACCTAAACAAATAAATTCATTTCCTGCATATCGTCCACATCTTTCCATACTAAGCTCTTGTATTCTGGAAAAACTGACACTTTAGTTGGTTTAGGACAAGCCAACTCTCTTATTTTTCTTGAAAAACAAAACCTAATCCTATCATCTTCCATACATAATTTATTACCATTGTCCCTGAGTGCAGCTTTGAGCATTAATATTGTTTTAATGAGCTATAGTTTGTGTATAGTCAAATTTGGCCTTTTTTAGTATAGAGTCCTGGAATTTTAACACTTAAATTTCATTAGCTAGCCACCACCACAGTCCAAGCATATAAAGTAATTCTTCCAACCACCACTTCAAAATCTCTTCATTGTCCTTGTTAATCAACTCTTCATAACACTGAGCCCAGAAATCATGTGTAATGCAGCTTTTCCACTATCGTGACAAAATACCTGCCATACACAGCATAAAAAAGAAAAGGGTTATTTTAGCTCATGGTGCAGAGGTTTCAGTCCATGGTTGGCTGGTTTCAAGGCAGAAACATCATGAGGAAGACATGGAGGAGCAAAATGTTTAACTCATGGCATCCAGAGAGCAGGGGAAAAGCCAGAGAAGAAAGGATCAGGACCAGATGTTGTCCTCAAGATCACACCCCCATGACCTGCCAACACACCAAGAAATATATTTTACTAATCTCCTAGGCATCGCTCAAGACAATCAAATTGACAGTCAAGGTTAACCACCACACCACTAAACCATTTTCTGTTCCTACGGGTTTCTCTATTCTAGAGTGTCATATAAATGGGATCCCTCAGTACATGGAGCCTTTTGGATATGGCTTCCATCATTTTTAGAATAATGCATCTGAGGTTCATTTATTAATTGAGAATCTCAATAGTTTGTTCCTTTCTATGGTTGAATAGTATTCTATCGTATAGATTTATAGCAATTTGATTTCGAGTTTTTTGGTTTTGTGTTTTGTTTGGTTTGGTTTTGAGACAGTTTTGCTATGTAGTAAAGACTGGCCTTGAACTATGTAGCCCAGGTTGACCTTGAACTCATGAGGACTCTTCTGCTTCAACCTCCAAGTGCTGGGATTACAGGTGTGCACCACCATGCCCAGCTAGGTTTACAATTTATTTTGAAAGACATTTGAATATTTTCCAGTTTTGAGAAATTATCCATAAAGCCTCTACATAAATTTGTGGACGGGTCTTTTTAAGTTTCCATTGTACTTGGGCATATCAAGAAATGAGGCTGTGGGCTCTTTTAGCATATGAATGTTTCACTAGCAAACTACTTCCAATGTGATTGTGAAATTTTGCACTGTTACCAGCAACATATTAGGATTTCAGTTCTTTTGGATCCCCACAAGCAATTGCTACTTTCAGGTTTTTGCAGTTGCTTTTGTTGTTTGGTTTTTTGTTGTTGCTCTTAGTTATCCCAGTAAGTATACAGTGCTGTCTCATTGTGGTTTTAATTTGCATGTGCCTGATGCCCAATGATGGTGAGCATCTTTAGCCCTCCATATATCTTCCTCTTCAGTAAAGTGTCTGTTCAAATCTTTTTGATCATTTTAATTGAGCTATTTATTTTCATTGTGTTGAATATGGAGAGCTTTTTATATTCTAGAGGGAAGACCTTTATCAGATATGCATTTTGTAGGCATTTTCTGTCAATCTGTGGCTTGTCTTTTCATTCCTTGCATAGTGTCTTCTAAAAGTAAATGTTTTGAATTCTGATAAAGTACACTTAATCTATTTTTGTTTTGTAGATTATGGTCTTAATGTCACATGTAAGAAATCATTGTCTTACTCAAGATGACAAAGACTTTCTCCTGAAGTTTTATAGCTTGGTCTTTATGTATAGTTCCATGATCCATTTCTATATGTGGTTCAGGGTCGGAATTAATATTCATTCATTCATTCACTTGTGGATATCCAATTGTTCCAGTATTTGTTGAAACGACTATAATTTATCAATGAAGTATATATTGTCAGAGTCTGTGTCTGGAATTTCCATTCTGCTCCATTGATCTATGTGTCCACCCTTTGGCCAATGCCACACGATTTGATAAGGTAGTTTCAAGATAAGTGTTGAAAGCAGGTTGTATGATTCCTCCCCAGAACTTTCTTCTTTTAAAAAATTGTTTTGGCTCTTTTATATACTTTTCCTTCTATAAGTTTCCAAATCAGTTGCACAACCTCTACCAAATTCCTGCTACATTTGCACTGAACTTATAGATCACTTTGAGAGGAATTAACATCTTAATGATATGAAGTCTTCCAACCCATGAACATGGCCTCAATATTCAGCCCATTTATTTTATAAATCATTTCTCTGTAGTTTCGGCATATAGATCATGCATGTAACTTTTTAAATTTATACCTAAATATTTTATGATTTTTGGTGTCATTGTAAATGATAATGGGTTTTTTAAATTTTCAAATGTTCATTGCTAATATATAAAAAATACAAATGATTTTTATATATTGATCATGTCAATAATTTTGCTAAATGTTATTATCAGTTGTAGGGGACTCCTGTTACACTCTCCAGAATTCTCCATGTGGATAACTATGCCACTTGAGAGTAGTGACACATATGTCTTCCTTTATAATCAGTATATCTTTATTTATTTTTGTGGCTTTTTTCTTGCCTTACTGTGCTGACTAAAACCTCTAGGATGATGTTGAATAGAAATAGTTCAAACATCTCCCACCAATACTAATCATAACTTTTACCAGAATAACTGATTTCTGCCTCAGAGAGACAACTGGGAGAGGGTAGTTGAAAGCTTGCTGTCATGCGCAAGCATTTTAGTAGACTATCACAGTTTATTAGAACAAACAGAATTTTCAGTATGCATGAATTCACATACTCAGCCATAAAGAATGAGAAACTAGAGACATACAGAAATTTCTATAACATCACAATTCTCACTTTCTTTTGTGGTAAAATGAGCCAAGTTCCTCAATATGATCTAAAAGTTAGCCTCTCCTTAGCACATTAAAACAATAACTAAAATACAGTGCTTAGTAATCAAAGTTTCTTTATTAATTCTCACCTAGAATTTATCTACTCAATAGTATCAATTAATTAAGCAAAATGGTATTAATTCAAGGTTTCAAGTTACTTGAGGATGTTGAAATCATGTACCAAAAAGTTGACATACTACAAAGCGTAACTACTTTTATAGAACAGCTTTCAGAATTATCAGTCAATTGAGTTACACAAAATTGGCCGTTTTATTATGCCAAATGCTATATAGGAATAGCATTGATCTATGGACTAATATGAAAAGATTTGGTCCCATTAGAAAAGCAACCAAATTTATCATAATAAACTTAAATGGGAAGACATATAGCTATCAACTTGTTTTTTAAACCAACATCATTGGACCAATCTAATTTCTCCAAAGATTTATCTTAACTACGTGAACTTCAATTCTTATATGAAGATAGTCCCTGAGCTAACATTTTCAGTAAGAATTTTCTTTAAATCTAGTACTTCTAAGTGGTACTTCCTTATTTTCCATAAATTTGGAGAATATCACATTTATATAACTATCAATTTCTGAAAACTCAACAGATCAGAAATCCCTTCTTTTAAGATATCTAAAACAGTTCAAAATTTTATAAGATATCAAGGCTGTTTCTGAATCACAGGCACTCAGACCTCTAGACACATAGAAAGCTCATAACTTCAGTCTCAAGCTAAAAATAATCCAGAAACAGAAAAATTCTCTGATTCACATCTCAAAGGGCTACTCTTCCAGCAAGCATGAAATTTTCAATTGATCTGTGCTTACAAATACACAAACATACCAACAATTCAAAAAAGCCTATCAAAACAGCATGTCCATCTCACAGAGCGGAGAATACATCTTTACTATGCATCTATAAGAGATCATCAAATGGTCAGATCATAAAACTAAGTTCCTTGGTATTTAAAACATCAATTGGAATAACAAACCAGGAATAGAGCAAAATACAAAACATGTAGACACACAGAAGAAATCTAAAAATATATGGAACCAGCAAACAGTTAGCTAGACTTCTATTTCCACTTGGGATTCACTGTGGAAGCCCAGAAAAGGCTTTCCTGGGATTAAGGGGTCCTTGAGGTGCTCTTCTCAAGAAATATGGTTTAACTGGCTCTGTCAGGTTAGTCCACGTGGATATTGCTGCAAAGTAGACTACAAAAATCATAATCTTCAAAAAGATAAAACCATGACTCTCATGTAAATATAAAATGAACACATCAAAGCTTTTATTCACATCAAAGATTTTATTCAATTCATTCATTAACAAGGAAACTAATAATATGCTAAGACTGGCTTCAAGAACATTTGAAAAGCTAAGTATTTAAAACTAATTTAATTAAAAATGTTAGGATTTCCCCATTTCAGACCAAACCATTTAAAGTCCAATAGGGTAGCAAAACATAACCTTTGAGGTTATCAGTTCTATCAGATGAAAATTACTTGCATAACTGTTAGACAAAAATCTGTGCATTAATATGTAACTTCACATAATCTGAACTGCTAATAAATAGTAGCCACAGAGTTGGACAAAATATATGCCCCATGTTGGGTGGGTCTGGGCCTGTAATGACACTGAAGCCACATGCTACTGCCCATTTCCAAGTTTGGGCAATTTCTCTAACACACAAGAAAAAAGTTATCCTACTTGAGAGATAAAAGCTTCATGCCATTGTGTCCTTGGAGGGCAAAAGTAGTAAAACTGATTGCTCTTGATTGATTAAAAGACATCCACTTGCTTTTGTCCTAGACTACAAAGCTATTAGGGTGAGGGACAAGGCCAGAATACAGGATTTCAACTCCTCCATTCCACATGCATTGTTTGAAATACTTATCTCTTAAAAAGGTTTATTGGTTCTTTAAGACAGTATCAAGATAGCAAGAATCAATAAAATGAGGGAAATAGATACAGAATGGTAACTAACTCACAGGTACCCATTACAGAAAGCTGATTCTGTTGGGGAAGATGAAAGAGCAAGTGCGTCTTTCTGGGAAGGTGTCTGTTATTAGTCAGGGTTCTCCAACCCGACAGAATCCATAGGATATGTATATAGATACATTACAGGGAACTAATTAGGGAAATTATCTCAGCAATTCAGGAGGCTGAAAAGTCCACAACAAACCATCCTCAAGCCAGAGACCCTAAGATGCTAGTAATGTTGCTCTTGGAACACACCTTTATAATAATATCAACAGTATAAAGAACTAAAAGTTGGCCAAACATCCCAGAAACCCATTTCCTTCCTCCAAAAGAGGGAGGAACCAGCCAGACTAGGTTGTAAGTAGAGAGGAATGGAGTGGAGTGGAAAGTAGCAGTGAGTATCAATTAGAGCTAAACATTTTATTCTGACATTCTGCTCATATAACTGTCATGTTAATGTATATTTGTGTGTCTTTTACTGTGCCACAATTTCTCACTGTGGGTCACAATAAAAAGTGTTTGATAGTCACCACACCATAGGTCAGTGCCCGTTGAATGACTAAACGTGGGAGAAGGGAAGAAAATGCCACGATTTTTGTTAGTTCCCTAAACACGAGCAGACACAGGCTCAGCATCACATGTTTCACACTTTACAATGACTGCAGCAGTTTCTCTGCTCATTTATCAGAACATTTTAGAAAACATAAAATAATTTTGAAGAAGATGAAATATCTGTCCATATTAAGCAAAAAACTGAATATGGAATATTAAAAAGAAAGCAATTAATCCACACTTAAAACTAATCGCCTAACCCAGTGGGTCTTTAAATTATTCATTAGAGCTACTTAAAAATAATTGCAGTTTATGAGGAAAACCCATTATGGATTTCTTTTAAGAATGAAAAAGAAAGAGAAATTTCCTTTTTTTCCTATCTACCGATGGCTTTCAGCTCTTAAAACCAGCCCATTTTTAGACCAAGTTAATATACTCATTATCTTCTTGCCCCAACTCAATCAACTCTAACCTCTATTTTCCCAACACTTTATGAGGTTCCCTGTAATAGACTCTGAACTCAGAAGAGGCCATGATACTGTCCTAAAAGAATATCAAAGATAAGTTCAAAATGGAAAGAAGAAAACTACTCTCAAAAAAGCTAGTAAGGAGAGTGGATATGATCAAAGCACAATTATGTGCATGTATGGAAATGTCATAGTGAAACCCACTCATTTTCACAATTAATATGTGTTAGTAATAATCAGGCACTCTGAGAACAAAACAGGAACCCATTGCCAAGATACAAATATATCTTCCAATTAAGTCCCTTCTGCTCCTCTAACCCCAGTGGAAGGACTTGAGGTGTCCTGCTACATTTTACCCATGGTAGTCAGGACTTCCGAATTCTGAGTTCTCATTTACTTCATGCCCCAGTTTTCAACTTTCTATGCTTCCTTCAAAGAATTCTCAGATCCATAGCCATGAGATGGCAGGACTGGGAAGGACTTTCATCTGGTTTAGTGATTTTTAAACTGTTTTCACTGGCACCCGGGAGCTCCCCACTGGGTTCTGGCTGCTGAGACAGCTGGGCCCAGTAATTCCCAACCCCAAGTCCCTGCACCCAAGTCTCCATCAGAAGAGCTCACTTTGAGCCTTTTTAGGATTTCATTTGAAGAAAGATTCCTCTCCCTAAAAGCAAAATTCAAAGCTGACTCTCATGATACAGATAAGAAAACTAAGACCCAGAAAGAGGAGATTTTCCAGAGTCAGGACAGCCAGTTACCACACCAAGAGCAGATCTGGCTTCTTGACTCCACGTCTAATTGCTGATGAGACCAGGTACCCAGAAAAGAGCTTGAGCCTTGGGGGGAGAATGATCTGGATGTAAATCTGATCTCAGTCACTTCCTAGTTATTTCTCCTTAGAGTTCATATTTTCCCTTAAAATCTCTGAGCCTCAGCCTTTCTGTCTGTTAAAGGAGGAACCAAAACCAGGTGTGGTGACACACACAACATAATCCCAGCTCTCTGGGAGGTGGAGGCAAGAGGATCACATGTTCAAGCCCAGCCTGGGAAATTCAGCTACTTGACAAGAGCCCATTTTAAAGTAAAAATAAAAAATAGCTGTGGGTGTAGCTCAGTGTAAGAGTCCTGGTTTCAATCCCCAGTACTGCCAAAACAAAAGGTAAAAATGCTATATAATGCACACATAGGAAGTGCTCAGGTATCAGCATCTTTATCTTCAGGGTTGCTAAATAAGTCCCCCCCCCCCAAATATGCTTGTGTTGGGTAATTGCAGGGAATCTTCACTTCCTCTCCCTAACATAGCCAAGGGTCACAACTTTCCCAGTTGCAAATGCACACTTGGGCACACGTGTGCACACACACACATGCAAACACACATACACACACATACCTGCTTCTATTATGATTCCACTGAAAAGCAAAGAAGCCTTTGTAGACTGTGATTCCCACCCCAACAGCTGTTCTACTGGTATCCAAACCTCTTGACACCATCTTACCTACATCAACCTCTCCTTCTTGACCTCATGAAAAACAAACTACAAATGGGGAATCTACTCAAGCAGAATATGAGCTTCTTACAGTTGTAATAGTTAGAAAATTAACTATTTTGGGGATCCCAGAAAAGATGAAATATGATTAAACTTTTTATGGGCCAGTGTTTTGTCACTAGAACCAAATACCCAACATACACAATTTAGAGGACTAGAGTTTTAGTTTTATTCGGAGGATTCAGTACGCAGTTGGCTGGCTCCAAGACAGGAACATCAGGGCAAAGGGCATGGAGTAACAAAGCTGCTAAGTTCATGGTGACCAGGAAGCAGAGCAGGGGAACAGCACCAGAGAGGGAGTAACCAGGGACCAGATACAGACCCAAGGCCATGGCCTCGTGTCCTACACAGACACAACCAGAAGTGCAATCCCCTCAGTGGGTCCCAAGCCAATCAATAGACAATCCAGCCTAACCATCACAAATTAGTGAAACTCACCTTATTAACACTTGGGACTGCTATTCCTTTTCTAGAGCAACAATACTCTATCTGGAGCCAGTTCTCCCATTCACAGCCATTTTCATGAAATAGGATTGACTCCGTCCTCAGCTCCTGTGTGGGCACTTCTTGTGGACTGCATCTTAAATGTCCCCAAAAACCCACACACTGAAGGCTTGATCTGCACCCTGTGGTGCTATTGAGAGGTGGTGAAACCTCTTAAAAGTGGGGCACACTGAAAGGAAGTGAGGTCATTGGCAGCATGGCCTTGAAGGGACTTGGAACCCTGACCCCTTCCTCCTCTCTTTTTTGCTTTCCAGCAGCAATATCCTCTTCTACCATGAAGTGTTGCTCTCCCACAGGCTCCAAAGCAACAGGACCAAACAACTATGAACTGAAACCATGAGCCAAAATAAACTTTCTTCATTATAAGTTGTTTGTCACAGGTATTTTGTCACAGTAACAGAAGGCTAACACGGCACTTATTAGCAGAAGTTAACAGGCATGTTCCCTTCCTCTGACCATTTCATTTAATTCTAGGATAAAGATGTTACTCAGGGCCAGAAGAACAAATTCCAAAGACAAAAAATTTATAAATAAAAAAACATTGAATCATCATAAGACAAGGGCAGCTGGATATGGTGGCACATGCCTATAATTCCAGAACTCTGTAAGGCTGAGGCTAGAGGACCGCACTTTTGAGCCCAACCTAGGCAACTTAGTAAGACCTTGTCTCAAAATTTTAAAAAATTGTAAAGATCTGGGTTTGGGTTTGGATTCAATGGCCAGTACCACGAAAAGGGGAGCCATCTTTAACATTTCAAATGTTTGATCAGTCAACCAAAGCCAATATGTCTTTGATGAGTGTAGTCAACTTTCTGAACAGCGGTTTTCACTGCAAAGAAATATTGTTCTATCATTTATTCTGTTTCCCTTATGAGCTAGGCACTGTGTTAAACATTCCATATTCATTATTTCACTTAATTCTTTTCCAAAACAATGATTTCAGGTAATATTATTGTTATTCTAGACTAAAGGAAACCAAAACAGAAAGAAGAAAAATAACATATGCAAGACCCCAAGGGCAGTGACAAAGGAGACATTACAAACAAATTTGGTAGACCCAAAACCTGTATTCTTAAAAACTACACAATCTGGTCTCAGGATTTTAACTGTGGGTGGAAGAGGATATCTGCTTTATAATGGATGCTCAATGGATGTCTAGAAATGAATGAATTAATGAATGACTGCATGAATAGTGATATGCTTAGCATTTTGCTATCTACTCATTTCATTTTAATTTACCTCTCTCTATAAATGGGATATGAAAAGATAACTTATTTAGGCTAAGTTTGGACTAATATAGGTTTTCTGATACATGGCGTGGTTCTCAGGGGGTACACATCATTCAGTCACAGTATTGAATATGAATTTATGAATGAACACGCACAGAGATGGAAAAATGGCTCTTCGTCTAAAAAGTCCCATGGAAAATTTGAGCTCCTGACTTCAAAGGGCTTGAGGAAATCAATGCAGGTCAAAGACTTGAAGATGTTTTGTAAACTATAAAGCAATACACTGCTGGTTATTATTAGTATGCTTTTATGTTGTTTTTCTTCATTCAAGGACTTACCATCCAAAAAGCCTAAACTGGATGTTAAATTTGGCTCACTGTAAGACCCTTAGTGATTCATTGATAAATATGTTTATAAGACAAAATCAATGCAATGTTAAGCAATACGTTTATTGACAAAAGTAAATACCACAGTATAGAGTTCCAGGTTTTTAGTATTCTTAACCAAAGCAATAAATAAACAGACTCCTCTCAAAGTAAAGAGGGAAATATAATTATTCAGTCACTCCATGTTAGATTTGCCCAGAAATTGAAATATTGTCAGCAAACACAGATTTAAATTTTGTGCTCCAATGAATTGGTAGATCTCTTAGTTTATTGTTTTGATTTCTCTGGGTTCTACCACAGGGAAATTATGCAAACTCTTATAGTACATGAAAGGAATACTGATAATTATGGAATTTATTGCTTAGCTTGAAGATAATTTCATGAATGTCGCCTGATCTTTTGGCACTGTAGCTTGTGTGTAGTTGTGTGGCTGCTATTAGGACTTGTGATCTGATGCATGTGGTGAGTGTGTTTGAAATTGTGCAACAACTACCAATCCAACTATCCAAGTCAGCAAGTAAAAGTTAGGCCAGATGGTGTTTTCTGAAGGGCTTGATTGCTTAAGAGATTCAAGTTATCCTAAAGTTCAAGGCTGGGGGTCATGACACAATCTGGTCCCAATCCCACAGGCAGGTCAGAAGCCCTATCCTATAGTGGGAATTCAGAATCCCACCTCACCTGTGAGGTGAGCAACAGCACACCAGGAACCTGCATTTGAATATGCTCCTCAGATGATTGTCATGCACAGCCAAGTGGAGAACATGTAAATGCTCACAAAACAAGGGCCAGTAGAGACAAAGATCATCAGATCCTCTGTCTTAGCTCCACAGCACTTTACACAACTGCATTCAATTTTTTTTGTTATTCTTTTTTTTTCCACAAAGTTTGTAGGAATTCCTGCTCATTATAACATCACAGACATACAAGTTTGTAGACTTTGGTTCAATATGGAAAAACTACAATGTTTAGAAGCTTAGTGCACTCTTATGTTTTGTTTGGTTGTTTGTTTTGTTTTGTTTTGTGTGTGGTACTGAGGATTGAACCTAGAGCCTTCATGCTGAGGTATATCCCCAGGCCTTTGTAAATATTCTTTTTCTTTTTTGAAACAGGGTCTTGCTAAATCACTAAATTTCCCAAGCTGGGCTTGAGCTTGCCATCTTCCTGCCTCAGAGACCCAGAATACTGGGGTTACAGACATGTGTCACCACCTCTGGCAGGATAGGGAATTGTATTTACTCCAGTGTCTAAGAGCATGTATATTTCACGCGTCTCATCTGCATAGGCACAGCAGTTCTCCAACACTGAGGTTCAAGGTCTCCTCTATTATAAATAATAAGCCTTCAACTTTGTAAACATAGGAATTTCTCAGTTACAAGCTGAACACTTCCTTTCACCTGAACATCCAAAAGAAATAAAAAGGTAATACAGTGCAGTGGAAAGTATTCAGGCTCTTGAGCCTGCATTTCCTCGCTGGTAGATTTTGCTTTGTGGTACTGGGAAGTGAATCCAACCTCCATCCTTCATACTGAGTTACATTGCTAACCCCTCCTTTTTTGGATTTTTAGTTTTTGAGACGAGATCTCACTATGTAGTTCAGGCTTGTCTTGAACTCACTATGTAATTCAGGATGGCCTGGAATTTGGAGCAATCTTTCTGCCTCGACCCCTCAAGTACTGGGTTTATGGGTATGGACCATTGGCTAACTTTGGCTCCACTTGAATCCCACCAAGCCTCAGTTTATTCATCTCCAGAGTAAGATTTAATAATTCCACAACTTTGTGGAACTATGAGAATTAAATAAAATAACTCATGTAAAATAAATGCATAAATAAATGGTAGCTCTTACAACCATCAGTATTTCTAAATGATGTTTTCCAGACCTCTGAATACCCTAAAGTATACTTGTATTTGACATGATCTATTCTACCATTTTTCTTACTGAAACTACGAATAGAACTTCAGGTATGGTTTGCCCAGAGAAGAGTTAAACAAACATATTTTGCTTAAGATTGAGAATGCCATATTACCAAAATACTTCTCTCTGGTCAAACACTTGAAATGTTGTAATTACTTCTTGACATTAAGAAGGATGTAGCTAAACCAAAGTGTTTAGGGGAAAGTAACTAGAGAAGTACTAGAATCCTAATATATGAAAAATTGTTTTAGAAACTGAAATTCTCACTAGCAAAAGAGAAGTCATGGGGGAAACCATGACAGTTATCTTCTGATAATTTGACTTAAGGGGAAGACTCAGAATGTGGCCACCAGAGAGTCCTGACACTAAAAGTCTAAAGGGATTTAGATCCAGGATTTTCCTTGAACTGAGCATTCTGCTTTTATCCGGGCTAACAAGAAATGTGTGTTAATTTTTAAACAGTGATATTACAGTGCTGCCCTTTCTGAATATTCAAAAGCGCCAGAGCTCTTGCTGGGAACAGGTAGCCTGCAAGTTAGAAAGGAGCCGCTGTAATTCGCATGAGGAAAACAACCCCAAAGACACAGATAGATGAGCAGCAGAGACCGGCAGCCTCCATCAATTATTTAAGGGCAAGCGAAAGCACTGTGGATGGGCACTGAGCTCTCCACAGCCTGTTCAGAGCTTTTAACCTGGATATCACAATTGCTGCTGGTAAATGGGGAGCAAGATCTCACACAAATGGCCCTGCTTGCCACCCTCCTGCCACCCAGAAAGGAATTCCAGTCCAGAGCAAAGGACTTTCCCTAACCGGAAAGTCAGACCTTCATTTCACCAGACCCAAATCTGTAAATTCAGCAAAGAATAGGAAAAGTCATGTTTAATTTAACTTGATTTCCGTGATACAAGTTGAGCATCCTTAATCTGAAAATCTGAAATCCAAAATACTCCACAGTCCAAAAACTTTCTGAGCACCAATCTAAGTGGAAAATTTCCACCTCTGGGTTCATATGACAGGTTGAAGTCAAAGCACCAGTACACTCAAAATACTTCACGGAATTACCTTCAGGATTGGTGCATAATGTATGTATTTAGCCTTGGGTCCCATACCCATGATATCTCATTATAAATACACAAAAATTCCAAAATCCCAAAATCTCCAAAATCCAAAGCAGTTTCTGTCTCAAGCATTTCAGATGAAGGATTCTCAACCTATACAAAGCATTACCTAGAAAATTAGGAACCCTAAATCTTTAAGCTTATTCCATCAATGTAACAGAGACTTTTGATTGATAACGAAGTCACTGCATTAATATAATCCCTTTCTGAGAAAATTAAAGTGTAATGAATATTTTTACACATACTATAAAAAGAGTTGGCCAATCTATTTAAAGAGAGTATAAATAAATTCACACATGAATTTTAGGACTCTGTTCCTTTCTATGCTGCCATTTACTGAAGAGCCATTTTACAGAGGAGACAGTGGTGCACAAAGAGGTTGTACTCCCTGCTCTACATCAAACAATAAAAGTTGCAGATTTCGCACCAGAACTAACACCTGCTTCTCTGGGTATATATTACATGGTCAGTATGAATAATCTAAATGCTTCAGACCAGAAGTGTCTTGCATTTCAGATTTTTTCAATTTTGGAATATTTGCATGTATATTATAAGATGTTTGGGTGATAGACCCCAAGTCTAAACACAAAATCCATGTATGTTACACATGCACCTTACATATTAACCCCAAAGGTAATTTTATATCATGCATTTAATAAATTTGTGCATGAAACAGAGTTTGTGCACATTGAACCATTAAATTTGCAGGATCATATTGGCATTCAAAAAGTTTCAGGTTTTGAATCCCTTCGTACTTCAGATTTTCAAATGAAAGATTCTCAACCTATATAGAGAGGTACAGCCAAATTCCTTGAGGAGAGCCACTGGGGAGTGATATTCAAAATCCAGGCCAGCCTGAGCTAACTGAAGGTGATAGGTTAGCCTGAAGGAAGGTAACATGTGAAGAGGCTAGATTAGATAATAGTCTATGTGTTCAGTAACAGATGAGTGGACAAGGAAAATGTGGTATTTACATACAATGAAGTACTACTTTCATTAATATGGATAAGTTTGAGTTATTTGCAGGAAAATGGATACACCTTGAGACCATAATGCTGTTAAATAAGTCAGATACTTAAGATTAAATATTGTATAGTTCCTCTTTTTTCACATTAATCTATTATTATTGTTATTATTATTATTATTATTATTATTATTATTATTATTATTTTACTTTTGCCATACTAGGGATTGAACCCACGGCCCTTGCACTAAGCTACATCCCCAGCCCTTTACAGAAATGCACTAACATGGTTTAGAAAATTCAACAAATGTAAGACAGGATTTCTGTGCTCCTGGCAAAATGGCCTGTATAAGTGTCAATAGGTACCCACACTTCCCTGTATACTTTGTTTTTTACAACAAAACATTTATTGACACATTTTAGGGATACATAATGACAACACTCATCATAGGGAATTTGCACCTGACGGTTCCTCTTACACGAGAAACCCAAAGTATAGATAATTTCAAGAGCAAAATAAAAGATAGAATATAGAAAACAGGGAAGGAGACCTTTCGCAGATGGGAAAGGGGTCTGGGGATGAGGGCTGCAGGAAGACAGGAGGTAGAGAAGAGAAAGGAGTAAAAAGAATTAGGGCGTGATACATGTATGTGCCGACTCCTCATGATGAGTATATTATGCATTGCAGATGTTCACGGATAACAATGTTTTTAAGACTGTACAGCTTACAAAAAGAAGAGGCAATGCTAGAAATACCAACATTAAGGGGTAAGCTGAGACAGAAGTACTGGCGTGCCCTTCAGACCTTGGCATTTGTGGAGTTAACTTTGGTTTCCACATCCTAGCTCCTAAATTTTGTAGATAACTTGGAAGAGCTACAAGATCACATATCGGACCTCCATGCAGAGAGGCAACACTGTTATTTTTATACACCTCCAAGGAACACGATTTACCTAGGTCGCAGAATGGATGATACCTTCTGGGATTGTTTAGCACGGCGGTCCAGTGGGGGTGGTTGGCGTATTAACGAAGTCTGACCTAGTGAATGAGCCCAGATTGGTGCCTAGAATCTTTATCTCAAAGTAGTCTTGTTGCTTTCTCTATTCATTACCAAACATGCCATAGCACTTGTGATATAAAATATTTTGTGTCTTTATGAGGGAATAAAGGCCTCATTTACAAATCAATTGCAAACACGAATAAGAGAAATAAAGAGAAAGTGAAAAAAGACGTGTTGCTTAAATTCAAAGGTAAAACATCAGATTGGATAGGTACTCAGGTCACCAAATACTAGATAAGGAACCAAGAGAAAGTAATTTTGAAACTGTTCAGTGAATGTTCCAGCAAGAATTTGTTTTAACTGCTTTAAAATTGCTTCAATCCTACATTTAGGGAATCATTAGGGGCCTGAAAGGGTCACTTAAAATTTTCACTTATGCTTAACTAGGTTTTATGGAGAAAATTACATGTTTTAGTAGTATTCACAGAATTGAGGACTTGCAAAGGTCTCAAGATGTGTCGTTCTAAAATAGCAAAGGTCTGTGGCTCGATATCACTTCATTTTCACAATAGCCCTATGAAGTAAGTATAATTATTCTCATTTAAGAGATGAGGCTACTGACCCTTGGAGTGTTTGAATTATTTGCCAACCAACCAATCTGAAGAAAGGATCGCCCTGCATTATTCCTTCCTCTATCCCCAAGCCCTGGCATGTGACAGACATTCAGCATGCCACTTCAGGGGTTCTCGAAGTGTTGTCCCTGGACCAGAAGAATGAACATCATCTGGGGACTTGTTAGAAATGCAGATTCTCAGGCCTACCCCAGGCCTCTTGACCCATATACTCCAGATAAAGGGTTCAGCAAGCTCTATTTAACAAACCTTCAGAAGATTCTGATGTCCACTAACGTGTGCAAGCTCTTCTGCATTAAGGGTCTGTTGAACGCAGAGCATACAGGTCAGAGGAGGTCCATCCAGGAGTCTCAGAATCTAAGGCCAGGGTTAAAGGGAAAAGTTAAGGTGAGAGAGACAGAGATCATAGGTTTTAAAGGACAAGTTAAGTAACATCCCAGCTATGGAAAGACCTTTAACGGCGCCTCCCATGTCCCACATCTTAAGGAGCCCCATGCTCTCAAACCATCTGCCACGACTCAGAGAGCTGAGTGTCCCCACCACACCTCTCCACTGTCAGTGTGCATGGAATCTGAGGCCCTTCCCTGCAAAGAATACAATTAGTCAAGTTTCCATTTTTCTTTCTTCCTCCAAAATCCCCCACAGTGAAGGCCACCTGAGGAAAGAAAATTTCATCTTGCGCAAAACCAGATTTATCTTCATTCTTTGCACAACAATACAATGAAAGCCCAAGTGATTTTTCCACATTTGGTAGCACTTAGAAGCTTTTCATCCGCGCAAGAATAAAGAGGAGAACTATCTTCCTCATTTCTGTTTACTGCAGCGATACAGCTGAAAGAAAACAATTTAAATCTAGAAACGACTGACATGTTTTTGACTTAAAAGAAGCACCAAGTCTCAGTTATTATCTAGAATAACAGCTTGTCTGAGATGAAAGAGGCCTAAGAGATCATCCACCTAGTCAGTGCAAGATGATTTGTGAGGGTAGCAGAGACAATTTCTTTTAAAGAGTTATGTGTGTATTTTAATATGTATCAGGGAAAAATATAACTTACATGTCAAACTCATGGTTTCTTGGATGTTATTACTTAGGATAAACCACAAGTCCTTAGTAGGTAAAAACTATATAAGGTGATCACAAAAAAGGAAATAAGAAATAGTCCAGGCATCGTTGCAGATCTGGCAAAAGTCATGCAAATGAGGCATAAAGTTTGGCGATAATCACTTTTCACAAAGTCCTGGTAGGAAGGGGAAAGCACCCCCTTGGGTGGTTCCAAAGGAGAGGCTGTCATGAAGAAAGTAGTAGGGAAATGTGGGCCAAGTTAAGAGAAATTATGGAAGTGATGAGTCACCTGGAGACCATCTAGAAGAGGAAGCTGTTTCTATCCCAGGTCTGAAAGGACAAGGGAAGGAATAGTGTGACCAGAGCTTTGAAGGACAGGTAGCCTGACAGAACTCAGACAACACTGGAGAGAAGGAACAGGGAAGGAATAATCCAACCTCCCCTCCCATTCTCCCATCTTCCACCTGCCCTTCCTAATGGCCAAACCCAACGGGAAGATAAGAGGCAAAGAAACTGGGAGATCCCAACTGTACAGGCCATCCTCCAATGACACAGTAGGACAAAGATCAGGTGTGATGGCACGAAGGCCAAGCACCAGGATAGAGAGATATAGGACTATTCCAACCTGTTTCCTCTATCCAGCTATACAAGCAGTAAGAAAAGTCAGGTCATGGAAGCATCTGGAAGATTCCCTGGGCTGATAAGAAATACCGCTGGGAGATTTATAGGTCTCAGAAAAGTCACTTAACCTCTTTGCATTTTGGTTTCATTGTTCAAAAAATGAGATAATTATTTATATTTTCCAAATTTTCTGTGAAGATTATTAATAATTTAATATTGTTGGTGCACCATAGGTGGCCAATAAAAAGTAATAACCATAAGTGAAAGAAGCCAAATGAAAGGTCACATATTGCATAATTCTATTTGTAATAATTATCCAGAACAAATAAATCCATAGGGAAAGAAGCAGATTGGTGCTTGTCAAGGGTAGGAGGAGAGAAAAATGGAAAATGAATGTTTAATGGGTACCGGAGAAGGTTTAGTGGGTGGGGAAAGAGGAATGAAAATGTTTGAGACTAGATAGATGTTGTTTGTGCAGTGCTGTGAATGTGCTCAGCGCAGATGAGTGGTTCACTTTAAAATGGCTTATTCATTGGTTAGGGTTGCCATGACAAAGTACCCCCAACAGAAATTTACTATCTTATCATTCTGAAGGCTGTAAGTTCAAGATCTATAGGTCCAAGGGTTGGTATCCTCTGAGAGTGGCATGGATAGGATCTACTCCAAGCCTTTTCTCTTGTCTTATAAATGAATGGACCTTCTCCTTTTGTCTCTCCACAGTGTCTTCCCTCTATGTGTATCTCTGTGTCCAAATTCTCCCTTTTATGAAGATTTCAGTCCTGTTAGATTAAGGGTCCATCCTACAGCAGTACAATCTCATTTTAACTTAACTAATTACATCTACAATGACCCTATTTCCAAATGAGTTCACGTTCTTAGATACTGGGAACTTCCACACTTGAATTTAAGGGATAAATTTAACCTACAATTCAACCTACATCAGTGGTTAATTTTATGTTATATAATTTTCACCTTAATTAAAAATGGAAAACATTAGCCACTAATTATTCTGATCATTACTGTGAAACTCTGGTCAGTGATCCATTATCTCAGAAGCTACCCTAAGATAATGTTTTCATGTCACATAAAAACACCTGGTGAAAATTAAATCCATTGGGTCCCTGATTTTGCCAATTATGGACATTAATTCTTTGATTCTAAAAGTTAAAGTTCATATTAAGTTCCTTCAAAAATATCTTATAGTGTAGGTTATGAAGATTTCATTGAGATATTAAAAAGAGAATTCAAAAGGTTGTTGAAGGTGCTCTAATCTTTTTTCTGATCTGAAAACTACATAACTACATACAGGTCATCATGGTCCAACCCCAGAACCTGGATATGGCAGCAAAGTACTGACCATTAACTGCTTACTGAAGACATTGTGATAACCTGTAACTACTTAGCCATGATTTTCCTGCTTTGGTCTATGCTGGCCTCATATTCACTGTGGACTGGCCCAATTCTGCAATATCCACTCACTCTTTGGTATCTTACAGTTCTCCTGTGCTGATCACTCCATGCTATGGTCATTGTTTGTGTGCTGTTGTCAGCCAGGCTTGTGTGGCTGTCAAAGTTCACTATGAATAAGCATAGCCCTTGCCTTCCCTCCAACAGATTTTGTTAAACAACAGCTGCTCTTTTCAATTTTGGGTGCTGGAGGTGGCCTCTCTTTGGCCCTGTGGTCCACATGGACCACACACTAAACCTAGGGCTCTCTCCCACGTCAGCATGCTCTCTGCCAGCTCCATTGTTTCTACTGTGAAATCAAATCATTCTAGAGTCCACAGCTTCAATTATCCAGTCTTTTGTGACTAACAATTCATGAAACCTACACTGGAGTGCAGTATTTTAGAGATTCCTTTCTACCATCTTGTCTTCAACACAGCAAATAGCAGGGGAAATCCCAACATATATTTTTACCAGAAATACGAGCAGACCACCCCAAAGGCTGGCATTATTCCCAGTAGCCAAAAGGTGAAAACAACTACATGTCCATCAAATGATGAGTGGGTAAACAAAATGTGGTATATCTATACCATGGAATATTATTTGGTCATAAAAAGAAAGAAATAGTAATGCTCCAAAATGTATAGACCTTGAAAATATTATGAGTGTAAGAAGCCAGGCACAAAAGGCCACACATTCTGTGATTGAATTTATATGAACTATCCAGAATAGGCAAATCCATAGAGACAAACAGTAGCTTAGTCGTTGCTAGGGGATGAGAAGTGGGGAGATGGAAAATGGCTGCTAATGAGTAGGAAATTCTTTTGGGGGTGCTGGCAATGTTCCAGAATTAGAAATGTTCTAGTTGCACTACTTTGTAAATAAACCACCCCAAAAGCCCACACTAAATTATATACTTTTAAAAGGTGAATTTTAAAATGGAATGAGTTAGACTTTAATTTGTAAAAATCTCTAAGAAACAATATGTGTAGCACATTTCTGAATTAATGCACTGAGCCCATTTTCAGAATCATAAGATTTTTTAAATTGTCTCTATCAAAGGAAATGATACCTGGTGCTATGCTTTGGGTGTTGTTTGCCCCCACACACACACACACACAAAGGTTCATATGCTCTGGAAGCTCAGTCTTCAGTAGGGCAGTACTGAAAGGTGGAGGCACCTTTAAGGAGGAGAGGGTGGCTAGTGCAAGGTAATTATGTCATAGGACACCACCCTCATGAAAGGATTAATGCTGTCTCTCAGGAGTGGATTAGTTCCCAGGAGAGTAGGCTGCTGTAAAAGAAAGAATCAAGTTCCTCCCTGGTTTCGTGACTCCTTGGTTGCACACATGCCCCTTCCACATGAAGGTAGCTCCCTTCTCTTCTCCACTGCCTTATGACATGGGAAGGTGCCACGCTGTGTGTCCCCTCCAACCACAAGAATTGTGAACCAAATAAGCTTCTTTACTTTACAAGCTGCCTGGCTTCATATATTTTGCTATAGCAACATAAAATAGAGTAAGACTAGTGGTAAATGTAGCAGATCCCCAATATTCTCACTCTGTTCTGCTCAGGGAATCCAAGGAGTTGATTTCCACTTAGGTGTAGTACTTCTTGTAAGAATCATTAACACAGATTGAAGGCTGACTATGGTATGTGCCCAGGGCTCTTCTAAAAACCTTATATTGAAATCTCAGATCCCACCCACTACAGAAGACTGTTTTTCAATGTGATAAATGCTGCAAGCATTACTATTTTATGAGTGTTTTAAATCTGAAAAGTGCTTCACCTTCACCCTTTACAGACTATTTTACAATAACTAAAGGAATATTATATTGAATTCAGTGCTGCAATGGCATCCTGGGTTACACTCAAACAGCCATTTATACATCACCTAACTGATTTTAATGTTTTCCTCTACCTATAATTCTACAAACACTGCCTAAGATGATCATTTGAATAAAACAAGAGTAATAATGGTGGTGTGATGGTTAATCTGGATTTAACCAGATTAAGGGGTGATTAGATTGTGAGGGCATGAATTTATCAATGAACGTACCCATTGACAAGTCCATAGCTGAATGGGCTAAAAAGAGGTGGGCCCGATTGGAGCAGTGGTGTAAAAACGGTGTGGCCTTGAGAATTATATCTGCTCCCTGGCCTCTTCCTCTCGGGCTCTTTCTGAACTGCTCTGCTTTTTGGCACTGTGAGTTCAGCAGCTTTTCTCCACCATGCGCTTCTGCCATGCTGTTTCTGCCTCGACCCAGCTGGCCATGCACTGAAATCTCTCAAACTATGACCCCCGCACCCTTTCTCCTTTCAGTTGTGTATGTTGGGTATCTGGTTCCAACAGCAAAAAGCTGACTAACACAAGTCTGAATAAAAACCCTGTCCTTCACTATGTGCTTTGTCATTTCTAAAACATCTGCTCATATATTTTTACATTTGATCTTTAGGAAAATCCTTACAGAAAAAAGAAAACAGCTATTCTCATGTTTCAGATGAGAAATTGTGGCTCCAGAAAATTGAGAAAGAACTTGAACAAAAGTCTCGTGGCTTGTAACCTTCTGCACAACATTCCGTCTACCAACTAAATCTTTTTGGGGGTGACATATTCACAATAACTGGGCCAATTTGGCTGATTTGCTATCTCCATTGTGAAATTCAGAATTACACATTTCCCCCATCTAGCTAGAATAACTTTCTATCAGTTTTATCTTCAAATATAGCGCTACTATACTGAATATCCTTATTTCCAATATTGAAGCAAAACATTAAAATGACTGGTTTTACGTACAAGGCATATAGCAAAAGTGGGAATTGACCCCTAATTGTCTTTAGTACCAACACTCTGCACTTAATTGAAGGTTGGATGGCCATAGGGGGATAACTAGTCTGTGCCCCCATATCCAGAAAGCAGCATATTTAGGGCAGATCTCTCCAGGGGATACCCTTCTCCTTATGTAGAATTATGGGAAAGAAGGAGATTTCAGATCTCTTGTAGATATCCCATCCTACAGGTCATATTTCCTTTTGTGTTTTCACAGCCAAGAAATCCTTCCCCAAATCCCAGTAAATCCCTCTTTCTCTCCTTTAAACCCTCACCTTGTTCTATTTTCCATGAGGAAGAAAAACACCTGGTTTTTCCTGGGGAAAGCAACAACCCCTGAAATCTGTCCACTCCAGCATGTTATGGGTTCCAAATATTTCAGTGTCGGACACCTGAGTGTTAATTATGTCCCTGCGACTCCCACAGCAGTACCAATGGGTGTACAACTAAGCTGCCGGGCTTAGCATCCCAAGGAGAGAAAGCAGAAAGCAGGCTAAGGACTCCCTGGAAGTCCTAACCTCACACCACAGATTCTCAAGCATTGCTCACTGTCACTTCTTATCCCCGACCAGTGCTCTGGACCTGCCCACCACCCCTCCCAGATCCCCATATAGCCATAGACACCCTCCCATACATACACAGAAACCCTTAGGCTTACCTTTCCTCCCCCTTTCTCAGCTCTCCTCCCACTCATTCCTCCCCACCCTTGATCCACTTATTTCCTCTGGGTGTGTTGGAATCCTCTCCAGCTCCAGCACAAAGCTAATGCCTCTTCCTCACAGCTGTCACCCTTATCTGTTCTCTTGTCCATGGCCAGGCTTTCTCAGGACAGCTTTGCACAACAAATCCTTTCTCATACAGTCAGTGGTCTTTTTCCATGGTTTAGAGTGACTGGGAGAGGTGGAATCTGCATCCCTAATTATTGCTACAAACCCAGTGAGGCTGAGGGAGTAATAAACATAGTATGAGTGCTCCGTGAAGATTTGCTAAACCCTGGCTAAGAATGCAAAAGTAAACCTGAAGAGCCAGCCTTGGCCCTGAGTCTCTTCTCACAAAATCTGCTTAGACTAGCGAGGTATCTAACTGGAAAGAGAGCCCAACTGTGATCATAATACTGTAAACACATTATAATGAATACATGACCTGGTGTCTTGGTCAATTTTCTGTTGCTACAACAAAATACCTGAGGCTGGATAATTCATAAAGAATAGAATTTGATTTAGCTCAAAGTTCTGGAGACAGAGAAGTCCAAGAGCATGGTGCCAACATCTGCTCAACATCTGGGAGGGTTGTCATGAGGCAGTGTAAAGAGCAGAGGGTCTTGTGACGAGGTAGAGTAAAAGAGCCAGCTTGGCTCCCTCTTCCTCTCCTTATAAGGCCACGGATGCCATCCTGAGACCCCACCCCCATGACTTCATCTAATCCTAATCACCTCTCAAAGGGCCCACCTCCAAATGCCATCAACATATGACTTGGGGGTTTAGTGTCCAACACACGAACTTTTGGGGGGCACATTCAAGCCATAACATCTAATTATATAAAAATATAAGAAGTCATCAAAAGCTACAGTGAGTGTTTGGATTTTCTAAAATATTTATTTCAGTAAAAGACACATTGCCATGAATCCTCCTCAAAATATACACCCTCGCTTCCAACAGATTTATCTCATTCTGACCACTTTCTAAAGCAATTCGCAGAACATCTCTTTTGTGTGTCTTTTTTTCATGGTTTTATTTCTTAGTTTACTTATTTATTTATTTTTATTAGTACATGTTTGCAGTACATAATGATTACATTCATTATGGGGAGTTGGTGCAGGAACACAGTGCATCTTAATGATTTTTTTCATCTCCTTCTCCCACCCTTCTCCTCTCCTTTGCAAGGTAGGACCAAAACTTTAGTGAATTCTTCTTCCATCTGCCATCCAATGGAAAGGTAATGAATAAAGAAAATATGATATTTATACAAAATGGAAAACTCTGCCATAAAGAAGGATAAACTTGAGTCACTTGTAGGAAAATAGATGCACCTTGAGATTATCATATTAAGTGAAATAAGTAAGATAAACAAGCTTAAGTATCACATGATTCTCTTATATGAGAAACCTAAAATACAAATAAACTACAGGACAAAATAAAAGATAATAGGAATCAAGAAGATCTTTGTAAAGGGAAAAGGGACTAAGAGATAGTGAGAGAATGGTAGGAAGTGGGAGGAAGTGGAACAGAAGGAGATGAAAAAAAAAAATAATAATACATGTCCTATACATGTGCCAGTTCCCCACAACAAATGTAACCATTATCTACTGAAAACATGTTGTTAGGGCGTCTAACTAGATGTCCCCCAAAGCCTCATGTACTTATAGGTGGGGCTTCTCAGAGCTGGCTGGATCTAAGGTATGTGATACTGGGACTAAGAGTGTGCAGTTCTAGATTACTCCACTGATTGGTTTACTGTAGTTCTGGATAACGGGAATTGAATAATGAGAAGTTCTACCCTGAGTGTGGGTGGCACCGATCAACAGATTTATAACCTAGGGCCAAGGATATAGCTCAGCGGCATAGTGCCTACCTGGCAATCTCAAGATCCTGAGTTCAATCTCTGGTACCAAAAAAAAAAAAAAAAAAAAAAAGGCTTATGTCCTGGATGGATTATAAAGGGAAAAGAAAAAAAGGAGAGTCAATACTGTTGCTACTGCTGCTTGCTACCTCCTGCCTGCTCTGCCATGGGCTGTTTCTCTTTTATGATGCCACCCTGCCAACTATGGACTGAAACCTCTACAATCTGTGAACCAAAATAAACCTCTCCTCCTTTAACTTGTGGGTGTTGGGTGTTTTGTCTCAGCAATGAGAATGTAACTGAGATACATGTACTAATAAAATAAAACATTATGGCATGTCCCCATTCATCTTATTCACTAGATCTGGCACTATGTAACTTCTGGCTCTTCCTCAAAGTCAAAATGACCATGAAAGGGAAGCATTTTGAATCAATTCAGGACATAAAGGAAACCACAACAATGCAACTAAAGACACTCAAGAAAAGAATTTCCAGAACTACTTCAGGAAGTGGAAAAATGATGGGATAAGTCTGTTCAAAGTAAGGCAGAGTATTTTGAGAAGGATTAATAGCAAAGTTTCTTGTAATAATTTTTTATTTGAACACACATGATATTTTTCAATCAAATTTTGTGTAACAGTCTAATAGATATGGGTCATAAATTTTTTAAACTAGATTATAAAAAAATGCCTATTAACCAGCGATCATTCTGGGCCTCAGTCCAGTCATTACCACTACTGGGGTGTTAAAGTCTTTTGAGGATTTGAATCTACACAACCTTGGTCTCCATTATCCCCATGGGCCCTTCATGAACCTTACAAAATCTCCACTCAGCTCCTTCTGCAAATGGAACATCATCAGGAACACCTGACCCAAATCTCCAGGCCTACCTTACCTGTGATCTGTGATCCTCAATGAGGGATCTAGAGCTTAGAACTGGCAAGTAGGACCTCAAATGAGGTTTTAACCATTCCATGGCCAAGAGAGGGCATAACTTGATAATCTCATATTCAACAGCTCTTAATGGAAGAGAATCGCCCAGTGAGCCACCAAAGCCTTTCTATATCACCAACTTGGGCAATTATTTACTATTTTGCAATTAAATTCACCCAGGAAAATGGAATCATTACTGTGAGGAGTAGCTAACCAGCAAAGGGCAGAATTGTGCTCTCAGCCATATGGCAGGCAATTCCCAGTGATGTCAACAGAAAATTGCACATGAGTAACTGTGAGGCAAGCTTCATTCCTGGGAGAGGCCCTGAAGTTTTACTGTCATAAAGGGAAGCAGTAAAGTGTAGGAACCAAGAGAGGTTGTGTAAAGCCGTCATTTTCGTGCAAGCATAGGCAGACCTTCTGGGTCAAATTGACCAATACCACAAAGTTCACAGACCTGATTTTTCCATTCTTTCTTAGTCAGTGTATTAATGATGTCTGCATAGATTTTTGAATTAAAATTTAGACTAAAATTTGAATAATTATAAGAGCATTATTTCTAGTCATCTAATAAAATATATACTTGTGGAATTAAAATTGTACAGGGGCATCTTCCCACCCACTTCTCCCATACACCCCCCACACACACACACACAGATATAAGCATCCATGCACACACAGCCAACACACACCCTTCTAGCATCGCCCTTGAACCATCTACACATTGGCCACTTTGGACATAAACCACCATCCTCCAGATTAGCATTGGTGGTGAGTGAGGGTGCAGCCAATGAGCACTCCCCACTGCATGGTGTATACTTAGGGGAGGGAGGACCATCTTCCCACTGGGCTGCAGTCGTTGACATATGGCAGCAAGAACAAGGAGCAGGGTTACCAGGATCAAAGGCATCAGCCCTGAGGATGGACAGGAAGGGAGTTATCAAACCAATAGGAAAGACCCAGGAGAACACCAGGCCTGTGCCCAAGTCACAAGATAGCTCATGACTCAGTGGATTGGCATGAATCAAAGGCCTATCCCTACAGTGGCCCATCATGTAAGGAAGCATCTTGACCGAGCTTCAGCCTGGATCTGTGCCCTGAGCAACTTTATTTCGTCATTATGGAAATTTTCTCCTGGGTGCTCCAGATCCTGAGGTTACAGATAACAAACTAGAGCCTCACATGAAGGCTGACCCCTTTGGACAGCCAAGATTCACTGCAGTATTTTTTTCTCCCATAGTAACTGTATAGCTTATATCTAGATGTCTCCCAAGAGCCTCATGTGCTCACAGATGGGGCCTTGGGAAGGTGACTGGACTATAGGTGCTTAGAGGCAGCATGCTGTTGGGAGGGAGGGTCTGGTCAGAAGAGGCAGGTCACTGGAGGCGTGGCCTGGAGGGGTTTATCTCTTTCCTTGGCTCCTCCCTTCAGTCTCTCTGCTTCTTTCTTACCATGCCTTGAACAGCTCTCATCTGCCATGCCCATCTGCCTTGGAGCCAGCAGACTGAGAAAGTTCTACAAACTGTCAGCCATAGAAAAGCCTTCCTCCTTTAACCTTACAGGTGCCAGGTATTGTGTTTCAGTGATGAGAAAAGTGACTAAGACACTATTGGTACACTTAGTCCGACATGGTATTATTCCCAAGGCCATATTGAGATGTTCCCTTTTAATTCATCCCAAGACCCTTTCCTGGGGTCCAGCCACTTTGATATGGATCCAAAGATGTGTCATTAAAAGGTTCCTCCCGGCAATGTCTCATGCCTTCCTCTGTTTCACCCGAGACACAGGCAGATGCCCTTGGTAAGCTCTCAGGGCTAATGAATGGTTAGTTCACTTTTAACTTCCTCACCAAGTGGGAAAGGACTTCCTCCCCATTCTACTGAAAGAAAGACTGAAAGTCTAATGATGTTTCAGTGCCTCTTATAAGAAAACCCTTGGTTAATTTTTCTAAAGATAAGAAAGTGACGTGACCCTCCAACAAGGCGACAGAAGAATGTTCCAGAGGTAGCAGCCGGAAAGGTGACAGCTAAATTGTCAAGGACAGTGTGACAACAGCAACTCCACATCACAAACCTACAACTTCTTCATGCCAAGTGTTTAAAGCATTTGTTTCTGTACAAAAACAGAATGTTTGAAAAATCAAAATTTGGCCAGGACTTTAGCTGCATGGTTACACAAAGTTTGTGAGAACAGAATCCAGAGCTCAGTTTAAAGTAAGAAGAGAGCAACTACAGCTACCATAAATATAACTGGGGAATTTGAGATCTGCATTCATGAAAAGCATTGTATTTTTTGAGAGTGGACATATGTGCAATAAATTGATGATTAATTTTCAAATCGTTTGCCTCTTTTTAAATGCACTCACCACTCAAAACCTCCTTAACCTAATTTAATCATCTATTGGCATTTCAAAAGGCACTTCAGAATCTAGCATGGCTCAAGCTCTTTACTTGGAATTAGAATTCTAATTCCACCAGACACTTGTCTCTTCTCTTCTGCCCTTACTTCCCAATGGACTTTCTTCAAGCTGCCAGTTTGAGTGGTCCTCTTAAAAGTGCTGGATCACACGATTCTTGCTCAAAATCTTCCCAGGTTTTTTCTTGATGCATCTCAAAGCAAAATCACAAGTTGACTATGACTTTCCCAGGCCATCCAACCTCCTGGCCTCCTCAACTCTGTCCTCAAGTCCTATCTTGCCTTTTCTCCCTCCACACAGGCCACCTTGCAGTTCTGGAAACAAACCCAGCACATATTCTGTCTGCACTGGCTCGTCCCTCTGCAGGGGATGCTCCTTCTCCTGGCATGGGGACAATTTACTCCTTCACCTCTTTTGGATCTGGACACTGATGTCCCCTGAGCAGTGAGGTCTCTACTTTCTCCATTCACCCCATGTAAGACATCAAACGCTGCTCAGCCACACACGCACATTCCTTACCTCCTCCATCCTGCTTTCTTTTCTCCTTATCACACATCTACTTCTTTATTCTATGAGTTCTCTGCATGAGGGTGGGACTTTGTCTTCTCCTATTTGTTGCTGAATCCTCAGGACAGTGGAAGCAGCTAAAAAATTCAAGTTCTGCCTAACTGGTCTGGGATGATTGATCCAGGGGCTGGAATTCAGTTAACCAACTCAGCCACTAGATAGCTGTGTAACCTCGGAGCCCAGTCCCATCCTTGCTGTCAGCAGCAGCCACCTTATATTTTAATTGTGTATTTACTCATTGACTCCTCCTTAGACAATGAGTTCCTTGCTGGCAGGAGTTGTATCTTCCATATTCAACATACATTTGTTAAACGGCGATCATATATCAGACACTCAGAATACAGAATCAAATGCACTGCTGAGCCCCGGACACGGCTAACCTTTGGGGAAGCTGAGCCACTCACATAAAGTTGTGCAGTGAACAACTTGCACAATGGTACAGAACAGCCCTATAATGATGATAGTCAATTAATTACTAATTCCAATTGATTATAGCTTCCAATATTGCTCATATCATTTTGCTGTACTGCTGGTGACTGATTAGTCTAATGAAGTCACCTTCCTGGATTATTGCTTTGACATTTCTGTTACAGCCATGAGATTGTGCATTGTAGTCATCCAATTGTAGGGTTAGTAATTAGCCAATCACCCACACAGGATGACTGTCCCCACAAGAGAATCAGATGGTATTTCTTCCTCCTCAAAGTGCTTTGCTGGATGCCCATCAGTCACAGATAAAATCTAACACACTTATGCACACATGAGACCTTCCTGTTCTAGTTTTGCCAGCTTTTCCAGCCCCCTCTGCAGCCTTTGCCAGTAGGCAGCCTTGCATTTTATTCTTTACCAGCTCCTAATTACCACAGTTCCCTAAAAGGTGATACTCCCCTATGTTGCTTTAGTTCAGCATATTTCCCCAATCCCTGAAAAGCCACCCTATCACAGCCTTCAAATGACCCTATACACAGGTACATTACTTTTTCTGCAGTCAAGACTCAGCCCCAGTGAGGTTTGCTCCATGGAGCTTTCTGCACACTCCTCTGTCTGACTCAGATTCTTTCATCTGGCAAAACCTCCTATGCAAAATTCTTCACAGCACAGCAATTTAAGCTCTTCTCTCTTTCAGCCGAGCTCCACAAAGGCAGCAAGCATGAAGGAGCCCCTAATGGCCTATCTGCTCAGTCCCTTTTTTCCTCAGGTCTCCTCCACCCTCTTGATCCCCAGGATGACCTCCCAAGCCATGGACCATGGATAGCCTTCTCATTCAGCTTCACCTGGCTCCTCTCACCACTGCCAGTGAGCTACAATTGATTACATAGTATTCAGGCTCCTTCCAGCTTCCTCTCCAGGAATGTGGGCTTTGAACCAAGGGAAAGTCAGGCTGTGTTTTGGAAGCTCGGACTGCAGAATCATTTCCCACCATTTTGCAAAGAGGAGAAAACAGATCCGGTAGACAGAAAGGAGGAAGAAGGAAAGGGGGATCTAATACCTTGTCCCTCCTTGCTGGGATGGGACATCCCAACATCTTTCTAAGAAACTTCTCTGTTCTGAAAAGCTGTAAATTTCATCTCTGCTTCCAAAGTGTATGGCCTGTTTAATGGAGAATGAATGAATTAATGGCAGGAAGATTGTCACTGAGGACAGTGATGTGAGATCAGCCACTGATAGACTGGGAAACTGAGGCTAAGAGACATTAGAAGACAGCTCTCTGTGACAAGATGGTGACACTGGTACTAAAAGGGATCCAGGTGTGGTGGTGTGCACCTGTAATCCTGGCATTCCAGAAGCCTAGGGCAGGAGGATCATAAGTTTGAGCCCAGCCTGGGCAACTGAGCAATGCAGCAAGATCCTGTCTCAAAATACAAAATAAAGGACTGGGGATGTAGTTCAGCACAAAGGCCTTGGGTTCAATCCCCAGTACCACAAGAGAAAATCTCAGGGAAAGAGTGCATGATAACTGTGACAACAGCCATCCACACACACGAGAGAGGGAATCAGCAGCTCAGCCTGACCAGGACGTAGTAAGTACTGACCCAGCCCGATGCCTCTGAAGCAGCCTTGCTGCTCTGAGTCCAGCCTCCCTGGCTGACTGCACGGCCTGACAAAGAGGCCTGTTCTGAATATCTAGATGCGTCTCACTTGTGTCAATGCCTAGGCCTTCAAGTTCCATGGCATGGTCCTTCCTGGTCAGGCGGCTTAGCAGCACAGGAAGTAGAGCATCCCTTCCTAGGCCTTTGGTCTGCCTGTGATGGTCCATCTCCCCCACAGACAGATATACAATACAAGAGGGGCTCCTTGCAGAGGAACTGCTTGCAAAGTGCTTCATACAAAGCTGGCTCCTAATAGGTGCTTCAGCCTCAGTTTCCTCTCAGCAGAGTGAATGAAATAGGACCCAATGCTTTCCCAGGGTTTTTTCACTTTTAACTGAGTATGACTTTTACCAGTCATAACACAGTTGAGGGGCATAGCTTTGGGGCATTCCTGGTGTCACCCAATCAAGCCTGTACCCAAATCACAACCTGCCAACATATCCCACGAGGACAAAGGGAGAAACATCAGGCATGGTGACAGTGATGGCAATGTTCCTTTGTGGAATTAATGGTCGTTAGCTGGTCTCTGAGGGTCCCCTGGGTACCTCTGCTGCTAATTAGGAACAACACAGCAAGAGGCATCTGGGTCCCCAGGGCTCCTTCTTCATAATTTCTCATGACTCCTACTTCTTTGTGGTTGATGCTCCATCCCATTAGTGCGGGCTGCTCTCCTTATCTCTGATTGATGGAAATGAAGTAGGACAAAGGCAGCCAGAGGAGCCTGCAAGGCTGGGTCCCCAGGCAATGCCTCCACTAACTTCCCTGAAATGTGAAATCTCCTAGCAGAATCTAGACACTGGCTTGGAGCCCTGCACTTGGCTGCCTGGTTCTTTTGGTATTGGAGGAGAGCCTTTCTATGGGCTAGGTATGCATAACTGGGCACCAAACTTATCAAAAAGCAATTAGTGCAGAGTAAAAAGTACTTTCAAATATACAAGGTGCCATCAAAAGTAGATATGGTGGATGTTTTAAAATTTCATTACAGTGACTGACACATTGACATTAATCAATGTGCTTAAAACACATTACAGTGTGTCCTTGTCAACCTTACTCACCAGATGTGGCCCTGTATGGCTTCTAGCTCTTACTCAAAGTCAAAACAACCATGAAAAGTGAATGTTTTGGATCAATTTAGGACATCAAGGCATCCAGAACAGTACAACTAAAGACCTTGATAAAAGAGGACTTCCAGAACTGCTTTAGAAAGAGGCAAGCATGATGGGATAAACATGTTGGAAGCAGGGGTAGTATTTTGAGAGGGATTAAGACAATGTGCCTTCTACTATAACACACTTCTGAAATTTAAACATCCACTGCAGTTTTCAGTGATACCACACATAATTGCAAAGGACACTGACAGCTGCGTCTACATGAGGTCACAGAAGCGGAAGTTTCTGATCACAGCTAAAGAACCTATCCTAGACCTTGACAAAGGCCATCCCATGTCTGACTCAGTTTCTCCAGCCCAGACTCTAGCTTCCTCCTTTAGTCCTGCAGCCTCTGTAAACTGCAATTCCAGCAAGCCTAGCACCTGAACCCAAACAGGTAACAATTGTGTGTGGTTTTATCTCCATTTTCCCTTCTAGAAATATCCTCTACCTTCTTCTCTACTCTCATCCCAGTTATCGGAGATGGGTCACTATAGACTGCACCAATGGAGTTTCTGGTTCCCTTTGAGTTTGGGCCCATAGGCAAGGCCAGCAGGCAGGAGGAGACATAGGGATTCACCCCCAGCTCCCTCCCTGCTGGGCTGAAGTTGAAGGACGCTGTGTTTCTCCAGGAGATGGCTCCTCCCATAGCATCAGGTCTCTCAGAGCTGATGGAAGTGCCAGCCCATGAGCCTGAAGGCCCAGGACCTTGGCTGCCTCTGTGGTTCCCTTCACTGGCCCACATCTGTGTAAATAGCCCTGCCTCTGCCTTCCCCTCACCCTCTCCTTTGGAGTCAGCCATCTGTTTCCTGCCAGGGACCCTGACTGAGACAGATGTTTACATAAATACTGTGAGACTAAAGGATTTAGATCAATCCCACAATTATTTCCCTAGTGAATACAATATTTTATAGAGGGTCTCATTTGTAAACTTACAAAAGAATGTTATAAATGAATAGCTAAGAAATCCTTTTTTCCCCCTAGGAGGCTTTCAGGAAACCTAAAATCCCCTGGAATTTGACTCACTTGGATTTTTGGTTTGGAATCACCACTCTACATTACTTAGTAGCTGCAAATCCTCCCACAGCACTAAGTGGGAATGTTGCCACTGGACATCCAGAGCCCTTTGGAATTTAGCTCTGCCTCACCTCACCCTCCATTCTCCCCTCCCTGTCTACACCTCTAGAGTCACAGTGCCTAGAGCTCTGCCACTGTCCTGGGTCCATGCTGGCTCCCTGACTGCCATATCCTATCCTCTCTACACAGGTCCACATCCCATTTCTCTGGTTACTAGCTATTCTGCACATCCTCAACCAGATCCTAATTCCCCATTCTTGCCTGATATTCTCCTCCTCCTCACCGTCCACCCATCTCCTGTTCTTTCTTTCTCTGAGTTTCCAGAGTATTTTCACATTATTTTTTAAATTAGCAGGCCCCAAAATTGACTCTGTAGAGGGTATACAAGGGTTTAAATTTTAACATGCATATAGATTCTTATAAACACTACTACAAACAAGATACAAACAGATAAGGTCCATGAGACACAAAAACTGCCTTATGTTATCTTTTTAGAATCATGAATATATAAATGTGTATATATGAGGGGGTGGGGACTGGCTCCCATTTCTAGGAAGGCTGACAAGTTCCAAGATCTGCAGGGTGAGTCACCAAGCTGGAGAACCAGAAGGACCAATGATACAGTTATAGTCCGAGCTTGAAGGTCTCAGAACCAGAAGAAATGAGAATGAGGTGCTTATCTAAAGGCCTTGAGGCTCGAGACTCAGGAAGAGTGGAAGTTTCAGTTCAAACACAGAGCTGGGGGAAAAATGAATGTCCCAGCTCAAACAGGCAGGCAGACAAGAGCAAGTCTCTGTTACTCAGTAGGATCAGCCTTTTTATTCTGTTCAGGTCTCCCTTGATTAGCTCAGTGTGGGGAGAAACTTGATATAGCACATCTCTCTTTTTATTTGGGTCTTACTTGATCTCATTGATCGGTGCTTTGTAACTTTCAGCATGCAGCCTATCCATGGTTTAAGTGTATACTTAATACTTTCATTTTTGGAGCTATTTTAGATTATATTTTTATGTCCAAATACATAAGAACAAAACTTTTTCATATTGATCTTACCAATATCATTTATTAGTTCTGGGAGATTGCTGTAGATCTCTTGGGATGTTCTAGGTAGAAAACTACGTCACCTGTGAATATAGGCAATTTTATTAATTTCCAATATGTATCCCTTTCATTTCTTTTCCTTGCCTACTGAACTAGCAGGAACTTTTAATAAGATGTTGAATAAGACTGGTGAGAGTACACACTTTGCCTTTTTCTCAACTTTAGAACCTACTGAGTCTTTCACCAGTAAGTTTGATGCAAGCTATAATTTTTGTAGATACCTTTTATCAGATTGAGTAAGTTCTCTTCTACCTCAGTTTACTGAAAAAAATGTATGAATATTTGCTGAATTTTGTCACATGTTTTCACTGTATTAATTGGCATCATATGACTTTTCTTCTTTAGACTAATGATGTGGTGAATTACATTGATGGATTTTGAACGTTGAGCTAGCTTTATGTTCCTAGGAAAAACTCCACTAGATCACACTGCACACTTCTCTTTTAATATATTACTGGATCTGATTTGATAGTTTTTATATCTGTATTCATGAAGGACAATATTTTTTATCTTTCTTTTTTATATACTGTCTTTATCTGCTTTCATACCAAGGTAATCTTGGCCTCATAAAAGGAGTTGGGAAGAGAAGCATTCTCTCTTCTCTATTTTCTGGAAAAGATTGAGTCAGATTTGTGATCTTTCTTCTTTAAATAAAATCTCCTCATGCTGGATATTTCTTTTTCAGGAGACTTTACCCTATGAATTCAATGTCTTTAATAATTAAAAGTTCTGGTTAACTCTTACATGTTGGTAATTTGTGATTTTTTTGAGGAATTAGTCCATTTCTAAGTTGTGTTTATAGGTTTAGAATTGTTCATAGTTTGTCCTTATTTTCCTTATAATACAGAAATTCTCTTCCATTCTTGGCATTCATCTGTGTTTCTCTGTTCTCTGTTAATTTTTCTGGGTTCATAGTAACTGATGTTGCCTCTGCCTTTCTGAGTTTCTCATCTTTGGCCATGGGTGACGCTATTGTCCCCAGTTACATTCAATGCACACTATCCAAGAGCCTTTTCAGGACCTGGGATAGAGCCCACGCATTGTTGAGTGGGTGATTTCTGTTTCACTTTGTTTTAGCCTAAGAGAAGCTCCCCCACACTGCATGGGCATCTCAGACATGGTCCTGACTCCTTGAGCTGAATCTTGATGGTAGCTCTGCAGCTGCCTCATCTACCTGGTCAGGGGCCCAGCACCCACGATTGGCTCTGAGGAGGAGTTCATCACTCCGTCCTACCACCCCCAACCCCTCCTCTGCACAGGAGTTCTCAAGTTCAGGGGTCAGATACAAAGCCATTCACTGCATGAACCTGTAGGTGCAGATTTCCCTTCTCTTGTTCTCTTGGTATTGCATTTCTCGCCTCTGTTTGTTAAGTCTGAGGAAGAGAAGGAAGCTCCAGTTTAGGAGGCACTGGACCCTGGGAAGGTCTCTGGGTTTCTATCTCTTTTTGAGTTAGTTCTCCTCCTGCCCCAACATGCCATGGGATGAGTAGTCTGTGCTCTTCAGCACAAGAGCAAAAGCTCCTATTTTCTTCAATTATTTGCTACCGTTTCTTTACATTGACCATCTTCAGGTGTTAGAGTGACAGAATACAGATGGCTAAAAGTTTGGTCATGTGGACTTAGACAAAGAAAGGTGGAAGAGGTTATCTAGCCTGCCTTGGCTCTATGTCTCGAGTCTGTCCATTAGTCAAAGAGTGACTCCATATGATCCAGTCTAGCTCATGAGGACTCTAACTGCACAGTGGTTTGGAGCCAAAGGTGCTTGGTATCACAGAATGTGTTACACACTCTGTATGTACACAGTGGAACCTCCGTATCCACAGAAGATTGCTTCAGGATTTCCCTGCAGACACTAAACTTTAAGGATGCTCAAGTATCTTATATAAAATGACAGAGTATTTGTACATAACTATATACATCCTCCTCCTCATCTTTAATCAGCTCTAGGTTACTTATTACAGTGTAAATGTTATGTAATCATATTGCATTGTTTATGGAATAATAACAAAGGGGGAAGTTGTCCATGTTCAGTACATGTGCAATTTTTTCAAAACATGTATTCTGTCTGCAGTTGGTTAAATCTACAAATGTGGTACCCACAGACCTTGAGGGTTAAATGGATTTCATTCCAATACCTTGGTAGGTTGGGGAGGTTGGAGCAGGAAAAATTGGGGCACCAAATTATCCCCAGTCATCATTCTAGAATTGCCCAGGGCTGGGGAGCAGCTGATGGTGAAGAGGTCACTGTGGAGCGGTTATGGGTCCCCAAGGGCGACTGTGATCTGGGCTACTCTGCAGTCGGAAAGGTGGGAGAAGCCCTGGTAACAGACTCCTCCACATAATTAAAAACTGAGCCTCTTCAGCTAAGGAACAATTCAGCTGAAAATACTTTGGTGGCTCTCAGTGGTTTAGTCCATCTGTTAAGCAGACTTTCTGGTCATTGAGCCTCTAAACATTGATTTCTAGATAATGTCAAAATCTTCAGAAATCAGCACAGCCCGGTCAAGGCCCTGGGTCTTGGACTCAACACCTATCCTCATCCATCTCACCAATTTGTGGCAAGCCCTAAACCAAGTCACACAAGCAAACCACAGACAGCTCAAGGATCCCCCCAAATCCTACTGATACACCAGCTGTCCTAAAACTATCAATAAAATCCAAAAGCATGATCTTAAATCACTTCCCATCTTAAACTCCAGTGTTTCTGAAGGGGAGAAATTAAGCTAAAAAGGAAGAAAGAGTCTTAGAAAGCCTCCCTACAGTGCCCTTTTCAAAGACTTAATCAAGATTTATTAAGTTTTAATTACATGTGAAGCGTATCGCCAGATACTCTGATGAATACAAAACAAGAAACAGACATGGTCAACCTTGAGAGGTTTTGCTCCAGTATAAAGACAATTAGACTTGGTACCAGGGCTAAAATCCAAATCGCTCCTTTATTTGCTATATGATTCAGGCTCTAGATTTGTGGACAAAGTGTTTTCAAAAGCTAAGGTTCAAAGAAAAAAATCTATACAACTGTGGTGGCAACGCCTAGCAGTGTTTTGTGAAGGATAAAATAAAATCACTTAGGTGAAAGCTATTAGTGCAATCTTGGTACATGGCAGGTGCTTAGTCAGTGTCAGCTAGTCCAATGGTTAAATGATGAAGACTTGCATTGATGAGCTTCCTAGCTAGTTGGAAAACTAAAAGAAATTAAATAAAACCCTGCGAAAAGAACCTTAAATTAGGCACTGGCAGTACTACAAATTGCATATTTGCAATTTGAGTGAACTAAAGTAAAATGGCATCACTTGTAGAGAATATTTGGCCAAGAAACACTTTGGGGAAGTTGAGAAGAAGGGAACCATTGACTAGGCCTCAAAAGTTGGCATGGTTGCATAGGTCTGTGGGGAGAGTGAGAAAAAGAGAGAGACAGAGACAGCAGCAAGAACAACTGTGAATAAAAAACATTAAAACAATCCAAAAAGGATGTGCACAGCATCCAACATCTGTCTCCCTGCAAGCCCTTAGTTGCCATCACCAGCAGAACCAAACAAAATTTAAACACTGTGGAAGCCCTACTTGGCTACTAGCTGCACCCTCAACTAAGCTCTAGCCCTAACTAGCTCTAGCCTTAACTAGCTCTAGCCCTCATCACACCAGAGCTAACATACACTCAGGATTCCCAACACCAGTCTTTCTGTCCAGACCTCTCCAGAGTTTCTGGCAGAGCAATGCATCTCGAATTGGCCATACATTATGGTGTTTTCCAGGACTGTGGGTTTCCTTGCACCTCAACTTCTTGTGCTCCCCAAAGGATTTTGTTCTTCTCTAGGGTAAGTGAGGTCAGTAGTCTAAGTGAGATGACTGAGCAGGTACTCAGGCAAGGTCCCCTAGGAAAATGCCTCTATCAGCACATTAAGGGTAATGGCTTATTTCTATGCCTCTCTGCTTATGGTGGGAGTGGAAGGAGGTATGAAATCAATTCTTAATAAATTCTAGTCACCAAGCTAGAGAATCTATTACCTGTAGAAAGGAAAAATCCTTTACAGGACAAGGAAAAGCAGAAAAGATTTAACATTTTCAGGAGCATATTCCCAGCATTTCGTAGCAGATAGCACACTAGATACTGTGTGCGTGTTATCTTCTTGACTTTGGGGAGGGGTGGTAAACATGTCCTTAATTTATAGATAGTGAAAGATATCTCACTTAAAGAGCCGAAATAACTTGAAGATCACAAAGCTAGAAATGGTAAAGTCAGAATTTGGATTTATCCTCCTGTGGCTCAAAATCCTGTTCTAAAAGTGTTAAATGCAGAGGCACATTAAGTGGCCCAAGAAGGAGTAAGTTACCCTGTCAAATCCCTCTTCCATCTATGTCCATGAAAGTTAGAGGAGTGATTTGTAAGATATGAAGGGCAAATAAATAAATGAAAATTATGTGCAAATGGAAATGCTGAGAGGTGTGTAGGAAAAGAATTTGATACACACAAGCGGTTTGGTGAAAAGCTTGTGTGATATCATTACTTAACATTATTATAGTTCATTATTGATGCTTCACAGTCCTAAATTGTATATTTATTTGTGGCTTTTTAAAAACACAGTCTCTTTTTGATATGAAAGTCATGCTGACAAAACAAGATTGATTAAAGTTTCTAATTATCTGTCATCACAGCATGACCAGTGGCAAATGAAATGCATTTTCTTGTTTCTTCTAGCAAAAATTGAGAGCTCACTAATGCAAAACACAAAGCTCTTCTGATTTACTCCAGGCTCAGTACAAATCCTGCATAGCAGGGCAATAAAATGGGTGAGTGACGTCACACAGCCCCAGGGAACGCTGATTTCCCATTGAAAAGACAACCGGCCAGGGACAATAGAAAGGACACCAGAACGAGTCTCCAGTGCAAAGATTTATACAATAATTATTTTCCTGCCTTTAATTTTGGTTCCAGACATAAGTGGGTTTAATCTACCATTTGTATGGCAACCAGTAAACAATCCTATTGAAATTCTATGTGAACAAATTATTTACAGCAACACGAGCTGCTATAAGAAATGAGTCCTTAAATTATCAGTGACTTAACACAAAGGAAATGCATTTCTTATTCAAGTAACGGGTCCATCCAAGTGTTCTCTGTTGGTCAGCAATCTTCCACAAGGTGATTCAGGGATCCAAGCTCCTTCTATCTTGGGGTTGACCCATCCTTTCAGGCTCCAGAGATTTCTCAGTCCAGCCAGGGAATGAGGTCAAAGAAGGTGGAGAAAGTAAACATGTTTTAACCTCCCTAGTCAGTAAATGGCTCTTTACTACTGGTTCATCGGCAAGCATCAGCCACCTCGAGGAAGGGCAGACCATTGGTGAGCATCTGGTGATCCTGCCACTGTGATTTCTTTTAGCCACCAAATATCCATTTGCGCCTTTTCCCCACACACATACAGTATACTCACTTCTTCATCAGAATAGACATTCTGGAGTCTCGGTATTACATCCAAGGTAAAGTTCAGGAACTCAGAACAATGGCTGTTAGTTAATATTCTGTTTTTATGATACATATCATGGTATGGTAAGTTATGCAACTTTTTAAAGAAAGAAGTTATCTCACATGTTTTCTTGGTTCGTCCATGTCAGATAATACTGCTTTTGTCATTTTTGTGTCCATTTTCTGTCAGTTACATAACCTAAGTCCTCACCTTTTCAGCCTTCTGTATCAAAATTCTCCATGCTCACCAATCAAACATCAAGTCATGGGACATACATTAATTGGGCTTTTTCTTATGACAGCACCCTTCGTGGTGCGGAGCTGAAATGGGAATGTTCCACAGAGGAAAGCCTCCACTCTTCACACAGAATTCTGAAAATGTCCCAAATTGATATGAAAAGGAAATTATTCTAGAGATGTTCCATGGATCTAGCAGGCCAACTGGAAAGATTTCTGCAGAGTGGTTTTTATTACCTTCTTAGAAACAAGCAAGTTATGAGACCGCATTGTTTTCTTCTAATCTATGGTTTGATAATTTTATATGCACTCAAGAATGGATTGCAAACAAATGATCAATTTAATAGTAAATTTCCCAAGCTAAATATGTTTATATCTTCTATTCAAAGTAGTCTCATAGAGTCAGTATTTGTATGCAAACTATATTCCTTTTTACAAACAATGTTCAGAGCCTCTGAGACTTTCTTTTGACTTTCTTAATTGTGAAATTCTTTGTTATTACCCATTTCCCAAAGCTTAATTTATTTTCAAAAGTATCCATTACCAAATATGACAATTAAAAAATGATACCAAAACTATGGAGCATTATGAATGGTGCCACAATGAGCATGAGAGTGTAAGTATCTTTGATATAATGATGTCGTGTCCTTAGGCTAAAAATCCAGTAGTAAGAATTGCTGGACCTTATGTTCATTTTTTTGAGGAAACTCCATACTGATTTCCATAATGGCTATATGACTGACTTTTATGTTCCCACCAACATCCTTTAAGAGTTCCTCTTTCTTCACATCCTTGCCAGCATTTATTTTTGTCTTTTTCATAATAGCCATTCTAACTAGGATGAAGTGCTATCTTTGTGACATTGATTTGTATCTCCCTGATGACCAGTGAAGTGGAACATTTTTTTCCATATGATTTTGGCCAAGAATATGTCTTAAGGGGTGTCTACCCAGGTCATTTGCCCACTTTTTTTTTTTTTTTTTTTGTACCAGGGATCGAACTTGGGTCCTTGTGCTTGCAGAGCAGGCGGCAGAATCACTGAGCTAAATCCCCGGCCTCACTTTTTAATCTATTTAGTTCTTTACCTGTTGGGTCCAAACAAAATTTAATGGGATATATTTCATCAGGGACATATATTTAATTTGTGCATGACAAGATACAGATGGAGTTTTGGATAAACAAGCACCCCTAGGTAGGAGTGTGGAGATAAATAAATTTATTATTTCTCATATGGTGAAAGGAATTTGAGGAATGGTGTAACATATACCCTTCATTTAAGAAACACAGCCTTACACATAAATTTTAAGTTATTCCTGTGCCACGGTCCAGGATAATCTCACCCTCATCTTTTCCTGCTTCCATCTCCCACCCACCCCAACCGCAGTCTACTTTTGCTCAGTCGTTATTGCTCTTCACTTAGGGCTTATGTTTCCCACAGGTATCTTTATAATTTTTCTATCCCTATGTATTAGATGACACATATTTTGCATATTCCTGAACCTTAAACAAATGATATAGTATATTCATCCCTGTGTAACTCCCTTTTTATGCAATCTTGTATTTGTAAGACTTACTCAGTTTGATACATATAGCTCTAGTGCATTCATTTTTCACTTTCCTGGGGTGACCCACTGTACTAATATATTGCAATTGATTTATCTGTTCTCCTGCCATTGGAGACTCTGTTTGTTTCTAATTTGTCACAATTATAACCACATCTGCTATGAATCTGCTACGACATTTTTTCTTGCTGCACTGGTGGTAGGAGCTGTGGTCTCCCACATGCTAGGCAAGCACTCTGTCACTGAGCTACACCCCAGCCCCTGTGATGACCATGTCTGTGTGTGCTTCTTTATGCTATCTATGGAGCTCAAGAGTTTCATGTGTAGTCTGCTTGTCCAGTGAGGGTCAAAAACTAATGTCTAGTCAACAGTTCCCAAAAGGTGGCCCCTCAACTAGCAGCACTCACAGAGGCTGGAAACTTCTCAGAAATGTACATTGCAAGGCTCACTCCAGACTGACTGAACCAGAAACTGGAGTAAGTATAATTTAAAGAAGTTTGCACTTTTTTCTGGTATTGAGGATTGAACTTAGGACCTTTGCTTTGAGATGTATCCCCAGCTTCTTTTTTTAATATTTATTTGATTGATTGATTGATTGATTGGAGATAGAGTCTCACTAAGTCACTAAGTTGCCCAGGCAGGACTTGAACTTGAGACCCTCCTGCTTCAGTCTCCAAACCTTGCCAGTTCTTGACACTATTTTTTCTTAATTCTTTTATTGATACATTTTAGGTATACAACACAATTACATTTCTCATTGGGAACTTGTACCTTTACATGATGCATCTTGGTTCTTATTTTTTCCCCATTCCTAGCCCTCCCTTCACCCCCTCC
>NW_004624740.1:11860925-11878666 GCF_000247695.1 Heterocephalus glaber | reverse complement strand
TATCTGAGAAATTATTTCTGATTTCATTTTTTCCAGATCCCCTTTTGTTGCCAGTTCAGTGGGTCCAGGTGGTTGAGTATCAGAGTGTTCCATCTCACTTCCCTTTGGGGTTGCTGTAGGTGATTTGAAAGCCTCGTTTTGAGACTTATTTATGTGTCTTCTCATTTCAACCTGAGGGGGGCGGGGGAGTGCTGTTCGCATCCGTTCGGCTCACCTCCTCTGAGCTGGGAGAGGTGGGTCAGGGGCCGGGAGCAGTGGTAGGGATGGTGGCCCCAAAGCCCCTTCCTCTGGGCTGGGAATGGTGGGACATTTGGCGGCCCAGAAGCCCCTTCCTCTGGACCAGAAGCAGTAGGATGACAGCTCAGAAGCCCCTACCTCTGGGCCGGGAGCAGTGGGATGGACACCAGCCCAAATGCCCTTTCATCTGGGCTGGGAGCAGAGTGGCGGGAGGGATGGTGGCTGGGCAGCCCCTTCCTCTGGACCAGGAGCAGTGAGACGGCGGCTCAGAAGCTCCTACCTCTGGGCAGGAATTCCCTAAATGCTGAGAACTTGATTAGCTCCAGTACAGTGGTCTGGTGGTCTGGTATCCTCTGTGTCTTTGTAGTGCGGAACCAGGTGGCTGTACTCAGAAGAGGCCAAAGGAGAGGGGGTGGGGTCCAGTGGATTGCTGCGGGACGCAGGCTGATTTGGTGTTTTCCGTGAGACTGGCAACCTCGGGACCGTGTCTGCAGACCTGCCTGTCTGCAGTGGGCTGATTCGGTGTTTTCAGCGCAACTGGCAATCTCGGGACCTCGTCCGCAGACCTGTCTGTCTGCAGCGGGCTGATTCAGGGTTTTTCAAGCAACTCCTTGATACTATTGTGATGCTTACTAGTATTTAAGTACATACCACTGTTCTAGCTAGTGTAATGGCCCCCTTGTTTTCCTGTCTTAGGACCCAAATCAAAATTTCCAAAATGTTTGCGCAACAGCAACAACATGGAACAAATACAGAAATTTCTACTGACTGCTTCAAAGCACTCTATACATCTTAATAAAATAGATTAACATGTAACAAACCATAACACAAATTAGTAATAATGGATGTGGTAAATTTGTTTTAAAATAGGGCTGTGTTTATTTTGTAAGTCATAACTTGTGTGTCTAAAGACAACAGCCAAAGAACATAGAAACACAGAGGCATAAAGTCATAAAGTGATAAAAATATTTCAAAAGCATCGAAGCATTAAATATATTTCTGAATGGGTTTCAGTATCATTATCCATATGGCATGGAATCATTTTCTTTTGTCTTTCAATGTGTTCTCCTGCTTATGTTTTGGCTGTCTGTACTACTTAAAATTCCAAGCTCTTGAAACAAACAAACCGAGAGTCATATGTTAGGATTTGTTGGTAAGGTATCACAGCTTTCTGGAATGCGATAGACCAACAAGAAGCATGAGGTGAGAATTGTCCTTCCAACAGTCACTGGGGAAAGGATACCGACCATGGTACTAGCAAAAAGTCAAAAAAACAGGCATGGTCCAGGGCCAAGGAGCTTTTTGATTTCTTGCCACAGTTCTAGAAAATACTTGATGCCATAGGTCTTCCATAGAATTAGAAGGTCCCAAGAGGTGAATAAATAAGCATGGCTTCAGAATATAAACAGAACATTCATAGACAAATACAAAAATCACCAATAGCTTTTATGTGGAATAGGGTCTGGTCAAAGGGCACAGAGGAAACTGTCAAAAGTAAAGAATGTCTCCCTTTTTGTTGAGGGTCTAGAGTGGCTAAAAAGACTGAGGATGAGATGCCCTTGTACCCCAAGTCCAGGAAAGCAGAGGGGAAGAAATCAAGCCTAGGAATTCCATTAGCAAAAGAGGGGTGGCCGAACTCTCTGTCTAACTGAACCAGGGAGGCCACCCTGGTGCATCCTTGTAAGGACCAGGGATTCCCAGAGGACACTTATGTGAAGAGATGGAACAGTCTGAGTTTGCTAGGTTTCAAACAAGTATGGCTCAAGAACACGTTCAGAGGAAAGAACATGTGTGGGACATTAGTGAGGGCAGATGTGAAGAAGCTAGGGAGGCAGACAGGGAAAATGAGAAGGGAGCAAACCCAAGAGAAAAGACAAAATAAGTCAGATATTTGGTCTACTAGCTTCTGTTCCCTTTTTCCAAGGGATTGTGAATAGAGAGGTCCAAGCCTCCTCCCATGAGGAAAAAGCCAAGAGAGAGGCTGCTAACTGTCCCCAGAATCCAGGTGGGCACCATGGGGAGGTGAGCAGTGCCCTACATCTCATCAAGGTGGGGTACCAGAGTCAGAGCCAGGGCCAGGGCTCAGACGAGTGAATCACCTCACAAGGTGGCTAGGGGGACAGGTGGAAGCCAAAATAAGATGAAGGGAGGAGGAACAAGTTAAAAGCACACAGGGAGCCAAAAGTGAGCCATCAAAAAGATAAGCTGGAGATGTTCGGGATAAACTCAGGGCATGGAAGCCAGTGTCCTCTAGGTGAGAGCTGAGTTCACCCAGTGGAGCCAGAAGGGGGATGACATCACGGAGTTACAGGTAATCAAAACGGAAGGAAGGAATGGGCTTTGTGATAAAAATCCTGGGCTCAGTGAAAGAAGAAAATAAAGAGTCCTTATAAGACTTGCTGCCTTCTAGGCGGTCTTTGGCTCTCAAGTAATCCAGACAGATATTGGACCTAGAAAATTGGATACTGGGAGAAATTTGACAAGACTAGAAATGCCAGGCCTCCTTTCACTGAGTTCTGAATAAACAAAGGTCTAACTCACAAAGCAGGCTCTCGTTTATTTGCAAGTCTAATTTATGCAAAACCACCAGTTGCCAGAGGTAGATTTTATTACCCAACCTTCCAGCATTTTCTACTGTGAGGACACCAGGATCTGTGGGCTGCTCTGTGTTTGTTGAACTGAATTGAACCCACATCAGAAACCAACTGTGTGCTGAGAACTTTCTGAGTGCCAGGTCACATGCTCAACCCCAGGGAGAACTGAGGTGGGTCAGACCTTGTTCCTTTGCCTGGGAAAGCCAAGCAATGACCAGGAGAGACAAGTGCACCCATAGATCACTCTTGACTCATGCGGTTGATCACGTAAACATTTAAGTCAAGGTTAAGGTTGTCTCCCTTCCTTCCCCACCCACACATAAAAATGCCTATAAAAATTTCATCAAAATGTCATACAGACATTTAAAAGCAGGGAAATTGCAAAAGGAATATTTATCACTATGTTGGAGCCTTAGTATAATCCTATTTGTTTAAGAAAAAAACTGATCATTAAATTGGGTACACTGTAGACCAGATTTAATGAACTACTAAATAAACACTTAAACAATTACATTTTTATCCTGAGCTCTGGGCTGGTTACTGTATATTGTTTTTCTCTAATCTTCCATTACTCAGACTTAGATTGATTGTCACCAGAGGTGCAGAAATATGAGCACACTTTGTTCCCCCCAAAAATTCAGTTTTGTCAGTTCACAACATTCTCTTTCATATAGCTCTCTATGAGTATGCTTACATTAATCAACTTTGTTTTTCTCTTCTATTAAGTCAAATGGGTCTGAAAACTGATGCCAATGTATTTCCCACACTCATTGCCTGGGTCTCTTTTTTTTTTTTTTTTGCTACTGGGAATCAAATTTGGGACCTTGGGCTTGTGAGCCAGGTGGCAGAACCACTGAGCTAAATCCCCAGCCCTGCCTGAGTCTCTTACAGCTGAGACAAGAATCTAGTAAGAACCAGAGTCACTGTGTGTCTAGCACTAGTAAGTAAGGAGTAAGCCCATGACTTCTTTTCTCCCATTTGACTTAAATAAGTACATTTGAAATCATTTAGAAATGAAGAATACAGCTGAACCATACTTCTGTACTTCCAAAGTCTCAGTTGGCCTCTCCTTTGATTCTGAATAACAGTGTGTCTTAAGAGGTATGATTAAAAATATGATGAATGTTTACATTTTTATAATTTGTTACAATAAAAGACGCATTGCCATAAATCCCCCCTCAAAATACTCTTCCTCACTTCTACTACACTTATCCCGTCATTCTTGGCACTTTCTGAAGCAGTTCTGGAAGTCCTCTTTCATTAATGTCTTTCATGAATGTCTTAATTGGTGAGGTCAGTCTTGGCTGCCTTGATATTGGGAATCAATTCAGAATGTTTACCTTTTGTGGTCATTTTGACTTTGGGAAAGAGCCATAAGTCACCCAGTGGCAGATTCTGTGAATAAGGTAAGTGAGGACAAAGCATCATGGTTTTATGAGCCTACCTTTCTGCTGGATGGCGCTCAGCAGCAGCATTCATATTTATCACACCTCACAAAACAGGGCTTCTAGAACTGCTTCAGAAAGTGACAAGAATAATGAGCTAAGTGTGTTAAAAGTGAGGAGGAATGTTTTGAGGAGGATTAATGGCACTGTGTCTTTTACTGTAATAATTTATTTAATTTAAACACTCACCATATATTTTGATCATCCTTGTATGTGAACAGGGCCTGTCCTGATCAAGTATGGCTGTATTCCAGGCAGAATGAGCAGAGCGAACGATGGGCACGGATTTGTTTCCTGAGGCTCCTTAAGCTCACCACAAGCTCATAACTGAAAAGAGCAGAAATTTACTCTCTCACAGTTCTGGAGAAGTCCACAGCCAGTATAACTGAACCCAAACCAGGTTCTATGCTCCCCCTGGGAGCTCTAGGAGAGGACCATGCCTTGCCTCTTCCAGCTTCTAACAGCTGCCCACACTCCTTGGCTTTTCTCTGCATCACGTCAATCTGGCCCCATCTTCACCACATCTTTTCTTCTGTGTGAGTTGTATCTCCCTCTGCCTCTGCCTTGTAAGGACATTTATATTTCCATTGAGGGCCCACTGAGGGCTGTAGCTCAGTGGTAGAGCACTTGTCTAGTATGTGTGGGCCCCTGGGTTCACCTCCTAATACCACAGAAGAAATGAAAAGCAAAAGAGAGTTTATTGAGATACTCCAGCATCATGTTATCATCTCAGGACCTTTAATGAATCATATCTGCAAAGATCCAATTTCCAAACAAAGTAAGAGTTACAGTTTCCAGTGGTGACAGTCTGACATCTGTAGGAACCTGTATTTTACCTACTTCACCAAGCTTCCCCATGAGATTAGCCTGATGTTACGATTTCACCAAAAATTAGACCATTGCTTGGCGTCTTCCCTTTCCCTCCCCTGCTGCTTGTGGAAACACATCCTCAGTCCTCTGCTTTCTTGTCTTTGAGTCAGGTCTTGGACAACCTCACCTAAGAGAGTCTCCCAGAAGAGGAGTACAATAAATTCATACTGTGTTTTAAGCCACAAAATTGTAGTTTGTTATAGCAGCGATTTGAAATTAATACAGCTGGAACATAATTTACTCCATACAGTTTATTCATCCCCATGTTGTCTATGGACCCTCAGAAGAATAAAAACTCTCAGGTTGTTTCTGGTCTGGTGGGTCCAGGTGGAGCACCAGTAGCCCAAGGATAATCAGCTGAAGGAGGCTGTAGGTATGAGCAGTTAGGAGGGAAGCATGCAAAACCTAGAGGAAGCCACAGCCACAATAGGGCATCTCCTCCTTTAAATTTCAGCTGTTTAGTATATTGTCCCAGCAATAGGAAAGCTGATTAATGCAGGGTATGTACAGGACATCAATATCATTGGCTATAAGAGAATTTGATTCCAACTCAGAGTCTCAGGTCTATCTGATTTCCCAACTGTAGGAAGCTCTCTGCTCCAGGACCCAGCATTGGGTTTCCCTCAGCACCAGGACACTCTGTGTTGTCCCTGATTTGTGACATAGCATTTGTCTTACTAGAGTCTGCACGTAGCTGGGCTCCTATCATATCTCCAGACTGTCTTGTTTCAAGGGCAGAAATTGGACTGTATTAGTTATGGCTGTTGTAACAAAATACCACAAACTGGGTGACTGAAATGACAGAAATTTATTATCTCACAGTTCTGCAGGCTAAAATTCAAGATCAAGGTGTTGGTGGGGTTGGTTCCTTCTGTGGACCATGAGGATGAATGGGTTCCATGCCTGTCCCTTACTTTTTCTGCTTCTTTGTTGACAATTTTCAGTGTTAGTTGGCTTGTACATCTTTGGCTTTGTCTATATCCAAATATTCCAAGCTTTATAAGGACACCAGTTATATTGTAGTAAGACCCCGCCCTACTCTGCTATGACTTCACCTTAACTATCTACATTTTCAAAAAGCTTATTCTCAAGGAAGTTCATTCTGAGGTTCTTGGGGACTTCAACTTACAAGTTTTGAAGAGATGCCTTCAACCTGAAAGAGTGCCTAAGGCATAGTACTTTTCTTACAGATTTCTCTGACACTCTCTCTCTCAAATTATGTCAGTCCCCACTTCCTGGACACTCAGCCTATCTTCCTGATTGAGGGCTCTCACTGTCATTTGGTGCTTTGTACACAGATAGAGACTCTTTTCCCTGGTTTGCCACCAATTGATTTTGGCCTTACAATGTGAGTACTTTGTTCTGACTATTGACCCAGAAATCCTCCCTGCACTTAACAGTTATCAAGCTATTAGAGTGTAGGCATCCAATATAAGTAGTCACTGAATAAATTAACTGATTAGTCATCCAACAGGTGACATATGCTTCCAGATTCTGACCTAGCCAGGGAGCCACAGGGATATGCATTTAAGCCCCCCTCAGCTACATCTTCAGACATGATATGATCCAGCAGTGAGATATTGGATAAATGACTAAGAATCCATAATTCTGTAACTCCTGCCCTGAAAATCCAGGTTACACAATGCAGCAAAGGAAGAAAAGCACACAGATTTCTGATAAGGCAGTAAACAAGCTAAGATCACTCCCAGTCTCCAACTGCTATCAACTATTCCTGTTAAGAAAAATAGACCCTGTCTCTTTGTGGCTTCTAAGGTTTAGGAGGGAGATGGAATAAAACTTAAAGGAGGGAGGCTTTGATGTAGGTACAGAATTCGGGAAAGTTTGGCTTCAATGTTGCCTGACATACATGCCCATCTTACTCCCAATCCTGCCTTCCTTTCTTTTAGGAGTCCACACTCCCCACGTTTCTCCATTTATACCCATTTCTACCAATCCCCTACCCTGTGAACACTATCTTTTGCATTTAGCTTCAAGTCCACATTTAACATTTACTGTATTTACAGCTCCTGGTAGTTTAAATCACAGCAAGACTATGGCTGGAACTTTCCTCCCTAGAACTTCTATGCCCTCTTTTTTATTGTTCCCACATAACTAAAATCTCCACAGGCCTATTCTTCTGTCTGTCATGTCTATAGGATCCCTACTTTGGATTGTTTTGCTCTATGACACCCAAGCCCAGCCCCACTTAAGAGGGGATTTGGGAAATACTCATGTCCTTCTATGACTAATCGATTCAATCCACCCATTAGTGGTTCTCTACAAAGAGAGTAAAACAGCAAAACTCATTTCAGGAATATTTTAACTTTATCTTCATAGGGGAGGAAGGTATAAAATGTAAATATAGGGCGAACCATTTTTGGGTAGTAAGGAAGTAGAAGTAGTAAGGAGGGCTTAAATGTTCAAAGTGAAACTACTTCTCTTTGTCAGAGCTCTTCAAAACCTAAATGGTAAGTGCATCACTGTTCATAGGAGTGTCAGACATGGAAATAGACCACTGCAGCCCAGTGAGGTAAATGGTATAACCACAGTGGTTCAGTAGAGTACAGGGAGAAGGTACCACACCTATCCTTAGGAAGTCAGGAGGCAGAGAACAAGAAATGCCAGTCTGGGAATGTTACCAAGTCAGAGTCATAAAAAATAGTAGATAGTAGATATTCTGGCCCCGCCCTACCCTGTGGTTTGTTTGTTTGTTTGTATCCAGCATGACCTTTCACTTCTGTGATATTGTGTGGCCAATTTTATGTTAATGTGACTAGCATTATTGTGCCCAGGTATTTGGTTGATCATAGACATTTAGATGTTTAGATGTTTAGATCATAGACATTTAGATGTTTAGATCATAGACATTTAGATGTTTAAATGTTTAGACATTTCCCTGAAGGGTTTATTTTAGATATACTTCACATGTAAATCACTGAAGCAGATTACCTTCCGTAGTGTGGGTGGACCTCATCCAGTCCAGCTTATTGAAGACCTTAAGAGCAGAGTAACATACCCTGAAATAGAAGGAATTCAGCTTCAAGACTGCCACACAGTCTGAGTATCCAGTCTGCTGTCCCAAGGAATTTATACTCAACAGTGCAACATTAACTCTCACCCAAGTCTCCAGCCTGCTGGCCTGCCAAATACATTCTGAACTTGCTGACCTGTAATTACAAGAACTAATTCCTTAAAACTATCAGTAAGATTATCAGTAGATAATATGGATAGATGGACATATGAATGCATAGATTCATGAATGGACCAATGGATGGATGGATAGATGGATGGACTGATAGATTTCCTATTGTTTCTGGTCCTCTATGGGTCCCTGACTAGCATTCCTTCTAAGTTACACTTCTGTAGGATGAGTGAAATCTGACAGAGCTAATTCGAGACCAACAACAACAACCACTCCATGAAGCATAGACAGGAATCAAGGAAAGGACGAACAACATCAGGCCTTTCAAGGGTGGCTGCACAATCACCCAGGAGGGCTACTTCTTGGATGCCTTAAATAGTCCTCCCCTGAAAGAGCCAGAAATCCCCTGAGGCTGGTCCCTGGGCCAGAAGTGGGAGGGACACAGAGAAGAGCTACTGAGGCCCAGCACTCTAGGGAAAGTGCTCAGAGGAAGGTGCCCTGGGGTTTTCATTTTCTTTTTCAGTGGACTGAAGGAGTCACCAGGACCTGGAATGCTAGTAGGTAAGAGCACTCAGGAACAGGGAAAGAATAGTGAAGAGAGGAAAGAGAAGTTACCCAGGCTGTATGTGGAGAAAAAAAATCCACTGCTAGCAGGTGGGTCTCTCTGAATTTTCATGTGTTCTCTCTGCTACCTTATGCCCCCAAATGGAATCTGAAACACAATTTTGAAAGTCTGTGGGGAAGATCCCATGATTCTCTTGCCATGCCTCATCATGCACTCCAAACTGCATGCTTGTTTGATTAGGACCAAGCTGCACCACTGGACATTCCTGGATTCTAGAGCTTGGACTCATAAAAAAGGCTGAGAAAAAAAATGGCCTCAGAACCTCAGAAGGATCCTCCAGGACATTTGGGAGCCAGCAGAAACTTCCAAGAAATACTACAAGATAAAACAAAGTCAAGAGCTGTACTTTTTTGTTGTTGTTGTTACTGGTGATCGAACTCAGGACCTTGTGCTTGCAAGGCAGGTGGCGGCACCACTGAGCTAAATCCCTGGCCCAAGAGCTGTTCTTGAGAGGAGCTCAGAAGATGGAGCAAAATCAGAGTGGACCGAGAATATAGGAAAGTCTTTGTAAGTCACGTTTTGAAGAAAGTCTCCCATTTTGGTACATGTGGAATGTGATAAATGACACATCTTCAAGAAGAAAATGGCAGCGTATTGGGGAAGGACCAGAGAAGAGAGGAGAACCACTTACTAGGCCATGGAGGATGACTCAGGAAGATTTGGGAAATAAATATGGAGGCAAGTGAGGCTGGATCTTATTTAGCTCCTTGCTTATCCATGCACACCACCCCACACATGAAACTCGATAAAAGTGCAAAACACTCCAAGCACAAATGCATTGTGAACATTCTCCCTGACCCTCTCTTCATACCCAATTCTGGTCACTCCTCTAAGCCAACCTTGCTGACTGTCCCCAGGCCCCAGCCTCATTGTGATGCTTGGCTACAACCTCAGGTGCTCTTAATAAAAATTCTGCTTAATTGGCCTCAATCTGGCTTGGAAATGCCCCTCCTGGCTTGACTTGGCCCCAAGGCCAATCTACCCTCCCTCTACCCAAGTGTGAGGGGCCAGCCTCTGGGACATAGCCAATCCTGGCTGTTGCCTGACTTCTCCACTCAATATTTCTCCCTGAGTCCCTGACATCAACAGTTGTCACTGTAGCTCATGTTTTAAATGCTTATTATTTGCAGTTTTTAGTAGAGATGCAAATCCAGATTATAAAAAGCACTTGTAAAAATAGAATGTCTTTGGCTGTAGAATAAAACACACACACACACACACACACACAAATACACCAATAGTTTGTGAAATGCTTGTTTGCAAAATAAAGCTGCATTCTGCAAGCTGTGAATTATACTGTCCTCAGAAAGTGGAACCACTTTTCTGTGACAGGGGACAGGGTCAGTAAATCAGCCTGCTACAAGCCTATTGAGGAACTGTGGATTTGCAGGGTGAATTAAATGGTCATTTCCACCTGTCACTAATTTCCCTTTCTGGGTGAGCAACAGCTCTATTAACCAGGAAAGACCTTGATGGGTATAGCTTCTCTGTCTTCAAATTCAGGTGCACTTAGGGTACCTTGCAGAGCGCGACAGGGTGGCTGTTGCCTAAGCGGGTCACTGAATCTGATTATAGTGCTACTTGGTCCAAAGTGTCTAGCTCCATTCTTTTTTTTTCCCCCTCTCCCTAAAGAGTGGTGTGATTACTTTATGCCAAGCCACTCAAGGATAATTCATACTGTCAGGCAACCCTTGTGTTTGCCCATTATCCGACAGTTTTGGGCTCACTTCATATTCCAGAGTGGCGTGATATAATGTAACACGATTTGAAATACTGTAAAGCAATAACCAAAGTAACACAGTTTGACATCTTGAATCTCAGAGGAGGCACATACACTGGCTACACAGGATTTCTACTTCCCCTGTACCTGCTACTTGATGTTATTTGACTTTTTAAAGCATTATCAGTTTTTAAATGTAATTAGAAGAGGGAGGTATTGGCAAAGAAAATTTCTCATGCTTGAGAAGAGCAGTTGGTGGCATATGAAGCCTCAAATTGTGATCTCCAGGGGGATACCCTAGGCCCCTGCATACGACATGCTGTAGACTTATCTCCTATCACATGGTAAGACAGTGCTGCTCTCTTATGAGGGCCTCAAAGTTCTTTGTATATCAGATCCACTCAAACCACAGCTATTTACTGTGCACTTACTATGTGTAAGGTTTTGAAGAAAACAGCTGATATGTGAACTGGACATCAAAAAGATTACGATGGGACCTACCAATCAGTTTCCAGCATGTTTGGTTTAAAGCATGAAGAAAATTCTGGAGCGAATACCAGTTTTGCTTGTGCAGTTGATTTGTTTGTTCTTTGTGTGGGCCAACAGAAAGGGTGTGGGGCCAAGTGCAGAATAGCTGTTTTGACCTCAGCATCACAAAAATCTAAAAAGCCAAGAAAATCTGCAACCTCAGCACTGAGGCCCAAGTTTGGCACAGAACCCTTTCTAAGGGAAAGAATACATTCTTGAAAACAAAAAGACTTCCCATTATCCTTTCTTCTTCTCAATCCCATCTTTATTTCCACTGCAAACATGATTACAACACCTTCCAATGGCTGAATTCGTTTTCTTACTTCCTGTGTTCATGGGTGCCCCCACAATCCGACTCCTCATCTCATCATTCCACTTGTCTTCCCCCTCCTACAGCCCTACACTTGGCCTCTGAGCTACATCTGACATATGGAACACTTTGTCTTTTGTCACGTATTCTCTACAGCTTTTCACCCTTGCTTTCCCTCCTGCCTCTCAGATTGCTTGTTCTTGGCTTCCTTTATGACTCCTTCATTTCATTCTTTCCTGAATTCTGTGCTGAGTTCTCTTCTCTTTTCATTCCATATACAAAAGCAAAGGTGTCTAGGTTCCACTCATCTTCGGCCATCACATTTGTATTTAGGATTCTTCAGGCTTGGAGTTCTGGTCTACCTGCTTGGTGTTCCAAGCTATCTGGTCTTCTCCTCTCCTCCTAATTGACATTAATCGTGGAGACCTCCCATACTGATTTGAGCTGTGAACTGTTTCAAGTCTTCTGATGCCTCAGCCAGGGGCTTCTCTGAACAATTCTCATATCCCAAGCTCTTCCCTGTGCCTGGCTTTTCAACTTTGAGTTCCCTCATCCTGAAATCCCCTCCAACCAAATGTTTCCATAGTGTTCTCTAATATCACCTCTCTGCTCAAAGGGCCTAGTTAGACTGCAATGCTTCCTCCATCTCATTGCTTATCAAACTCAGTTTGCGTGTGGTCAGTCTTCAAGATTCATGAGCTGGAAGCTTGGTCCCCAGTGTGGCGATACTGAGAGGTGATGAGACTTTAAGAAGTGAGGCTTGGTGGGAGGTGATGAGGTCTTTAAGAGAGCTTGATTGATACTTTTCTCACAAAACTGCTTCCTCATTGTCACAGAAAGTCCCGTGAGACTAGGATGTTCTAAGAACACCTGGCAATGCTCCTGAATCTTCTTTCTTCTCTGCTTGCACACATGCTCCTGCACACACCCAGCTCCCTTCTGCTTCTCTGTTACACTGCACTCTGTACACTCTACTCTGTTAACTGCCAGAATGCAACACCAGGGTGCCACGGATATGCTGTTTGGACCTTTCAACCACCCCAAGTGTGAACCAAATAAACTTCTTTAGTTAACAAAGTGCTCAGCCTTGAGTATTTTGTTACAAAATGGACTAAGATACTCTGTAATCATTGTATGTTTTTACTTTGTTCTGTATCTGCATTCCTAGACTGTAAATTGCATGAGGGCAGGTACTTTGTCTTGTAGACTTATTTATTCCCAACACCTACTAGGGAATAGTAAATGCTTAATAAATATGGTTCCACAAGTGCTTGCTAATAACTCCTTAAATTTAGCTTCAGCAGAGACTTCTTTGAGGTCCAAATTCACTTGCATATTGCCTCTTGAAGAACCAGAGGTAACTCAAATCACATCCAAATCCAGTCTTGATTTCCTGTTGTTCCTTCTCTATCTTCATCACAGTATATGAGTAAGGCTAGTTACCCATTGCTCACGTCACAAATCTAGGTGTCTGTCTTGATTATCCCCTTTCCCTCTTTCCTACAGATACCCAATTTATCATAAAGTCCTGTGAGTACCACCTCCAAAATAGATTTAGAATCTTCCTCCAGTCTACCATATGCTACTACTTTTATGAGCCACCATGCTTTCTACAAATAGTCTTCTAACTAGGGTTCCCAGTCACACCTTTCCTTCACAGAGAATCCAAATTTTTGTTTCAGAATCTAAATCCAGTGACTTTCTATCAAGGCTTACACAGTTTTCTTTGCCCCCCCCCCATCCTACAAGCCCTGGCATGCTCTGGCCTTAGCCTTCTTTCCTAGTCTCACCCCATCTCTACATCCGCTGTTCACCTCCACCCTGATTTTTTTCACTTCTGGGGCATTCAGGATCTTTTCCTCTGCTATTCTTCTACCAGGAAGTTTCTGCCCCCTCCTCCCACAGTGGCTAGCCCACCTTGGCCTTCAGGTGAGGCTTAAATGTCACCTTCCCTGACAGGCCCTCAGTAAACATAATAAGCAAGTTCTTCCCCCACCACAATTATCCATTTTCCTGTTCTCCACATGACCACCCCCTTCATTAAAAGATAAACTCCCAGTCGCAACTTCTAAATCTGTCCTACTCTATAATGTTCTCCTGGCATAATGTATAGGATGTGCCAAATTTTTGTGAATCACTGGAAGGAAGGGGGGGAGGGAGGAAGAAAGAAAGCCTGGAAAGAAAACAAGAGACAAAGAAGAGGGAAGAAGGAGAGAAAAGAAGAGACAGAGGGAAGGGAGAAAGGAGGAAACTTTAAACCAATTATGGGACCTTTTATGTTTCACAGCATATGTGCCATCAAACTGTGTCTCTATAGAGGACTTAATATGAACTAGTCTTTCTACACTAGGTATTTATATACACCGTACAAAACAGATACAGCCATTTCTTGGTACCCATGAAGTATTAGTTCCCAGTCCCCTTGTGGATCCCCAAACCCAAGAATGCTCACTTGCCTGATATAAAATGGTATAGTACTTGCATATGACCTGTGCGCATCCACCTTTATACCTTAAATCATCCCTAGATTACTTACAATACCTAATACGGTTTAAATAGTTGTTATATTATATTTTATAGGAAAATATAGGGAATAATAACAGGAAAAGTCTCGGTGTCCACTACAAATGTAACTTTTCTAAATAATTTTGATCTGTGGTTCATTAAATTCAAAGTGCAGCTATACTACTATTGTCCTTACTTTTGCCAAATAAGAATTGAAACTTAATTACATGCAATTATATTTTATCAAGGTTACCTGGTTAGTAAATAGGAGAGGTATTTAACCCAGGTAAGCCCGACTCCAGAGTATGTTCTTCTTTAAAACACTATTTAGTATACCCTCAAAAGACAGAATTCCCATTCGGTTTATTTTTAATGTTCAATATCTAGGCTACAGTAGACAATCAATAAGTGTTTGGTGATTGAAGGAGAGAGAATAGAAAACCATCAGACTTCTCAAGGCTCACAAGGGAATCCAGGAGGCTCCTTGGTAATTTGGCTGAAGTAACTATTCAGTCAACATTGAATCAAATGCGAATTGAATTGAGTTACCCCCAAGTAATAGAGCTAGATATGTCTCCCAAATTGAAGACAGAAAACTCCCTTCTATATGACTTTGCAACTTATCACTGTCAGAAAGGCTGAGCAGGGAGAGAAGGGGCTGAGCTGGCATGCACAGAAGAGTCTGGAAAATAATCAATTGAATTCAAACCACCATACATCATGGACGTTTAGAGCCAGAAAGGACCTGAGAGATCATCTGCTTCTCTTCTTTCACTTCACAGAGGAAAAAAAAATAAGCCCGGCAGAAGGTATGGCTTTCCCAAAGACACCCATGTTAGTGAGACATTAGGACTAGGGATACTGGCACTGCCCCTTTCCTGTTCCATAAACCACCCCACTGTTTGTGTACTGCAGCCCTTTGTTGCCAAAATGCCTGGTTTATTATTCTCTTTCTGAATAATTGTCAGATAAATATCCAAGGTCTTTAATTATTCTGTATTCCTACTTAGAATTTGTGATTTTTTTAAATTGATGAATCTTCTGTTGGCCTGTAAAGGATTGTCTGCTTAAGGTTTTGTCTAAATTTTTTTTTTTTTGGTACCAGGGATCAAACTTGGGACCTTGTGCTTGTGTGGCAGGCAGAGGAATCACTGAGCTAAATCCCTGGCCCTTTTGTTTAAATTTTTGGAAAATTATAAGATAATGATTATGATTTAGATCTAACATGCCTGCTAAAGTCTCATGTGTTTGGAAGGTGATTGCATCATGAGGGTGCCATACTCACCAGTGGATTCATCCATGGATGAGTTCAGAGCTGACTGTGAGGTTAGCAGGTGGGGCCTTGTTGGAGATGAGTCACTCGGGGCATGACCTGAAAGGGTGTCTTCCTGCCCTCACCTCCTCTTCCCACTCTCTGCTTCCTGCACAGTGAAGAGCTTTCTTCCACCATGCCACTCCACCATTCTGTTTCTCTCTTGGAGCCACTTGGCCATGTACTGAATCCACTGAAACTGTGAGCCAAAATAAACCTCTCCTTTAAATTGGTGTTGGGTACTTTGCCCTAGAGACAGGAAAGTTACTAAAACAGAAAATTAGTAGTGAGAGTGGGATCATTGCTGTGACTTGCCTAACCATGTGGTTTAGAAGCCTTTGAAACTCATCTTCAGGGCAAATTTGGAAAGCTTTGGAGGTGGAGGCTAGAGAAGCCCTAGAATGCTATAAACAGAGTTTCATGGATGATTCTGAGTAAAGTTCAGAAGACCAGGATGCTAACAAGAATATGAACTGTAAAGGCCATGGTCAAGAGGTTTCATTTGGGAATAAGGACTCCATTGGTAGTTAGGCTAGAGGTCCTGTGTGTTACATTCTGGCAGAAAATTTGGCTTTCACTTTGTCTGAGTCCTGTGACATTGTAGGAGACTATGATTAAGGGTGGTGGACTAATAGATCTGGAAGAAGAAATTTCAAGGAGGCCCAACATGACATCCATATTGCTATCTGTTTTTAATCCAGATCTAAAGTGAGAATCAGGAACAAAAGGCGAAGCAAAAAGATGGAAAATGTTTTCAGTTTTATCAGAAAGGAAGACTTGCAAAGTTAGGGCAAAGAAAAACATGGTTGCTGAAAAGATTAGCATTAAGAAGAACCCAAGTCCCTCCATCAAGATGATAGGAAATGTGACTTGAAGGCATCTCAGGAATTGACCAGACACCAATGGTATAAAAGAGTAAACAATTTTTGGAAGACTTTGCTTTGAGAAGAGAGTCCCAGGGTGCCTTATTCTTTCAAGGCCTTAGGAGGAAGTGTTTTCCCAAGTTTAGCCATCCAGGCACTCAGAGGTTACTGCAGCCATGCTCCAAGGGGACAAACTACTGCTCCAGCCAATGGCAGACCTTGTCATCATCCACATGATACTAGTTTTGCAGGCGTGCATAATGCAAGAGTTGTGGCATCAGGGAAGCTTCTACCCAGATTCAAAAGAAAGACTAGAAGGCCAGGCAATATGCCCCCGTGATAGCAATGTGTAATGCTGGAAGACTGAAGCCAAAAATGCATAAAGACTCCAGGAATTTAGAGATGTCAGCAACACAGAATATATGCTAAAGAAAGCTGCGGGTAGCAAATGGAGCCAACTCAAGAGAGAGGCTAGGTGGGCTGCAGAGAGCAGGGTCCTAGGGGCAGAGCTGCATAAGCCCTTTGGAGGCTACATCTCACTATAACCTGCTGCAGGTGTGGAGCATGGAGCTACAAGATTTAATGCTTGCCCTGCTGGTTTTGGGTCACGCTTTGATCTGGATCCTTTCTGTGCTATTTTTCCATTTTGGAATGGGAATATTTACCCAGTGTCATTGTATGTTAGAAGGACCTAACTTTCTTATTTTTACAGGGTCTCAAAGCTGTGAGTTTGGCTTGTGTCTCAGAAAAGACTTTGGACTTGGAATTGCCAGCAGTGCTGGAACTGTTAAGATTTTGATAACTCTTAGAGATGGAATAAATGCACTTTTCATAATGAGATGGACATGAGGCATTTGGAGGTCAAGGGTAGAATGTTATTGTTTAGATCGAAAATATCCCCCCAAAAGTTTCATGTGTTTGGAAACTAACTGGGTCATGGGGCCCTGTGGATTCATCCACTGAAGAGTTCATTAACTGAATATGCTGCAAAGGGGTGGGTCCTGGTTGGAGTGGTCACTCCGGGAGAGATCTGGAAGGGAATGTGCATCAGCTTGCACCTGAAAAGTCCACATGTAGAGCAGACATCATGAGAAGTTTGCTTTGACAGTACATTTGGTATATCCATGATTTAATTTGACTTTGTTTTGTTTTGTTTGTTTTTGTGACAGGGTCTCACTATGTAGTTCAGGCTGGTATTAAACTCACTATATAGCTCAGGCTGGCCTCAAACTCACAGCAATCCTCCTGCCTCATTTTCCTGAGTGCTGCAATTACAGGCCTACACCACCATACCTGGCTCTGCAACTGAGGTTATGAAGGTGGAACAAGCATAGGTTGCCATCCTTAAGCCTATGATATAATAAAAGAAAGATATATTACAGCCAGCCCTTAGAAGCAGTAGTCTGTCCATGCTGCTCTACTCGTGGCACTTTTTGGGTGCAAAGCTGATACACATTCCCTTTATTATTTGAGTGGGGTTTTGTGTGAATTGCAGCAGAGAGCATCCTAGCTGATATGGTACTTTACCACCATTCTTCTGTAATTTGGCTCCTGGGGCTTAACCAACACCCCCATTGAAGTTAGCATTGT
>NW_004624740.1:11778710-11860580 GCF_000247695.1 Heterocephalus glaber | reverse complement strand
TAAAAAAACTTACATAATCAGCTTATAAAGAGAAAAAGGTTATTTTGTTTAGCATTTTGGAAGTTTCAAGTCTGGGCCAATTGGCCCCCTTGCTTCTGGGTATGCGGGGAGGCCATGTATCATGGCAGGTGTGCATGGCAGATGATGCCCACTCAGCTCCAGGCTGAGAAGTGATAGAAGGCCAGCCTGGGCTACTTAATTAATTCAATGCCACCCTGAGTGAGACCTTGCCTCAAAAACAATATTTAATACATATATTTAAGTGATCTAATATATTTAAAGAATAAGCATGGCAAAGGGTCATGAAAGAGAAGAACAAATACAAGTAGGACTTAGTTGTCATGAAAGATCAAGAAATTCTTAATCATGCCCACTTCTCTTGAAGTCAATTTTAATTTTTGTGTTTCTCAATAGGTGTGTTTTTATGGAAAAAGTATCTAAAGTTTTCATCAGAAATTCTAAGAAGTCTGAGAAAAACATTCAGAAAAGAAGACATGGAAAACTAGTTCTGAGAAATGTAGATCACTGGGAAATGTGGGTCACTGTTGATCTTTTTTTTTCTTCGGTACTAGGGATCGAACTTGGGTCCTTGCACCTGCAAGGCAGGTGGCAGAACCACTGAGCTAAATCCCCAGTCCTAACTGTTCATCTTTTAAAAACCTATAGCAATGATAGGGATAAGGGGAGACCTTGGCCTTATGGTAAGGGAATTGAAAGTTATACAAGAGATGACAAAGTACAAAAAGCATGCCCAGACAACTATTTGTAGAAATTTGCCCATGAGAAAGAAAGAGAGATTGGACAGTAACTAGAAGCGAATGTTGCTGTCTCCAGGGTGATTTTCAGAATACAAGAAAGTCAATCTTCTTTATGACTTGAAGTGAAAGGATCAGTGAAGTAAGTACTGGAAAAATAAGTTGGAAGTTTTCTGTGGGCCCAGAACTCTGCGCAAACCTTTCTCAGCCTAAAGGGACAGGTGCCCCACATCTCGTGGAAAGCATCCCATTACTGCTCATCAGCATTTTCTTCGTGTTCAAAGAGAAGGCAACAAGTATCCTCCCCATGCATTAGCTTTTTCTTTTCTTTCCCACAGGGAAATCCTTTGTTACGTAAAGGTCACCTGAGAAGGCTGTTTGCACTGTTGTAGCCCTCTCCTTCCCTTATTAGCAACAAAAACATATTATAGAAGATCAAAGATCCAACACTGCACCTGCACCGTAACAATAGGCACCAGTGTGCTTTTTTTCTTAAGTTACATAGACAAAATGTTAGTCCACACTAAAAAATCCAAAATTGTTCTTGACACTCCAAAAGTAAGCATTTAGCAAACAACACATTTTGTACCATGTTTTTAATAATCAGCTATTATTGCAATAATGCTGTATAAAAGCTATCCCACATGTCAGTTGCTTACAATAAATACTTATTTTTATGTTTATATATTTTTCAGGTACTGGAGACAGAACCCAGGACTTTCATGCTGAGCTGCAACCCCAGCCCTTTTTTATTTTTTATTTTGAGATAGTGTCTCACTAAGTTGCTAAATTGTCCAGGCTGGAATTGAACTGGTGATCTTCCAACCTCAGCCCCTCAAAAGGATGGGGTTACAGGATGCACCACCATGTGTGGTAATAAACATTTATTTTTTTCATAAGGTTCTGTAGGCTGATGCTGGGTTGGCTGATTTAGACTAGGCTCAGCCAGACTGCCTTTTCCCCAAGAGACAAGTTGGTTTCCAAAGGCCTCAGTGTGAGCTCTCTCTGGGACGAAGGCTGAAAGGAAAGCTACCAATGAACGTCATCCCAGAACAGAGGACAAGAGCAGAAATATCTAAGACTTGTCAGGCCTCAGTCCAGAACTGACACATTGTAACTTTTGCTTACATTTCTACCACAGAAGAAACTCACATGGCAAAACCCATGTGACTTCTAACGGGAGGTGCTAAAATGTCAAATGGCAAAGCCTGTGATGTCCTCTACTAATACGAGGGGGCTGAGCAATTTCTGAGCAATGATTCAGTCGCAGCACAATAACTGTAGAGAATTTGGGAAGAGAGAATAGGATTCTTGTGCATGTTAAAGACTACTTTTTATCTTTCTCAACATCCAGAACATAATGGAATCAATCATTATGATAACACACACACACACACACACACACACACACTCTTAATGATGATCATGTTCACAAACCTGTTCCTTGATATAAATATAGCAAACACAATTTGAAGAAGTGGTATAGTATAATGGAAAGAGCTGTGAATGTGTCAGTTTTTCCATTGCTGGGACACAATGCCTAACACCCCCAATTTAAAGGAGGAGAGGTTTTTTGGCTCATGGTTTCAGGCTTCAGTCCATGATCAGGCAGCTTGAAGGCAGAAGCATCATGGCAGAAAGGCTGGAGGAGCCAAGCTGCTCAATTCATGGCAGCTGGGAAGCAGAGCAGGGACCAGTACTAGAGAGGAAGATCCAGTGGCCATATAGATTCTCAAGGCCGTGCTTCCATGACACACACAGAAAGTGTGCTTTACTAATCCCCTAGGTGGCTCCCAAGCCAATCAAGTTGACACAATTAAGCCTAACCACCACAAGCCCTGTACTAGAAGTCAGAAAATCTGGATCCTAATGCAGCCTCTGCCATCAACTCAATGTGTTCCCTTCAGCTTAGAATAGAAAGGCTTTAATCAAAAAACCAGCTTCCATAGCCAGGACTAAAGGTAAAATAAGAAACCCTTCCCTGCAGCAGTTAGATTAACAATAACAATCTCAACACCAAATACCTAGGTATTCCAGGCCTGGGATTTAATAATAATATAACAACCACCCAAATAGTAAGGGAATGCCTTGGATTTGTGATTTTTTTCCAATGCATGTGCACAGGGAATGTATTGGCAGTAGGTTTAGAGCACCCAGCACCGCACTTTCTGGAGAAAGGAACGCTAATGCACATAGCCTCCAAGGAGGAACATCTTCCAGCAGATTGTATTGACGACAGCAGAACCAGGCCCAAGGACAGCATTTACAGAATTTCTTTGGGAAATATTTCACACATGTGTGCAAGAACAAACCAGAGTCCCAAAACAGAACTGTGTAGAGAGATCACAGCATGTCACATGACACAAATGTATCTTTCTGACCATTTTGCCCATGTTTTCAAGGAAAATCTAGACTTCCTCTTTTCCAGTAAACTGAACTTTTAGTCTCTAAAACAATTTCCACCCTATCTGTGACCTTTTGTGAAAAAATGTTGAGAAGCACTGACCCATATATTCACAAAGCTTAAGACTTCAAAGGTTAATTCTTACATTAACTGAAAAACGAGTAGGATTCTCAGTTTAGGTGCCTCAAGAGGATTGATCCCTAAAGCCCTAAGGCATCCGCTGGATGCAACACATTAAATTCTTCTTCTGGAGTCATCTAGAAAGGTACTATTTATTTTTCACTCTTGGAAAGATTGAGAAAAACAGTCACTCAAGTCGGTTCCTGTGTGTGTTTCCTGGTTCAAATGAGAAGCCCAGCTGAAAATAACTGCACGACTTCATGCTACTGACTTTCCTGCATTCTAACTTATTATTTAAGGAAAGTAAAATGAGTTGTTTGTCAAGTACACATGTAGCTTACCTCAAATACTTAATTTAACAAAATAAACATCGTGCCAAGATAGACTGTGTGGAATGCCAAGAGTGCCGTTATTCTCTTTAATAGCTGGGCATTCTTGCTGAAGTGTCCTTTTATGTGGACTGGGCAAATGGAATCTTTTCATTTTTGTACAATGAGGAGATATTGAGTTCCACAAGAGACCAGGGCTCACCCCATCATACTGGTTTCCTGGCAGAGCTGGGTCAGGACCCAGGATTTCTTGGTGTCTAATGGAGCATTCTCTGCCTCCCTCTGCTCTTTTTCTGTCAAAAGCATGTTTTCTGATCATTTCCCACGAAATGCATTATTCACATTCACTCTCCAGAGAGCACTTTTGAAGCATCCTTGTTCTTGTACCCAATCACTTAGCATGGTGGCTCTGTGAAATCTGTGGTTTGGAAACCTTCCTGTCGCTCCTAATTATTCCACTTCTTGGAATCCTAGGATTCGTGCACCTGATAATCAAGAGTTATTCACTGGATGTCTTCATTACATTGGATGTAGATAATGCAAATTTTATTCGTGAAATGCTACTCAGGGCCTCCTTTTTGAATGAGGACGATGATTTACTTACATTTTCAGAACACACACAATAGGCGGAGAATTAAAATAATGGACAACAACTAATAGAAAACAGGTGTGACTCTGAAACTTAAATTGTGCATTCTCCAGTCTTGGAGCAATGCTGGGAGAAGAATGTTTACCATACAATAATGGAGATAGCAAAAAATAAATAAAATGAAATAAACAATAAATTTCCATTGAATGAGTGCAGCTTCCCAGCTGGATCCCATTTCAGCATCTCGCTGTGCAACCAAAAATGAACACACAAAGACTGCCAAACTAGGTTGGTTTTATTTCCCCTAGAGACGGAGAAGAAGATAGCAAGACTTTAATTTAATTTTTGTAAAATGTTTTCTAAACAAGTTCAAGGGCTGTATCACCTGAGTTGACAAATTGAGTACCAGGTCTGAGGTTCTTGTAATAAGGTATATGCCATGGTTCCATAAGAGAAGTTCATCACTCAAATCCACAACTGAGAAGGCAACAAATTTAAGAGAGATGCACAAAGCACTAAAGGCGAACCAAACCTTCATGCTAGTTTCTGATGCACGACAAGTTACGGGAAGAGAGGAGACAATCTGCTGGCCTTCAATGCCCAGAATATCTTGGAAGTGGAAAGGACGAACGTGAGTGCTTATTTTTGGCATCCTGTGCCTACTCATGCCCTAATGCTAAACTAGTTCCACCAACCAGTTTTAGCCAAGTGGCCATCCTGTTGGAAACACCTCTTTTCTTTCTATTCTAAGATCTGAATCGCACTCTGCTGAATTAGCCTAATTCCATCCCTGGTACATTTCTGCAGATGTCCTTGCACAGATGGATTGAAACAGTTTAGGGGAACAAGATGGGACACAGACAGATCATGTTCCTTTTGAAGAATCCTGTGCTGGTTGGGGTTCTCTAGAGGAACAGAATAGAGTATATGCAAAGGGATTTATTAAGTATGTTTGTGGGATCAGGGGCTGGAGAGCCCACAATGGCTCTCTACACTGGAGAGCCAGAGGATCCAGTAGCTGTTCAGTCCAAGAAGCTGGAAGCCATGAAACAAGAGGGGTCAGGGATGTAGTACCAGCCTGTGACCAAAGGCCAGGGAGCTCCCTGGAGAGTCATGGGTAGGAGTCAGTCCTGGCAGACTGAAAAACTGCAGTCTCACATCCACAGTGATGGCAGCAAAAGATGCACCTGCCTAAGCATAACAGAATTCTTTAAAACAAGTGCCCATTTTCTTCTTTTCTCCATTTATTCCATTCAGGCTACAACCTTATTGGTTGGTGCTACCCACGATCAGCATGAGTCTTCTCCCCTTGGTCTGTTGAACTACATGCCAATCATCTCTGAAAACACCCCACAGACACACCCAGAACTGTGCTTTCCAAAGCAGCTAGACATATCTTAATCCAGTAAGAGAGATATATCTATAACGTGCCCCCTAACACACACACACCAAGGGCTGGGTATAAAAGCTTAATTCTCAGCTTGGTGCTATTGGAAGCTCGTGGAAATTTTAAAATATGGAGTCTAGTGAGAGGCCTTTTGGTCACTGGAAACGTACCCTGGAAGGAGACAGTCTCTCTCTTTCTTTCTCTCTCTCTCTCTCTTTCTCTCTCTCTCTCCCTCTCCCATTCTCTCATATGTTCTGACCACAAGATAAAGAGTTTGCTTCACCAGGCACTCCCACCATCACATGTTGCCACAGTCCACCCAACCATGGGCTAAATCCTCAAAAACTATAATTCAAAATAAAACTTTTCTCTTTGTAAGTTGACTGTCTCAAGTCTTTTGTTACAGTAACAGAATATTGATGATCACAATGACTAAGTACATAGAAAATCCAGGCCTAAGCAATGGAAGAAGAGTGACCAGCTAGTATGGCAGAAAAGAAGGACCTCCTAAACAAAGGTGATCAAGAAAACATCTCAACCACATCTCCCTCTTGGGATAGTTTCCTCCTCCCCAAAGGGGGCTAGCCGTAGCTCCTCAAAATACTCTTCCATGGCCAACTGGACCCAAACATTTGGAGACAACTTTAGATCTATCTAATCCAAGAATCTATGGAAGGTGATACCCACTACCACTTTTGGTTTCAAATTTTATGAGGAATATGTTTAAAATGCACATCCCTGAGCCTTGCCATCAAATATTCTGGCTCAGTAGAACTAAGAATGGGCCCAAGATTCTTCATTATTATAAAGCTCCCAGATTGTTCCAACGTTGGCAAATGCACTTAAAGAAATAGAAATCAAAATTTCCATGCCAGGCCAAAGATTCAGAAAGTCTAGGGAGGTGGTTTTCACTTTCCAGCAGGCAAATTTTTTCCAGCAGACAAGTTTGGTAATTAAAAAGAATTTGCTGTTCTTCAGCCTATTGCTGCCAGCTCTGCATCCTGGAGCCACCTACGTCAACTCTCCTCCTGTAATGATTTCCGAAGATTAGAAGACATTTGTTAGTCCCTCATCCAATATTTTCCTCCTCCATTTAGTTTCTTTCAATGACTCCCTACCTCACTCAGAATAAAGTTCAAACTTGTGAACCTGTAAGAACCACCATGACTTGGCCCATGCTGCCTCTCTCTGGCCTTGTCTCCCTTTAGTGTTTGCCTCACATATTACATTTACATAGAACCCAAGAATCATTTCTCACACACATTGACACACCATGTTTACTTGCCTCTGTTCATGGTCCTTCCTGTGGAAAGTGTGTCACTGAACTTCCTTCCTTCTCCACCTTTCTCTTGAGTGCTAGAACTTTAAGACTCACCCAGGCTCGTGTCCTCTGAGAAACCATCATCACTTCTGCTGAACACGCTACATGTACTTTTCATGTAAATTGTGATTTGGGCCATGGACCCTCCTAGCCTTCATCAAATATGGCATTGATCACTTTTTCATTAGAATTATTTGCTTTTTCTCTATCCACTGGGATACTCAAGGACAGAAACATTGTCTTATTAATTTTTATGCCCCCAGCCAAAGTCTGATCTATCATTCAATGGATGCTTGGTGAGTTGAGTTAGCTCCTCCAAGGCTGCCTCCTAGTTGATCATATCTTTTCAAGGGAGTGAGCATGTGTCATCTTTCTCCTATGTGCAAGAACCATGCAGTGCTGAGAGGCCCCTGACTAGACAAATACCTACGCTGTCAGTAAGGGGCACATGGTCATATCAGGACAAGACTGTGGAATATGATGTAAAAATGTAGAAGTGTAACAAGATGGTATGGAAACACAGAGAATCATACTTGAGAGTAGTATTTTTCATTCTGTCAGCAAACACAGATATTTATTGAAGTAGGTTATATGCCAGTGAAAATTTTAAGTATTGAATAATATGGCAGTAAACAAAATAGAACAAAATCTTTTTCTCTGTGGAGTTTCCATAGAATAGGTGAAACATAAAGTGATAAATCATTAAAATCTATATATTTTTTCAGTAGTGATAAAGGCTGTTGGAAAACTTTAGGCACAGGAAGGCAGGTAGAAAGTACAGTGCACAACATTAAGGAGGTACACTGAGAGAGCTCACCATAAAAGTGACATTTGAAGAACCACATGAAGGAAGTGAGGTCTCAAGGTTTGCAGACATAAAACCAGTGACTGAGCTGGAGGACCTGGTACAACACCCCACAGTGGATACGACTCCCAAGTAGTCCAGGAACAGCAAGGAGACAAGCATAGTGAGAACAGGGAGATGGTGTTAGGGTAGACAAGGCTTTGGGGTCATTGCATGGCTTTGACTTTCACCTCAAGAGTCCTGAGAGCCAGTCCAGAGTCTTGAAAGGAAGAATGTGATCCTGATCACGTTAGAAGAGAGTTACAATTGTCATGTGATAGGGACAGAAGGAAGCCATGGTCTACTCCCAGGGTTAAGCATGTTGCCCAAGGACAAAAACACAAGTTAAAGATCTTTACTGTCTTTATTTTTGATTCTAGACTCCAACAATACTTTATTCTATAAAACAGAAGAAGTAATCTGATGGGCTGAGCACAGGAGGCTGGTTTAATAGGCAGAGAAGGGGTGAGAAAGGCAAAAAAAAAGAACAAAAAGCAGATTGGTCATTTCCAAGTTATCTTCCATGTGAGATGGGCACAGGGAGGTAAATAATAGAAAAATAACAGATTGTTTAACACAGGTCACCATTTTGTGAAAGAAGGCAGGGGGAACTTCAGTATCACGCTTCTTGTAAATGGCCTGTTTGGGAAATCTGGCTGTTACTTTTCATTCTCCTGATTTCTCCAAAGCTCAGATAACACCTTAGTTTCTGTTTGATGACCTGGAGCTGTAACATGGGTGACTCCATTTTGATTTTTAGTCTGGTTTATTGGAGCCAGGAACCTAGTCTAAAACAATGGCCTCTCCTTGTTTATGTGACAAGTACCATTGTGCCTCTTGTCCTCAGGAAGAATAAGGAAAGGCTCAGCTAACACAGCTAGCAGTGATAGATCTGGAATTCATGCCAGGTCTCCAATGAGTCCAAATCCACACAGCAGCACTACCTGGAAGACACTGGGAGGAAAAGTTCACTCCTATGAAGGCATAAGGACAGCACAGTCAGAGGGCAGGGGATGAGGCAGCAGAATACCCACAACCAGATGCAGGAGCCCAGAAGGGACCCTTGAGGTCCTTCGACTCTGGAGTCCATCTGGCCCAGCTTTTATCCCTAAGCCTCCATGTCCCCCCTGAACTTCTCCTCTCTCTTTTATCCCAAATATAGATTCCCCCAAAGTTCCTTTTTAAATTTTCATTTTAGCACCCAAGATGAGTTGATATTTCCAAAATGAAATCTATCCTGGCATAAGAAAGGAAATAATTATAGAAGCTGCAAACTGCATCCAAATAGGTAAGTTCGCACGTGCTCTGGGCTGGTGAGGGCCGCTGCAGCTTCTCAGAACCTCATCCTCAGGAATCCTCTTTCACACCTGTCTCCCATAGGCTTCTTGCTCAGCCCTTGACTCTGCCTGCTCCCCTTATCCTGCCAGCTTCTGCTGCTACGGCTCCTTTGCCTCTCTCCTGGCCCTTATCACTTCTGAGATCCCCCTGACTCTGTCACACTTGCTTGTTTTCCAATTCTTCTAGGTCAAATGTAAGTTGCAGGAGGTCAAGGTTGGGTGTGTCTTGTTCACTGGCACATATTAAGCTTTCCATAAATATTTGTTGTTTGGTGCCATTTTGCAAACCATCAGGCAAATGTAAAAGGTCTCTCTTAATCAAAACATGTTTTTCTTATTTCCCAGAGGTTCCAACAGATCTTCCTAGTCTTTACTGAAAATTTAACTAAAACCCAACCAATGTGTCATCCCTTTAGGATCTGGATACCCATTCAGCTCACTTTTGGGGCCAATATACAACTTCTTTTCAGTCCCATCAGGGAAAGGGACAGGAAAAGCCAGGATGAAATGCTGAGGCCCTGGGGGAAGGCTTAGGGGAGCTGACTCTGATGCAGATTAACACAAAAGCATCCAGGCTCAGCACTCCTCTTCATGGCCCAGCATGAACAGATATCATATGAGAATCAACACAAGAATCCCCTGGCTCACACACCCTTTGATTTCACAAAATCAAGAAAGAAAAAACTAATACTCAAGGAAAAACTATTCCTCTACTTAATATTTCAGATAGCAAATGTATGGTTTTTTTCCACACCAACACCAAATTTACCAATTATCTGAACACCAAGGTGTGTCCTGTCATTCAATTCAATTCTGACACTATCTGGAGTTAACATCAGACCCCAAGTTTGGGGGCTCAGTTCCATAAGACTATCCCCACTTTGTAGGGTAATCACTAGTCCAAGCCTCTGGAACTTCTGACTGTCCTGGCTAAAAATCAGAAGTGTCCATGAGCTCCTCAATAATTTTTATTACAGCTCACAGAACTTGAGGAAGCACTTTATTTATGGTTTTTTATATTTACTTTTTACTTTTTTTTTCTATTAATTTTATTGGTACATTTTAGGTATACAATATAATGGCATTCATCATTGGAAATTTGCACCTTTACATAATCTCTCTTAGTTCTTATTTTTTCCCCCTTCCCCTGCCCTCCCTTCGACACCTCCAGTCCTCCCTACTTACAAAGACTTTGTTTCCATTTTTTCATTTTCTCATATTAATTCCATTCCATTCTTTCTTTTCCCCTAACCCCCCACTTCCCCTTCTCCTTTGCCCCTTTTCTTCCTGTTTCACATTATCTATTATATCTTTTAGTCCTTATTTACACTTTCAGTTTCTCACATTAGAGAAACTATTCAGTATTTACACGTGTGTCCTGTTTATTTCACTTAAGAGTATCGCCTCAATGTGCATCCATTTAGCTATAAATGTCTCTAATTTCTCCTTTTTATGGCCGAGTAGTACTCCATTGTAGAAAAAAACCACTTTATTTATGTTTATTGGCTATATTATAAAAGACACAAATGGACAGCAGCTAGATGAAAAGATACAGAGGGTCAAGTCTAGAAGGGTTCCAATCACAGGAGCTTCTGTCCCCGAGGAGTTTGGGCTGTACTAGCTTCCTGGCATGTGGGTGCATTCAACAACCTGGAAATATTTGAACCCAACTGTTTAGGGTTTTATGGAGAATCTATTACATATACATAATGGGTTATTCATTGGCCATTAATGATTAACTCAGTCTCCAACCTACTTCCCTCCCTGGAGGTTGGAGGGTGGACTATAAGTTCTGAATCTCTAATCACATGATTGATTCCTCTGGTGACCAGCCTCATCCTCCCAGGGTCATCTCATCAACACAAACTCCAGAGGGTTGAAAGAGGCATATTATGGATAACAGGACACATTCCTATCACCCTGATCACTCAGGAAGCCCCAAGGGTTTTAGTAGTTCTGGGAACCAGGGATAAAGAAATATATAATTTCATTACAAGGGCTAAAAGATGGCGGAAGGGGGAAGAGATGCAATCAGTTAACAGACATGGGCAGAAATAAAGGAAAAACTTCCCCATATTCCTAAATATATGTTGAGACCTTGACCCAAAACCCTAGATAGTCAACCATCATACTGCCATGTTCACCTTATGAAAGAACTTTCTAGACTATTAACCTCCACCAATCCAGAAGCTTCTTCTTTCCAAGTATTTTCCTCTCTCAAAACTTTCCATACCTTGTATTAGCCCACCCTTCTTATCTATAGCTAACACAGTTTCCCCCAAATTTCATTATAAAAATATTCTTGGTTCTCACACCCAATGAACATTTTTCCAAGCAGTGTCTAAACTTGCTAATATTAGCTTCAGAACTCATCTCAGGATCTGGTCCTATTCTGGCTAGTGTCTCTAATTAGTTAATAAACCCTTTTATTTCAGAGAGCTTCATTCTCAGGAGTCTTTTGGGTTAATATATCCAATTCCATCCTTTGATAGAAAAAGAAACTGAGACCAGAAAGGCTGTGTGTTTCTCAGGATCTTGCCGGTTCAGTACCTCAGCATGTACACACCCCTCTAGTGGACTCTGTTGTGTCCACCCAGTGCTGCCAGCTGCCCATCAGCTGGAGCATTCTTAGCACACAGCTTCCTGCTCTGCCCCCCACAGATCAAGTGCAGAGAGGTGAGTGCTCATAGTCACACCACAGCCCACCTCCTGATCCCTAATGAAGATGAGGGTCAACAGGCCTGGACATCTCTGCAGAACATGGGCAGCCTGTGGGCAATATTGATCCTGCTTTCCCACCTCATTAGCTAAAGCTTTGTGGGTCCATCCACAGTGGTCCTTCTTCCTTGGTCCAGGCCTGTTTCCTTCCTCTTGTTTTTACAAGGGATCCCCAATAAAGACCATACCCCCCAACTATATTTCGGTATCTGCTTCTACAGAGCCCAACCTGCAACCCCGCAGGCTCTCCACTACCAATCCACTGTTTACTTTCCTGAGAATCACAGCTAGGCCTTTTTAAAGCCTGAAGAACAGGCCCTCAACACATCTTTGCCTGAGGCAAAACAGGGCAGAAGATCACAAGGTTTCTATTATGGCAAAATCTCTCCAAGGTAAACGCTGCCTGCAAGCATCTAAGCCCCTGGAGTTGCTTCTATTTATATTTAATGTGCAAACACTCTGAGGAGGGCTGCGTGTGGAAGCCAGATCAAAACATTTATCCTTACTGTCTTGGAAAAAAAAAAACTTATTAGCTAGCTGTATAGTGATACTTGAGAAGAGTAAAAAAAAAAAAAAAAAAAGGAGGGAAAGAAAAAGGAGGAAAAAATCTGTTGCTACTAGATAAATAGAGTGAGCCCCTCAGAGAGCCAGGGCGGCTGGTGGCCACTGTAATATATTGTTATGCATCGCCACCAAAGCACTTGTAGAGCAACTGCAGACCATGTCTGACATTGCCTCCACTGACCTTTTCAATATTGCCCAAGCACGGTGGAGCTGGTGTTTCTAGAGGAATTCAAATCGAATGTACTCAGGCAGAAAGGATTTGGCTGTGGGCAAACCCTATCAGTCTCCTCACGTTTAGACTTGTCATTCTCATGTAAATTGCAATTCTTTATTAGCATGGCCAGTCTTCCGCCCAGGTGCAGGATGCACTCAGCTAAATGGCAACGAGGCCGCATCTGCCTGCACTGAAAAGCCTGGCTTCTCTAGCGATGATACCAGCTCAGATCCTGTGTCCCCAGATGGGGAGAGAAGAGGAACCTGCCAGGGCCCCACTTGAAAGCACAAAAGGAGGATTTGACATTCAAAAAGAAAGGAAGGACTAACGCTTGCCATTTCGTAAGTTCTTAGGGTTTCTTTTTATGAGGTCCCCCAAATAGAGCATCCTCCTCACTCCTCACCTCCACATGTTCCTTGGCAGAGGAGACAAACAGGGAGTTGCCCTGGGAGGCAGAGGCAGCCTTAGAGAGGCTGAGAGTTGGAGGTGGTGACACCATGGGTTACATAATCCTTCTCTTCCTTCTCTGCTGCTAAGAGAAAAGCCAGAAGGATGAGGGGACCCAGCTTGGGAGTGCCTGCCTGAGGTGGGCTGTGTATTCAAGGCCTCCTTCCAAAGCCTTTGTCTTATACCAATTCCCTGCTTACCTTGCTGAAATACAGTGGTTCTCAAAGGGTGTTTTCCCAGGCCAGCAGCAGCAGTAACACCTGAGAACTCAGTAGAAGTGCAAACTCTTAGGTCCCAACCTAGACCTCCAGAAACACACACACACACACACACACACACACCCTAGGGTAGGCCCCAGCAATCTGAGTTTGGCAGGCTTTCCAAGTGATTCTGGTAAACACCAAAGTAGAAGAACCACTGCCCCAGTGGAAGCCCCCTTTTCTCTCTCTCTAGTCCTACCTGCATTTAGCCCAGGGAATTTTAGCCAGGCAAGGAGAGGGGACAGAAGATTCAACTCAGCACTGTCATTACCTTAGAGGCTGCCTTAGACCATGTAACTGAATCCTTGAGACCAGGTGACTTATAAGCAATAGAAATCTATTTGCCTCGTACTTTGGAGTCTGGGAAGTCCAAAAGCATGGTCCTGGCATCTGGCAAAGGCCTTCGTGCTGAGTCACATGACAGAAAAACAAAGGAGCGTGCACAAGACAGAGGAAATGGGACCAAGCTCATCTTTTGAAGCAGGAAGTCACTCCTGTGATATCTAATCCACTCCTTCAGTAATAGCATTGATCTCTTCGTGAGAGTGGTGCCATCACGACCAAATCACCTCTCTAAGTTCGCACCACTTAATACTGCTCTGATGACAAATTTCAACATGGAGCAGATGTTCAAACCACAGCAGAGGCACATCAGGGGAAGAATGGCTAGTGTGCTTCAGAAAATAGTCAACAACTTAAAAGTTTCAGAAATAAGAACCAAGGAATAAGAAGAAAGAGATTCAATATACTAATTTCTTCCCAGAATCAGATCTTTAAAAAGAATGATGGGTGAGGCCAGAATTATGGACAAACTAGATCACACCTTCCCTGGCATTCTTAGAGGAAGTTGAGTCTCTGGGGAAGGGATCACACGAAGGGAATCTGAGCACTGTGATGTTGAAGGTCTTGATCTGATTCTCCATGGAATGTTCTTGCCTGGGCATTTGCCACGTATAACAAAACGGTCACCGCCAAGCATGGGTCCTTGCTCTAGCAGAAATGAAAATTAAAACTAAAGCACAAATTTACAGGCGAAAAAATCCTTTAACTGAAACATTAGTGGAAAGATAGGAAAGGACTCCAGCTAAAGTACCTGGAAGGCCACACTCTGATGTAGAAGTACAGACAGGCCCACCCACAAAGGCCGAGGGGAGCCCAGTCCTCAAGCACCAGCCGGTGGGCTGGGGATGGGCCAACTACCACTTCAGTCCCAGTCCCTCACTGGAATCCCTATGGCTAAGGAAAGGCCCCATCTCTATCTCTGGTGGACCCAGTCATGTAGGGCCCATCCACATCCCAAATTCAGGTGATCACAAGTACACGGCAATGGCTGGAGGCATCTGCCAAATGTCCCCACGTATCTCCCTTCCCTGTGGCTCATCTTTGAGGGGATGATAAGCTCGTGCAAATTCAGGGCCAGTCAACCCCATCCAGCCAGCTCCTGGACAGACATTCCCCAAATGTTCGACACATCCCTTGCAAAGAGATCTGACAAGACCCATAGTAACAAAGGATGCAAAATGAAGCTCAAGTTTCACTCTGCTTTAAGTTACTCATGAAGCATCCACAGGCCCAAGTGAACAGCCATGGTCCATAGCAAAATTGACTGTCAATTTCCAGAAGACTGTCCCAGAAGAAAACACCAACCATGCTTCCAGTAAGCAGCAGGAAAGTATCTAGGATTCTGCCTATTCCTCATCCTGACGGTGGTCTCCAAACAGGTCATGACTGTACCAGCTGCAGATGGACAGGAGCACTCAAGTGCCTGTAGGAACAGGACCAGGAAAGATGGGCCCCCTTGCCAGGTGTGCAGGGACAGGGCCTAATCCCAGCAAGAGCATGGAGGCAGAAGCTTAGTGGTGGGACAGGACATAGGGCAGGTAGAACTCAACCCACAGGCATTGGTAGCCAACTGAGGTGTGACTCCTGTCTCCTGTCCCTGTCAATGTTGGCTCAGGACCCAGTGAGCCTCTTTTTGGTTGAAAAAGCATCAGACACCCTAGTAAGGAGCAACAGTCAGGACAAGGGTAGGTGGTTCCAACGCAACCTGGCAGGTTTGAGAATTTAACGATAATTCAAGGACTTTTTCCCCTAAATGAGGGGGCTTAGGAGTTCATTGAGGCAAATACAAGGACCTGCCTATACTTTGAAAGTGCTTATAAAGAAAGCAGAAAAGACTTCTAAGACATCAAAAAAGCCCTGGGAAAACAATATTTTGTCAACTTAAGTGTAAATTAATAAAAAACACATGAAGCATATTTCTCTAAAAATATACACAGCTCTGAAAACCAAGAGGAGAGGAAGCTGGTAAAGTCTGGTTGGGGTTTGGCAGAATTCAATGTGTTTGGGAATGAGACACAGCTTCGGGAAACAGGTTTTTCCCATTATGTCTTTTTTTCTCCACCCATATTCCTTGGAATTCAAAGAGTTTTAGAGGGAAAAGACCTTAAATGTCATCTCCTGAACTCTGTCATTCAACACACTAAAAACCAGAGGCTGGGGAAGTGAAGTAATGGTGTAGAGTTTCACAAATAAATAATAGCAAACTTTAGAGTACTTGGGGACTGGAGCAGTACCTGGGGACAATTTAACTAAATTGCATTCTTTCTCTTCTTTGTGTTGCCCTGTGACACATCCAGGAGCTCTTAAAGAGCCTGTGGCCCACATAACCTACGACTGATCTTTTTCTTACACTCAGACCACCAGTAGGCACCTTGTAAAGAGAAACACAGTGGATTCGGCCTGGTGTTCAGCCTGGCACAGCTTGGGAGCTAGGCTAAGACAGCTGTCCCGTGACTACAGGGACAGTATCTTCCAACTCTGTAAGCTGAAAAACAAAGTCAAAGTCTGAGAAGGAGGATCATTGACAAATCACTCTGCAGCCCAGCAAGGAGATGCCTAGGAGAAAGACACAGATAATTACAAAATCATAAAAGAATCAATTCTGCAGGAAGATACCGCAACTCAAAATACAGACACACAGAGCCTCAAAACAATGAAATCAGTACAGCTGGAGATGAAAAGAGAAATAGACTAATCCACAACTATAGTGGGAAATTTCAACACCCATAATTCTCAGGCTATTGGTACAACTACTAAAAACAAAACTGCAAGGATATAAAAGAATTGACACAATCAATGAACGAGATCTAGTTATAACATGTAGACCTTCTACCATTAGCAGAATATACAATTTTTAAAATCAAGGACCCATGTAGTATTCACATTTAAGTCTATCACTTCTATCCCTTTGCCATTTGTTTTCCATTTTTCCCTTTTGTCTTTTTTATGGGGGGGGGGGTTTGTCACTGGAGTTTGAACCTAAAGCTAGTACTTAGCCACATTTCCAGCCCTTTTTAAAATTTTAAGTCAACGTCTCATGAAGTTGCTAATTGCCCAGTCTTGGCTCAGACTTGTAATTCTCCTGCCTCAGCCTACCAGAGTGCTAAGATTACAGGCCTGTGCCACCACACTGGGCTTATTTTTCCCTTCTTATCCTCATATCATTTACCCTCTTTTTCTCACTTCTTTTAGATTCACTTAGTAGTTTATGATTCCATCTTAGACCTTGTATTTTTCATCTTAGGCCTCATATTTTTTTCCGTGCCTACAATTTCAATTTGGAATTTTGAAACATTCAATGACCCTACTTAACATTTCAAAGTATGGGATACAGTTTTAAAATCTATTTTAGTATCCTCATCTGCTAATTCTAACACCTATGTCAGTTCTGAGTTATTTTGATTGATCAATTGATGGATCCACTGATCTCCTAAAATATAGATCATGTTTTTCTGCTTCGCTGTAAGCCTAGTGATATTTATTGCATGACAGACTGTGCATTTTACCAGTTGGATGATGGATTCTTTGGCATCCTGTAACTATTTTTGAGCCTTCTTCTGGGATGCAGTTAAGTTACTCGTTCTATCTCATGGGGTCTTGATTATATGATTTGTTAGTAAGATCGGGAGCTGGACTCAGTCCAGATTGAATTATCCCCAAATATTTTGGCAAACCCTTCCTAAATGTTCTACCCAATGTCCAGTGAATTATAAATTTTTCCAGTCTGGCTGGTGGAAACAGGCATTTTTCCTGACCTGATGTGAACTATTTTTCCACTTTAAGGAGCCTGTTGGATTCCTCCTGGGTTCCCTTTCCCTGTACTGTGTCCTAAAAGCTCAAGACAGTAAACTGAGGTAATTGTAGGTTTATCTCATAATCTTCTCATAACCTGTCTCCCAGTGATCACTGTTCTTTGAAAACCAGTGTTTTATGTACTATGTCTGAGTTTGTTTTACTTGTTTCTGGCAGGATAGCAAATCCCATCCCTGTCACTCCATCTTGGGCTAAAGCAAAAGTCCTATAAGAAGTTTAATCTGGGTCCACAGCCCAGCTGCAGAAATCTCAGCAAAGAGGTCAGAGCTCACAATGCACACAGCATCCAGTAGGAATGTCTTCTCTGGAAGGCCTGCAATCAGCAATTTTTTTTCTAGTACTGGGGATGAAACCTAGGACATTTTGAGACAAGGTCTTGCTATATCACCCAAGCTGGCCTCAAACTTTACAATCTTTCTACCTCAGTTTTCCAGAGTGCTGGAATTACAGATGAGCACCACCACACCTGGCATAATCAGCAATTTTATCAGTCATGTTTAATTTCATTGGTGATATGAAAATGCACATCAGTACCTTCTCTATACTCATACTGGCTAAAGAAAGGGGAGAAAAAGAAAGCTCAAATTTTTATTTAATATAGAGTTTATTTTATTTATTGGTACCAGGAATCGAACTCGGGAACTTGCTCTTGTGAGGCAGGCAGCGGAACCACTGAGCTAAATTCCAAGCCCCTAGAGTTTGTTTATTTTTATTGCAAATAGATCATTCACCCAATATTTTGATTTCAATAATTTACTGTGATCATCATATAACAGAAGAATGACATCACTTTCAAAATAACTTTTAAAACAATAATATTGAAAATAACTGAGACTATCTAGCCCTTATAATTTGCACAGCTATTTTATATGCATTGCTGTATCCATTAGCTTTACCATTTCTGAGACAAAATACTTAATACCCACAATTTAAAGGAGAGATTTATTTTGGCTCACAGTTTCATTGGGTTCAGTTCATGGTCAGTTGGTTCTAAGTCAGAAACAGCCTGGTGAAAGAATATGGCAGAGAAAGCCACTTAGCTCATGGAAGCCAGGAATCAGAGAGGAGAAAAAGCAGGAGAGTTTAAGAAAAGTATAAACCTCTCCAGGTCACTCCCCGAGTGATCCACCTCCTCTGACTTGGCCTTACTTGATCAAAGCCATAACAATTCCCTTTTTAAATCTTTCCTAGCCACATACAGATACATATTTTACATATGTTTACATATACAGGTACTAAGGTTTTTAATAGTTATTGGACCTCAAATTTGCCAACTAGAGGTAGGCGTCAAATACAGATTAAAATTTAACTCTAATAAACAGTATATAAATAATTATAGACTCTAAAAGAATTGATATCATGGGGAAAATTTAAGATGTTCTAAATTAAAGAAATCCAGAAAGGTAGAGTAACAAAATATAAAACTTAACTCTTGGTTTTTATTGGCTTTAAAAAAACCAATAAAATATATTTTAGGATAAAAATTGAATATTATAAACATCAGAGATTAGACAATATCAAAGAATTATTTTAAATGCCATGGGTGTGTAATAATAATACCATTTGTATGAAAATATTCTTATTCCTAGGACATACTTAGTGAGGTGATTTGGAGTAAAATTTCATGACCATTACAACTTAAAAATGGTTCAAGAAAATGATATGTATATATTCACACATATGTAATAATGCAAATATGAGAAAATATCACGATTATTGAGTCAAAGTGGTAGGTGTCCAGGAATTTCATAGGTGATTCACTCAACATTTCTATGTATCTAAAAATTACAATAATAAGTATTAGAAAATGAAATAATCATGTAAGACTCTAAGACAGAAGTAAAAGATCTATGGATAGACAGGGTCTAGCTGTACCCTGTTCCCACAGAAAATGAGGAATCTCTGAAGTCTGAATGTTCCTTCCTTATATTGGCCATGCACACAATCTTAAATGCAGGTAAACGGAATGCAAACTGCATTTACTTTCAACCAAAAACCTATTTGGATTAAAATATTTTTAAAATGAGTGAGCTAGTATTTGTGCAAATACATTTAAATGCTTTAAGCCCTTGTGGTACATCATAGAAATTTAGATACATTTTATTGTATAGACCCACTTCCCAATAGCCAGAAAATGAGAAAAAGAGTTAATAACAACCTTAGCATGTAATTATGTTTTAAAATGTACAGTCAGTTCTCATTATTCCCGGTAGCTGTGTTCTATATAGTTGCCAGGAACACTGAATTAGCACATACTGAACCATTGCTCCTAGGAGAAATATATACATACAGATACACATCTCACAAAGATTATAATCTTAAATTCTAAAAACAATCCATCCTGGTAGCTTGTACTTTCTTTATTTTACAAGACAGAAATTGAGGTTTAGAAGTATATAGTAATTTGTGTGCTACCACCCACTAACAAATGCCAAATTTGGGATTCAAGCCCTATCCACCCGGCCCCAGGGTCTGACCTACTCACCCTGCCCTGTAGTTTCTGTCTCTATCCTTTGGTTATTGCTGTGTGACAGCTAGAAGTAGAAGGTAGAGCATTGCCTTGCTTGACCTCAGCTGGGAACCTGTGCATCAAGTGGCTCCAATTTTTTGCTGCACTATGTATGTCTTCAAATGACCACAAAAGTGCAGAAAGTATTGATTTGGGGGATTACCAATAAATTTTAGCACCCTGGTAAATTTGCAAATACAAAATCTACAAGTAACGTGGAGTGACTACAATTTACAATCTTGAACTTCTCTATTAAATTTTAACAGCTAGTATCTATGTTAAATTCATTTTTGTAAGCTCAACCCTGCTTACCCCATAAAATAAATAACTGAATAAATGTAAAGTTAGAACCTCAAACCCAATAGTCAGTGGTTTATAGATAAAGCAACTTTGAACTAAACTAAACAAGACCAGACAAAGTTCACCTCTAATTCCCGCTAGGCTTCAACCATTCAAACCAAGAATGAGTCAGTAAGACCACTGCAAAAATGCCAAGGCTCTGACATAGGGGAGGAGGACGGGCAAGCTGTTTATTACACTCTTGCCAAGAAGTTCCGAAATTATAAATGGGTTGTGTACACAACAAAATGGTAAATAACTTGGCCTGGGATTTAGCTCAGCGGTTTTGCCACCTGCTGTGCAAGCGCAAGCACAAGGACCAGAGTTTGCTCCCCTGTACCAAAAACAAAAATGGTAAATAACTGCTTAAGCACCTCAATGGTGCTAGTTTCCATTTCACAAAGGAATAGATTATCCAAATGCAGCTTGTTAGTCCTGTATATTAACTGTGAATAAGTGCATTAAAATAAAAATGTAGTGCTCCTGCTTCAGCATACAAATTGCATATCAGTGAACAATCACATCTCTTCTTCCAAAGCCTGCTAGTGACTCATCACTGTCACCTGTCTTCACCTCATACACAGACCCACCCGTGTATTCATGTCACCACCTTATCTCCCATGATAAACCCAGGTGACATTTCATAAACAGGGATCAGCGAATGAGGGAGGAGGCAGCAAAAATCAAAATGCAGCAAAGAAACAAAAAGTGATAAATAGAAGTGAAACTTAATTCTAACATAAATGGAGTTTAAAAAAAAAACAGATGACCTCAGCAGTAGCAGCCAGAGAACTGAGTGAAGGTGAAGTTACTGATGTACGGGAGAATTTACAGAAAGGGTAAAAAGATCTCAAAGGAAGTGACACTCACAGAGGTGTGAGTGTGGTGTGTGTGTGTGTGCGTGCATGTCTATGTGTGTCTGTGTGTTCAAGAAATATAGTGAATGATTAAATTTTTTTTCAAAGAACTTATTACAATAAAAGACACATTGCCAAGAACAATAGAAAAAAAGAGTGTTAGAAGCAAGGGGGAGTACTTTGAGTACTTTTAGGGGAATTAATGGTCAAGGGTCTTTTACTGTAATAAATTAAAGAAAATCAGAGTTTCAAGAGATTGAATGCACAAAGAATAAAATGTTGGAAGCTGATTCAGCAAACTTAGCCTTATACCATGCATTCTGATTTCACCATAAAGCTCATTATGTATAATAATTTATACAAAAAGAAAGAAAGTGCTGTTTGGACCACTCTTGAGAACTTTTTAGCAAAAATGTAAAACATTTTAACTTTCAACATTTAAAAAGTTTTAAAGGATGATGGTTTTTTCTCTATGCATTTTTAACTGACAGTAAGGAAATGTTTACAACTCTGACACAAATTTTTAAAGTTCTTCAAATGAACATAATTTTTCCCACTGAATCTGAAGATGGCTCTGCTTGGTCTCAGCTTGCATGATCAGTGGTCACCTATGGTCCCCACTGTAAAACAAGGACTGCAATGATAAAATAACATGCCATTCTATTGCAATGCTGGCTACTAAACAAACCAAAACAATAGTAAAATAAAATAATTCCCTTTTCAAAACCTAGTATATTTTTCCATGACAAATGTTTTGCGCATTTCTGTAAAACAAGTAGCATAGCGATAAATTAAATGCAGAATTAAATTTTGCTTGAAAGTTGTACTTTTCTTAAAGAGAAATTCACAGCTCTGACATCAGTTAAGGATAAAAACTTTTTTTATACTTAGAAAAAAAAGAATTGAGTCCAGGTGTGCTGATGTACATACACCTGTAATCCCAGCACTTGGGAAGCTGAGGCAGGAGGATCGCAGCAAAGCAGCAAGTTCAAGGCCAGCCTGAACTACATAGTGAAACCTTGTCTCAAAAAAGAAAGAAAGAGGGAGAGGAAGAGGGAGAGAGAGGAGAGGGGTGTCCTTTTAAGGGATTTCCTGAGGTAAGGGTTGGTCAATAGCTTTCAGGAGTCACGATACCTGCTGTCTGTCCACTATTAAGTTATTTTCTTCCCAGTGCTATCATTTGCCCTACTCCTAAGCCCCAAATTCTTTAGTGAAGTCGGCTGTGGTTTGGTGGTGATAGGAAACGGAAGGGGAAAATGTGTAAGTCAGCTTCCTGTCACTATGACAAAACATTTGAGAAAATCAACATAGAAGGAAACAAAGATTTCTTTTGGCTCTTGATTTCAGATGTTTCAGGGCATGATTGGTTAGCTCTGTTGTTTGGGGCCTGCTAGTGAGGCAGAACATCATGGCTGGAAGCACAGGGCAGAACAAAGCTGCTCAGCTCATGGTATCCAGGAAGCAAGAAGAAAAAGAGGACGGGACTAGGGTCCCAAAATCCCCTTCAAGAAAACTCCCAGTGCTGAACTTCCTCCCACAAGGACCTTCCTCCTCAAGGTTCCCCAACTTCCTGATGGCACCAGAGGCTAGGCTAGGGACCAAACCTTTCACACGTGGGCCTTTGGAGGACATTTAAGAACCCAAACATAACCGGAAATGACTTTATTCATATTTTACCAGGTTTACTGAGATATAATTCACATACTTACAACTTGGCTGTTTGAAGTATACGTTTTACTATCTAAAGTTATATAGCTGTCACCAGAACCTATGTCAGAACATTTCCATCACCCACAAAAGAGAGTCCATTGGTAATCTTTCCCCATTGCTCTCTTGCCCTAGCCCCATCTCCTCTCCCTCAAGACCTGGCTACAGATACTCATTTATCTACTGTCTCCATAAATTTGCCTATTCTGGGCATTTTAAGAAAATTATTCTTATCTAATTATAATTATATATCCTTTGAGCAACATCTCCTCATTCCACTCTTGCCTCTACCACTCGAGCCTCTGGTAACCACAGTTCCGCTCTCTCCTGTGAGACCAGCTTTTTTCATTCTATGTATGACTAGAGTTTATCTTTCTGTGCTTGGCTTAAATTAACATAATGTCTTCCAGATGCATCCAGGTTGTAGCAAATGACAGCATTCCATCCCAGTTTTCTGACTGAATAGTATTCCGTTGTGTGCATGTAACACATTTTCCGTATCCATTCACTTGTTGGGTGACCCTAGGTTCCTTCCATGCCTTGGCCGTGGTGAGTGTACGGCAGTGGAGGTGGTTACCTTTCCTCTGGCTCTCCCAGTGGTGGAATGGCTGGGTCACATGATGTGAAAGCAAGGCAGGGACAGCACCTCTACAGTCAGCTACATCCAGGGGAGGTGGCAATCACAGTCACCAGCGGAGAAGTGGGGAAACACAAGACTTACTGCAACAGCAAGATAGGGACATTTACCACTCCGTTAATAAAGGACAGCGTGACCTCAAAAGGCGAGAGAAAGTGGAAATACTTGGTTACTTGCTGTGTTCCCCATAAGACACCTCTTGGCTTTCAGATTTTATTGTCTGAGACCCCGGACATGTGCTAGGAACCCACGTGTGCTTCTGGGCAGACTCAGACCAGCTTTTCTGTTAAATATCCCACCTGCCACCTGCCACCTGCCACCTGCCAAAGCCAACTGCTTCTTTCCTGTCCAGATCCCCTGCCACAGCCACCAAATGGGACAACTGTGCTCAGCTCTGGGCTCAGGCAAGAAAGAACTCACTAATCTGTCCCTCTGTCCCCAGTCTACAGAATTCCTATGGAGTTCAACCTATCACACTCTCCCTTTGCATCCCAGTAAAAAAGGGACATCTCTGAAAATCCCACCTGATTGTCCCTCCTGTTCCATACCCTTCAAAAGCTCCCAATTCCCTGGATTCAACCAAATTTCTCCTCTATCAGAAGATTGCCCCCAATAGGATAACCAAATTATCTTGAACAAAGAAACTCCAAAGAGAGTAAGGGGAGGCCCATTCATTCACTCATTCATTCATTTAACAAAGGTCTCTGAGCAACCGCTTTGTGTAAAGTGCAGAAGATACAGCCTTGGTTTACATGGGACACACCGAACATGGTCATCATATTTTGAACTGTCTTGTGGAGCAGTCATCCATTAACCAAATTATCTTGTGGCTGATATAAGCACAGTTGAGCACACTTAAGTAAAAAATCTAAAATCAAAAAGATTCCAAAATATGGAACTTTTAAAGCACTGATGAGATGGCATGCCCCATATGTTTGGGCCATGCATGGTGATGCACACCTGTAATCCCAGAACTTAGGAGACTGAGGCAGAAGGACCACTATGAGTTGAAGCTAGCCTGGACTACACTGTAAGTTCAAGGCCAGCCTGAACAACAGAGAAAGAGCAATACCCAGTTTCAAGAAATGGGAGAGAGAGAGATTTCCACACCTAAGCTTTCACAACAGGTCACAGTCAAAATGCTAGTGCACTGAAAGTATCACATAAAATTACCTTCAAGCTCTGGGCATAAAGTGTTTATGAAAGAGTAAAGTATTTCCTCAAGGTATCTCATATATATACAAGTACTCCCAGTTCTGAAAAAAATGGAAATTGAAAACATTTCTTGTTCCAGGCACTTTGGAAAACAGATACTCAACCTATACAAACTGCTGTTGGTGCCATGGAAGGAAGGCATTCACCTCTTAAAGAGATTTGAAGAAAAGAGCAGGTCTCGCCTGGGCAGCCAAGATCCGCTCCCTGAAGGAGTGTTGTGTCTGTGACATCTGGGGGTGCAATTACCTAGGCCAAGGAGCAGGGCTTAGAGAGAGAGGGAGGCAGATGGGTGCCTGTGGACCAGGGAGCAGGGCAAACGTGAGGCACTGGAAGGTGAGTGCAGAGCATGCAGGGAAAGACCACGTTCAGGGAGGATGCTCACAGAAGAAGAGCCTTATCACACCCGCCTCCAAAAGGGCTCCCTAATGAGCAAGCCACCTGGTACCCAAACCCTTGTGGCGTCATCATTCCTGATCACAGCTGGCCCTGTCACTTCCTTTCAACTAAGAAATGACTTATGGCCTCTGAACCTAAGCCATAAGAGGCACTGTGGCCCTGTAACCCCAGCACTGTGGGGGGCTGAGGGGGAAATCATAAGTTCTAGCTCAACTCGAGCAACTGAGCATATTAAAGAAATTTTGTCTCAAAATGAAAAATAAAAAATAAAGGGCTGGGATGTGGCTCAATGCAAATGTCCTTGCACTGTAGTACGTGCAATCTCCCATACTACAAAAAAGAAGGAAGAGGAGGAGGGGGACAGGAAATGGAAGAAGAGGAGGATGGAAAGAGCAGGAGGAGGAAAAGGAAGAGGAAGAAGCAAAAGAGAAGCAGCAGCAGCACTGAGGTTTCTACTGGGGGATCTTGGAATGCTTGCATGAGCCTGGAGCTGCCATGTCACGAAGAAGCAGGACTAATCCCATGGAAAGGCCTCCTGGAAAGACAGGATCACCTAGCACAGCTGACCCCTTGGAGACACCAGAAGAAAGCAAAGAACCCACTTGTGATGGTCAATCTTGATTGTCAGCTTGAATGGCTTAAAAAGCCTGGGAAATTAATAGAGCACACTTGGGATGTATCTGTGAGGGTATTTCCAGAGATGATTGTTATGTGGAACAGGAAACTGAGGGTGAGACCTGTCCTGGTGTGAGTGGAACCATCTAATAGCTAGATGGAAGGAAAAGGGAGGATGAAAGAAGCCCACCAACCTGGGCTCTCTCCCACTTTCTCTCTTCCTGGCTCTCATGACGTGAGAAGATTTCCTCCATCACATCCTTCTGCCATGATGTTCTTCCTCATCCTGGCCCGAGAAGCAACACACCAAGGAATCATGGACTTAAACCATGAGGTAAAATAAACTATTCCTCTTTTAAATTGACTTGCTTGGGTACTTTGTCACAGTCACAGAAAGCTGACTAATACTCTGTCTTAGCCATCCATCCCTGGTGAATCTTCAGATTCACCAATCCCAACAAATACCTGACTGGACTGATTGAGGCGCTCCAAGTGAGAACCACCATGCCGACCCCAGCCCACCCAGAGACAGGTAAGAGACAAACAAGCAGTTGTTTTAAGCCACTAAGTTTTGGGCTGGTTTATTCTACAAATATAGAGAAACAAAGATAAATGCTGAAACCTTAATATTGTCCCCCCCTCAAAAAAAAAAAAAGAAAAGAAAATACTAAAACTAGACTGAAGGTATGAAGCCGTCCCAGTGGATGAATAAGGCTGTCAGTGCCATGGCTTTAATTCTGTCCAGTCAAACTCAAGGGCACAGTGCCTGCCAGACAGAGGTCTGGCCACTGTCCACCTGTTGAATTTCTACCCTGTTTAATTCATTTGAGTCATGTGTTTTCCTGACTGACACTGATAGTTCACTGTGTCCTGCTGGGAACAGTGCTATAAAATTGTAACTGAGTTGATTAATAAGGTGTCTCTACATCCCCTCTTTTGCTTACTGCCATTTACAAGAAAACAGCAAAAGTGGGTGGCAAAGTATAGCCCTGTCAGGATCCTGACTTAACAGAAATAAAGAAAAATGTGAAACTGTCAAATCTCAAGTGTTCTATATCCAGACGACCATTATTGCATCCTCTCTGGCATCCCTCAACATCCCATAATATGCACATCAGTGAAAAACCACTGTGATACACAGATGAGTTTTCAGAGTTTATTTTCATTTGGTTTGGTGATGACCGGGGTGATTTTTGAATCCCAATAAGACAGCTACATACAGCATTCTTACTGTCTAAATTGGACAGAAATACATTTTATCCATCATACTAGACAGACTTAAATGCCCAGAAAGTTTCATCTTTCTGAAAGAATTCCAGTAATATTGGCAAAGATTTTATATACCATTTAATTTATCTAGCAAGCTGATTCCTTTCTTTCTTCACTCCAATAGTTTATCGAATGCCTCTTATGAGCCAAACTCAGATGTTACAAATTCTCATTTTCCACTGTGGTGGGTGACTGGCACCTTAGCCTGCAGAGCTTCATTGACTTTGGAGTTTTAGTGGGAGTAACTCTGAGCTCGTGTTTGGGCACATGATGATCTGTGTATTTCCCTTCCTCTGGTTTCCAGAATGGTGTTCATTTCTTTTCTTCTGTAAGCCTGGTTATTCAGTTCTTTCTTCAAGTCCAAGAAGTATCACCTACCTTAAAATAAACTCCTTACTTTTCTAAGTTAGCTGGAGTCTAGTTGTATTGCTTACAACTAAGGAATACAACCTGCTAAATTCCTACATTGATATCATATAGCAAGGAGTACTATCTCCTTCTGGACCTCCATCTAGTCACCAATAAAAACAAAACCCTATTTGTGTCAGCTCTGAAGCTCCCCAGTTTTATGTCACTAGTATATAATGGAGGCAATCTCCTTTGGTCATATTACATTCAATCTTGAGTAGCTGCATTACATCACAAATACTAGAAGTCTAAACTGGAAAAATTACAACTCTGAAAGATGTGTACACATCTAATTTGCTTTACTAAAATTTTAGTAAGCTCCTTCAGGTTCATTAAAGATTATAGTGTGCTCATTTTTACAGCCTTAAAAATAGTGATTCCTTGACATTTGCACTTTAAGGGCAGAAAACATGTTTTTTTGAGACTCATTAGAATAAGGCTATTTCTATTAGCTACTTTTCCATCACTGGGGCAAAACATCCATCATCAGCAAATTAAAGAAGAGGAAGTTTATTTTTGACTTACAGTTTCAGTAGGTTCAGTACATGGTTGGCTGGCTCCAAGGCAGAAATGGATGGTAGAAGGGCCTGGCAGAGGAACATTGCTCATGTCATGGTGCCCAGAAAGCAAAGAGAGATTGGAGGAGCACCCTTCCAGGTCAGACCCTCAGTGACCCACCTCCAATTAGGTCCACCTCCTAACAGCACATTCAGCTACTGAACTCATCAAAGGATGAATCCACTGATAAGTTCAATATCTCCAAGATTCAACCACTTTCCAAACACCTGAAATTTCTGGGCAACATTTTAGAACTAACTCATAACATGATTATTTGTCGAGTAGGAGTCTTGGAAACAGATGATAACATCTTGGGAGATTAGGAGAGAATTTAAAAGCTAAACCTCATTGTTAAAGCTTTACATCATTGTTCAAAATGAAGAAAGAGGTGGAAAGACAAGTCAGCATCAGCAGTATAGAAAACAATAAGAGAAGTAAGATCCAAATATGTTAACTCAGAAGTTAGAGGAGATCCAAGTTTGGAGAACTGGGTAAGAGTCAGCGGTACCAAATGCTGCAGAGTTCAGGCCAATTGAGCACTAAGGAGAATTCAAAAAAATTTTTAAATTGGCAAGAAAAAGCTATGGATGACTCAAAAGGTCATTCCCAGCTGAGCTATGAGAAACAAAGCCAGATTGCTGGATTTGCCAAGGCAAATGGGGGAGTGATTCCTTGTTGTGGTGTTTCAGGGAAGGGGAAAGGAAGGACAGCACTTCGTAGAAAAACAGCAAGATGAAGTGGAGCTGTGGCTGTTCCGTGTAAAGGATCAAATTGTTACATGAATTATTAAAAGAGTATTTTTAAAGTGAAATGTCCTTGCTAATGGTTAGTTCCCTGAATACCACTAAACCCCAAGCTCCATTTTAAAATAATTTAAAATAATTGGCACTCATGTGAGACTTTGTAGTTTACAATGCGTGGATTAGTGCTCTTTCTCTCTGATGTTTAAGCAAAACTTATGTACTCAAAACCCCAAACCAAGAATAGTCTTATATTGAATCTCAGACAAACTAAGACTCTAAAAGCCTTCCTTTGATCAGGGACTGAGAGCACTTGAAGAGAATACCGTGGTAATCCTCTCACTCTGCACCTCTGAGAGAAAAAAGTAACAAGCACTGATGCAAATAGCAAGCGCTTTGCGCTTTGAACAAAAAGCACACAACGTCAGGTGACCAAGCAAAGTACCCACATGAAGGCTTCCCTTAAAAGAGACAAAGACAAAAAAACCCACTTCCTAACATGCTCAATGGGGCTTAGAGAAATAAAGCCAATGTCAAGTTACTGCTATTTGTATGCCAAAATTTTTACTCCTGTAATAAATCATCCATCTGTTTTTTGTTTGTTTGGGGTGTTTTCAGTTTTGGATTTTTGTTTCATTTTGTTTGCAGTGCTGGTGATCTAATCCAGGGTCTCATACATGCTAGGCAAGTATTCTACAGCTGAGCTACACTATTAGGCCCTTGATAATATTTTAATGCTTTTCAATGAATGGGGAGAGTACACATCCTCAGGTATAAATATAATATAATAAAGTAGTTCAGTGGAACCATTCTGCATTCTATCCCACTGTCTACTAGTCAGTCAGCTTCTGTAGCAAAAGGGACCTTGTCCATTTAGTTCATATAATATTCGCATGTCACACCACAGCACCTGATATGCCATAATTATCTATTCAATTAATCAATGTTTAGTTAAGGGCCTTATTAGCTCTTGCATAAACAATTATGTTCTCCAATGTATGTGCCTGATTTTATTCTCTCTCCTGGTATCAGTTATCTATTGCTGTGTATGAAACCACCACAAAATGCATTTGAAGCAATACTAATCCTTTATTTTGCTCTCACATGTATAATTTGGGCAGGGCTCAGCAGGGTCAGTTCTTCTCTCTCTCCCATGCGGCATTAGCTGGATTGGCTCCACTAGGGGAGTAGAGGATCCTCTTCCAATATGGTGCAGAACCGGGCTGGTAAGTTGGTGCTGACTTTCAGCAAAGTTCTCAGTTATGGCAGGTATATGGGATCCTGAATTCTTCTACATGTGGATATCTCCACAAATGCTTGGACAGCCTTAGAGCATGCTGCCTTAGCACCAAATGCAAACATACCAAGAAGTCTAGGAGGAAGGTGTACTTCCTTTTGAGCTCTGGCATGGAAGTCACACATCATAAGCCGGCCCCAGATACTCCTTAGTGGAAGGAGCATGAAGTCATCATAAGAAAAGCCTGTGGGATGGGGGTAGGGGTGATATGGTTGCAGCCATTTATATAATTTGCCACATTCTTTCTAACCATCTTTCTCAATCTTCTAGATGATTCACTATAATGTGTATGTGATTATGATAATTCTTAGATTAAAAATCACCAGTGTTCCCTTTTACTAAACGGATGAAATCTATTTTCCTAACGGAGAGTGCAGAGAACATGAAGGGCATGTAAATCTTTCCTAATGTCACCTGTCACCAGGTTCCCTGAGTCCATCCTAGTAACTCCTTTCCCTCCCTTGTCCCCCCTGTTCCATCCAACAGCTCATTTCCTCTGGTCTGGTGCAAAGGAGTGGTCATGTTCACTGTCCTCCCTCTGCCACCATCAGGGTAAATTTGCCTCCTCATGGATAACCAAGAGCAGGACTCCCATTGCACTTAGCAATCTGCACTTTAAGGAATCATTTCTTTTTTCAGTCTGTCTTTGAAAATGACCTGCCAGATTAGTCCACTGATGAGTTTATAGGTGACCGTGCTGTGTGGAAGTGGGGTCTGTTTAGAAGAGAGGTCACCAGGTCACCAGAGCATGACCTGGAAGTATTGTTCTGGTCCTGTCTCCTCTTTCTCCCTCTCTGCTTCCTGGTCACCATGACCTGAGCAGCTTTCCTCCACCATGTGTTAGAGCCAACCAACTGTAGGCTGAACCCACTGAAACTGTGAGCCAAAATAAACTTCTCTTCCTGTAAATTGTGGATGTCAGGCATTTTGTCCAAGAAATGGGAAAATGACTAATACATATGGAGAGAATGAATCAGGATTCCAGTTCCTTCAGCTCCCTAAATGACAAAATAAATTTGAAATCAGCATAAAAATAGGCAATGATCAAAGAACAAAGGTCCACAAGTTCATGCCATAATCCTTTTTTAGGAGACTGGGGTAAAGATTTAGAAATTAGCACTTCTCATAGCCATCTTCCCCTTCAAAAAAATAAAAAAGAATAAAAATGAACAATAAACAAAAAGACCTAAAATATCTCATGAATACCTCAATTTTCAAATAAGTAGGCTAAGCGGATATGTGGGTTGTCAGAGGAAAAGATGCAGAAAATGCTTCAAAAGCCCCAACCCTCCCCCACAAACTCAGCATCTCACCTTTTCTTTCCCCTGGCTAAGAGGGAAGCTAGACAAGGACTAGTGAATGATTATAATTGCTCAAAGCTAATTTCCTTCAGCAATAACAAGGATTTAGCAATGCAGTAAAGAAAATAAAAAAGACAAGCTATCCTGAGGGAGGGAGAGACTAGGAAGAGAAAGAAACACAGAGACCTGATCTTGTCCTCCTTTTCCCACAGATCAAAATGTTATGGCCAGAATCTCTGCATCTCATGTTCTGTGTCTTCCATGGGCTGAGAAGAGCATTAAAACAGCCACTGGGGAGGGGCAGAAGTCAAGTAAGAAGCTAAACAGACTAGATATCTGCCTGGTCAAAGTGAAATTTCAGGACCGCCCAGAATTGGAAATGACTCAAATCCCAAGAGGGGCCTCAGTGAGAATCACAGGACAAGTCTTTGTAACAAATTTATAGAAGGGAAAGCAGAAACTATACACTTCCAACGTCTCACTTGCTTGGACTCTCCCCCACTGCCACCCTTGCATTCCTGCCTCACTCTCCCTGTCAACCTTAACTTCAACCTCATATTCTGTAATTGCAAGCACGGAGAAAAGATATGAACATCAAAGAGACATCAGGCAGATTCTATTGGGACCAATACCTCAGACCATTTTAAACAAGAGAAACAAATAAAACAGTGTAAGCACTTATGCTAAGCATAAAATATACAAAAGGAAGAAAAATAGCACAAAAAAGACTCATAGGATGGAACACATATTCTGAGCAACCTTTCACCCTGAAATGAGAAGTCTTGGGATACATTATAGCAAATGGACTTCTAAAAGCAGAGCAAAATTCACAAGAAACTAAAGGAAGTTCCTGGGGATCAAAATGAAATAGAGACTGAAGCCAGACTGAGAAGTATATCCATGTGCCAGTGATGTCCTGGAGTGCTGGCTGATCTCAGTATCCTGGACTTGGGTTTTACTGGCTTGGCAGGAAGGAGGAGACCATGTTTTCCATATGTCCATGGTGAAGAGTTGGCACTGAGACTCTCAGACTCTCCACATCCAGCCAGGACCCCGAAAGAGCTATGCCCATAATGAAAAGCTGAGCTAGGAAAAAGGAAATCCTCTTGCAAACAAAGGAATCCAAAACTAATGGGAAATATGCTTCCCTTGGCCAAAGCAGAGGGTAGAGGAGGTCTTCTCTGAAAATGAGCAAATAAGCTCAGTCCTTCCATGAGTGTGGGGATGATTACCCTCTGATTGGTCCAGAAAAGCTCAAGACAGGTCATTAGATTCAAATAACACCATGCTGGTAGCATTTAGGCAACTAGCAGAAATTTATGCCATAGGGATTCAGCTTGACTTGAGTGCAGCCACCTTGAGTTGTTGCTGTCATGATTGCCCCTAAGTAATCTCAGCCTGTTTTCCCCATATAGTTTACCAGCACAATGTAAATAGACAAAAGAAATTAGAGTGGCTTGAGTAACTTTATGATGCAGGCCCTGGTACCATGAGCAACAAGCATTTGCCTGAAATCCTTGATATTAGTTTGAGACAAACCAGATACAATCCAGTTTGGATGAAGTTACTTTTATGTTGACCATAACATAAGCTCCTTCCTTCCTTCAGACCCAAACTGTGGGAATCCACTGGTCTTGCTGCTTTCCAGATTAGACTTTTGTCATTAAGTCTCCAATAAATGGTACTTAGTGCAATCCTGGATCTGTTTAACTCTTTCTTTTGTCTCATAGCATCTTGAGGTCAGTTCTCATATGCAGGGACAGAATTTTTCCGGAATAAATGCAAATCTGCCCTAGGAAAAATTGCTCCCACCTTATCTCCATTATCAATCTCAAATATTAAAACCAGTCAAATATGAGCTCACAATTAAAAATTACAAAAGAAATGAGAAAGTCACCTTCATCAAGAGAAGGCAAGAATAATATACAATGGAGTCCCAAGAACTGCTATCAGAGCTACCAGATACAGACTGTAAAATAGCTACATTTAATATATGTAGAGAAATAAGAGATAAAAAATAAGGTCAAATTAAGAAGTTGCCAAAATAACCATGGTGCAGCAATTGTGGTTTATAGTGAGCATCGCTGCCTTCCAAAATAACCACACAGATTTGAGAAATAACCCAACAGAACTTAAAACATGGAAATTATAATTATTAAAACTCAGAACTCAATACGCATTCAAAAGCTGAGTAAACACAACTGAAAAGAGAATTAATCAACAGGAAGAAATTAACCAGAGTGTAGTACAAAGAGACAAGGAGATGTGAAATTTGAAAGAATAAAGAATGATATATTTCTATCAAGTCTCCAAAATAAGAAAATATCCAGAATACAGAGCAGAAATAATAAAAGAAGTAATGGCTAAGGATTTTCCAAAAATAAAAATTTCCAGATCCAGGAGGCACAGCAAATCTAAAACAGAGTATCCGAGTCACATTATAGTAAATTCTCAGAACATAAAAAGGAAAGAAAAAATCTTAAAAGTATGCAAGGAGGGCCGGGGATTTAGCTCAGTGGTTTCGCCGCCTGCCTAGCAAGCGCAAGGACCCGCATTCCATCCCCGCCACCAAAAAACAAAAAAAGTATGCCGGGAGAAATGACAGGCCACCTGCAAAACAACGCTAATTAAACTCCTTCCAAAAGTCCTTAACAGGAACTATAAAATCCTGAAAAGCATAGAGAAATAAACTGAAAGTGTTAAAGAGAGCTTCATTTTAATTAATGACTCAGCACTAAGTCTAAAACTTTAAAATATAAACTTATGAAGACAGAAGTGGAAGAATGGCAAAATGATAACTCCATTGGGATGTTTTTTACTAATTTATCAAGATGGAGCTTCAACTTGACAGTAAATATAAAAATTATAGGCTCCACTATTTCTTACCAAAAATAAAAGTTCAGAGAAATTATTTCCAGCTAAACTATCATCCCACCCCTAAAAGTGCATTAACTAAAGACAAAGTCAAGAAATCATAAGAGAGTTTGTGACAAACACATCTTCACTTAAAGGACAACTCAAAGTACATCCTTCAGGAGAAATGAGATAATCTACAAAGTGAGTCTAAGATTATAGAAGGAATCTAAGGAAAGTCATAATCACATGAGAGTATCTAAAGCAAGTGTTGTTGAACTATGGATCACAGGACAAATCCAGCTGAGAACTTGTTTGTAAATAAAGTTTTATTGAAATTCTTACTTACAGAGTATCTGTGACTGCTGCTGCAATAACAGCAGGATTGAGTAATTGAAACACAGATCCTATGGCCTCAAACCTAGCCCTTCCCAGAAATAGTTTGCTAACCCTAGATCTAAAGCATTTGCAAAAATAAAACAACAAAAATGATAAATAATTTATGGGTTAACAGAAAAAATAGCATAAGACCAAATACTGAGCTATAGCAATATGTAGGATAGAAGATTGATTTAAAGTGTTCCGTGGTCTGGTTCAGAGAGGAAACTTCTGATTTATTTTGGACTTTAAGGTATTTAAGTATATTCAGCTGTTAAAAATAGTGCATAAAAGAGATAATGTAGAGTGGAAATATTCAAAACATTAGAGGGGAAAATAAAAATTTGATAAACAATTCAAAAAAGACAGAAAAATAAAATCAATAAAACACAGAAATGGTAGATCAAGTAGAAAGAAGAACCTATAATACCTAAAAGAAGATAAAATATATCAGTCATAAATGTAAATAGAGTAATATTCACCACATAATAGACAGAAAATATCAGAGTGAGTTTTTGTTTGAAAAATAGTCATATGTTGTGTGCAAATAAGAATTAAAAGGACAGGAAAAAATCTCCTTCCTGATATCAGATAAAGTTGACTTGAAAGCCAAAAGCATTGTTATGAATAAAGAGGGTTGCTATTATGATCAAAGATTAGTTTCACCAGGAAAATATAACAATTCTATATTTGTTATGATTAATAGGATAGTCTTGTAAGATAAAAAGCACAGGACTATAAGGGAAATTGTCAAATCCATCAACAAAGCAGAAGAATAAAATGCATCTTTCCTAGAAATAAAGCAATCCATAAATTACAGAAGGGTTGAACTACACAATTATCAAGTTTGACCAAATGAATATGTGTGTATGTCCCAGCACTAATCAGAATAATCATATTCTTCTCACTCAGAATATATTTATAAAAACTGATTATACTGTAAGTCATTACATTCTTAAAATTTTTCAAAGAAACATCATCTAATCAACCACGTTCACCAAAAGTCAATTAAGTTAGAAATCATTAAGAATAACTTGAAAGCCAATGTATTTACGCATTTCAGAAACACAGTTTTAAAAAATGTTTTATTATGAAAATTTCCAAACATAAATATTATCAGTCCTACATTTGCATCACCATATTTGATTATCATATTCAAACATACACATGCATACTTCAAAATAACTAGTGGGTCAAGGAATAAATTATCACGGGAATATTTTAATGACTTGAGACTGAACTATGATAAGTCTTTACATTAAAACTGCTGCTATGCACTAAAGTAATAAAGGTAAACCTATCATTTTGCTTATATCAGAAAAATAAAGGCAAAATTAATAAGCAAACCACTTAATGTAGGAAGTTAGCAACAGAACACAAGACAAATGCGAAGAAAGAAGTAGAAAAAAATAATAACAAACTGAAATTAATTAAGTCCAAAATAAAACAATAGAAAGAAAAGTATTTGAAAAGACACAGAGAGAAAAATGCTGCATGATTTTACTTGCATCTGGAATCTATGAAAAACAATTCAAATATACAACAGGGAGTAGCATAGTATTGGAGATGGGGAGATATAAGTCAGAGAGTACAAAATTATAGTTATGTAGGATAAACAAGTCTAGAAGTCTAATGTAGAGCATGAGGACTATAATTAATAATAATCCATTATATACTGAAAATTTGCTGGGAGAATAGATTTTGCATACTTTTACTACAAGAATAGTAACTATATAAGGTGACAGATGTCAATTTGCTTGACTGTAGTAATCATTTCACTGTGTGAACATCAAAATATCATGTTGTAGACCTTCAATGTTAACAGTAAAAATAAATGCTCTTTCATTGAGTGTTCTTAAGAAAAAAAGGCAAAAAGCACAATATCTGGATTGAAAAAGGCATAACTAAAAGAGAACAGATTAAATAAAGATAAAAGATACTACATTTCATAAGAAAATAACAAAAACACCCCATTACCAATAACTCTAAAAAAACTGACATTGTCTTGGAGAAAGAACTTCATCAAAGTTACTCTAGAAGAAATACAAGATTAATGTTCCTAAAACAACTAAAGACATTACATCTATACTTTATCCAATAAGTAAAAAGAAACTCATAGAAATAACCCAAAGTAAGTAAGCTTTTGGTTCATGATGGTTTTTTGTTCTTTTATCCCTCTGCCTCACTTACACTAAAGTCATTCGTATTCTATAAAGCTGCAATCATCCACTATAAAAATCAGGTATCTGCTTAAAACTCAGGGAAAATTACATAAATGGATATTTCAACCATCAAGAGAGTTGGCCACAGAACTACAGAAACAGCACCTAAATTTCCCTCAAACCAGAGCAAGATAATGATGTTAAGGAGCCTTGAACAAGTCCTTTGTGAGAGCTGGCATACACCTGCAATCCCAGAACTCTGGGAGGGTGAGGCAGGAAAACTGAAAGTTTGAGCCCAGGCTAGGGCAACTTAGCGATTTAGTGAGGCCCTGTCTCGAAATAAAACTTAAAAAAGGGTTGAGGATGTAGCTCAGTACTAAGGCCCTGGGTTCCATCCCCAGTAATGCAAAACAACAAATGGTGAGTGTCACATTAGAGAGATATCCAAAGAGAGGATGAGCTATCAAGTCACCCAGAGTAGGAATTAAGATCATCTATTCCCTAAGTTTTCCCAAGAAACCAGCAGTGGATCTAAAAATGTTCCTGAAACTCCTGGAGAGAATTTTCAAAGTGTTCCAAGCTGCCGTGTTTATGGCTCTCTGAGCTGCAGGTTTTAACCTTCCTTAGGTTAAATTTCCCCCTGAATGTTTCCCAGGGTGCTCACAGTGAACCTTCAATTCTCCCCTCTCTCCTTTCCCTCACCCCTTTGCTTTTCTCCTAGGAAACCCAGAAGAGTCAAGGACAGGTGGCCTTAGACTGTCAGCACTGAGAACAAACCTGTCACCTTGCAGGGCCTGCGGGGTAAGTGTGCAGACAAGACTGAACTGTGGAAGGAAAGAACTTCCTCCCAATATTCAAGATCACCTCTGGATGCCACTTTGCAGATAGAGAAAGGAGATGAAATCAATCTAACCATGGTCTCTTCCCACCTGGCCTTGCCCTGTCCACATTTAGCTTGAGCTTATTACCATCCTTACCAGTGGATGCAATTAAGCCTCCATGCCCAATCCACTGGGAGCCTGAAATGCAGCTTACAAATTACCCGCCTTGCTTGGCCATTAGCGTGCCCACTGAAGCCAACAGTGCACTCTCTAACAACCAGTGAGAAACTGAGGGAAACCAGGGTGTGGATGGAAGAGAAACCTGAGCTCATAGTCTGCATAGTGGGGGTCTCACACCTCACCATTTAGGACATGCTTCGGCAAAATTTAATTTTAACATATCATTATGGAAGCTTTAATTAAAATCCCCCATCCCTGTGGACTTGCTGTTTGTCCCAGATTTAATTATGCCCTATCCCAGAGCCCAGAATGGCCTTGTTTCTTGGCTGAGGCGGCAGATCTAGGCCTGGTTTGCACTTCCTTTGGTGCTGGAAGAGGACCCCTGCTGCTGCTGTCACTGCTGCTACAGACCTAGCATGTAGGTGATGGCTCCTACTGGTCCCTTGTGTCATGAGTGAGCATAGTCTGTAGCATCCTGCCTCTCACTTGTGCTGTGTACTTAGTATCAGAGCCACCCTGGGGCTTCCACGTTGCTGCTGAGATCTAAGAGGCCTCAAGACCCAGTAAGCACTCAGCCTGGAGAGGCAGGGCAAACTTCGACCAATAGGAGAAGGATGTCCATAGATAAATCCCTTCCCCCTTTCTTCTCTAGGCAACAGGGCCTCTGGGGAAGTAACCTGAGAGGTTGTCACCCTGCTTTCCCTCCTTCCTGCCTCACTCCAGCTGCACTGGGCTTACATTCCCCAATAAAGTGTTGGACTTTCACCTCCTAAGCCTCAGGCTCTGTTTTTTAAGGGAAGCTAGAATGAGCCACCATTCTTTAAAAATGCCTTTATGGTTTTCCCTCTCGTCTGCCAGTCAGGATCTGCCCCTTCTATTTATGGATGCTGGACTCAAACCAACACTGACTATTCGCACAACGCTCTAGACATCCTCACCCTTGGATCCACCTCCATGCTAAATCTACCCCACAACTAACAATAGATGAGGTACAAATTGAAAGCAGAGCTTCAACTTTTGCAAAAAGGGTGTTTGAGCATGTCACAGATAGCCTTTTCTCCTGTAGCCAGAAAGTAAAGCCTGAAATATCATTTTGGAAAAGAAAAGGTTGGTTCAATAAAATATGAGGCAAAGAGTGCAGAAGGGCACCATTCTTCACGGCAGATTGCCATTACAAATTAAAGCACTTTAGCATGCAAATATAATAGTTTATTTTCAGACAGCTGGGTGGCTCCCTTAGATTTTATTGACAAGAAAAAATTAATTGTACAAAATCACAATGTTTGGAAGTAATTTATCTAATCACACACAAGAGTGATGTAAAAAAGAATATAATAGAAAATTAAAAATTGTGCCAGTCCACTAGGTATTGTGTTATATTTCATGTTCCCAAATCACTAGATTTCAAAAAAAAATTATATTACTGTTGTGATTTGTTCTTGCTCTTACTGCATTAAAATGAAACGATGTTTACATGCAATATTCACTTTGTAAATGTTTAGGATTTTAATTAGTGGCGAGAAGGACAGGAGAATATCATATTGCCTGGTGGCTATGTTCTTCTATATCAAACATTATCCCATCATGATTTAGAGCAGGGAGATCTTGAAATGTCTGGTTTTGATAAGCCACATCTTGAAACATGAGTTTTCTATCAATATAAAGTGACCTTTGGAAAGAGTAGTGTGATTTACACAAACAAATGGAGTCACTCCTTGGCTATTTATCCCATCAAACCACTTGCCTGAGCCACAATTCAAGATTTTCCACAAAGGCTTCATTCAGCATATTGGGATTCACAAAGATATCCAAGGAAGATTACAACTAAATGAATGTACTATCTCATATTATATTCTGAATAGGCAGACAGATATCCATTCATTCAAAGGGGAAAACTCAAGTATTTATTGAGCACTGCCAACTATCAAGCACTGAGCTCATCATTTTGTATACATCATCTCCTCTGATTCAGTAGCAGTTAGGGTAACATTAGCTGCTATAACAAATAAATCCCTGAAATCTCAGTTGATTCTCACTCTCCTTCCCTACTTATCTCTTCATGTAAGTGCTCCTGGCTAACAACTATCTTTCCTCCATATAGTGAACCTAGAACTTGGTTTCTTCCATCCAGTGGTTCCACATCTACCTCCCAGGATCCTGGAGTCTTCTCTGGTATTCTTCTAGCTAGCAGAAGAAGAGATGAAGAAGAGATCACCTGTGTTGACACAGTTCTGAGTCCATTTTCTGTTGCTATAACAACAGAAATGTCTGAGATTGAGTCACTTATTAAGTAAAGAAGTTTATTTTTGCTCATGGTTCTGGCAGCTGGAAGTCCAAGAACATGGAGTCAGTGAAGGCCTCATGCTGATCCAATTAAGGGAAGAGAAATGAAAGGGTTAGCAAACATATATGGAAGAGATAAAATAGGAAGGCCACCCTCACTTTATAACAGCCTGCTGTCACAGTGCCTAATCCAGCCCAATTAAAGCAAGCACCCACTCCTAAGAGAACAAACCCAGTTCCAACAAAGTGACATTAATCCCCCTGAAAGGTCCTACCTACTAACATCACTACAATGGCAATTAAATTTCACCATGAGTTTGGGTGCGGAAAACTACATCCAAATCACAGCAGCCTAGTGTACACAGAGCACTTCTACTCACATGGCAAGACTGGTCCAGGCTTCACACAGATACAAGAGAAGCGTCAAAAGAACATAGCTCCCAGTTGGTCCCAGAAATAGCTCCACACTATTCAAAGGCAAACACAAGTTGGACTATTTCTGCAACAAATGTTCTGCTCTTCCTCCTTCTTTCCCCTCCTTCTCTCCCTCCACTTTCTCCTTCCCCTCTCCCCTTTCCTCTCTCCTCTTCCTCCTCCTTTGTCTTCCTTTTCTTCTTCCTCTCTCTCTCCCTCTCCCCTTCTCTGCGGTGCACACACAAACCCTATAGACATTCTTCCATTATATTAATGATTAAGGGAGCTAAGAGGGTATTATATATTTTCTGAGGCTTTACACATTTTATGAAATAATATCATAGCCTAAAAGACTCTAAAATCTTAGATCTTTCTAATATATCATTAACATACAAGTACAGCATCTGTACAGCTCGGGTGTCACACAGAGTCCTTTGGGACTTATTGGGAACTGCTGTGAGAAGTAGCATGTCCTTGGTTCATATCAATAATGTATTTCTTACCATTTTACCAATAAATTTTGAATGAATGTGTACCTCAAGGGATATGAACAGTGATATATTTATTTATTTATGAGAGGTTTTTTTCAGGTTAAAAAGTAGCAAAGTATTTTTGCAGTACAATAATTTTAACATGGCAAAAATTGTTTTACAAGATATACAGGTTTGGTTGTCATTTCAACAGAACACTTGTATTCATAATTTTTAACTACTTTGATTTGGTTTGTGGTGCACTAAAAATAAAAGTGATACTTGGAACAGGTTCTGCCTGGGTTCAATAAATTAATGTGGTTTGTTCTGGTTTACAGTTAACTTGAATTCTGATTTGTTGCAAAAACAGAGTCTTATTTCAAAAAAAAAATAGCTTGTTATGTGTTGGTCTAAAATCTTTCATTGTAGAAATATTTCTTTCTTCTTTGAAGCAATAAGTCTATGGTGAGATGAATATTCCTTCTACCTTCTTGTCATGTGCATGCCTAACTCTGTTTGCCAGTGCATGTAATTTCTGTCTATATGTTGCCTTCTATGGTTTAATGATATTGGACCATTCAAACTACTTACTTTCTTATTACAGTACTGGGGATTGAACCCAGGGCCTTCACACTAAGATACATCTCCAGCCCTTTTTAATTTTATTTTGAGATGGGGTCTTAACTGTGTTACTAAATTCCCCAACCTGGGCTCAAATTCACAATACTCCTGCCTCAGCCTCCTGGAGTATTGGAATTACAGACATGTACTACCACACCCAGTTAATTAAACTAATTACTAAGTTCAAGATTCCATCAAGACCCAACTGAAAAGTAAGCATGAAGAGTGTTTCAGTTTAATATCTTTGTATAACAGACCAATCCAAAATTTTAGTGACATAAAATAACCAACTTGTTAAACTCGTGGATTCTACAGGGCTCAAACTTTTTAAAGTTGGATATACTTGGCTCTGCTCTGTGATGTCTGGGGACTTAGCTAAAAGGACTTGAAGGCTGAGGGTGAGTTGACATCTGGGGACTAGAACCATCTGAAGGTATCTAACAATTGCTGCTGACCAGGACCTCAGATGATGCTGGGGCCTCTTCAAGTGGCTTGGACTTCCTCACAATATGGTGGTCAGATGCCAAAAGCAAGTATCCCCCAAGGACAAGGTGCAAAGAACAATCACTCTGGTCTGTTGTATTTTAATGACTCACATGAGAACTCCTAAGGTAGCATTTTTACCATATGCTATTGGTGGAAACTCTCCCAGAGGCCAGATCAGGTTCCAGGGCAGGGGACCCAGAACCTACCACAAAGGAAAGGTTGTCAAGGTTATATGATAATAAGATGTGGAGCTAGGCATGGTGGCACATGCCTATAAGCTTGGGACTCTGGGAGGCTGAGACTGTAGGACTGCAAGTTCAAGCCCAGCCTGGGCAAGTTGGGGACATAGTGAAATCCTGTCTCAAAGTAAAACAGGGCTTGGGATATAGCTCAGTGTGCAGGCCCTGGGTTCAACCCCCAAAGAATGAGGAAGAGGAGGAGAAAGTGGAGGAGGAGAAGAAGAGTGAGGGAATGGGAGATATTCCAATTATCTTTGGAAAATACAACCCATTATGGGAAAATCAGAAGACACACACAAAGTGGCCATTGCCTTTCTGATTTTCCCTTGGGCTGCTGTTGCTCACTAAATCACTGCAGGTTATGATCATAACCTTTCCACCCCTCTTCCCCACTCTGGAGGCCAGACCAGACTATAATTTTAGTGGGACTTTATGAAAGACTTGGAGTTAAGAAGAGAATGACAATACATATAACTTTATTCTATAGACTAGATTTAGCTATTCTCGAAAGTACAGATCTGGCCTCTGAAGGCCAAGACCATCTTCCCAGCCTCTGGACCTTGGCCAGGTTGTACAGGTCAGGCTCCCTGTCCACAGCAGCAGGGGCCAGGTGTCATCTCCTTCAGCCAAGGTCCGGAGTGTCACTCTCTGAGGTTCAAAGTGTGCCTCCCTTTTAAATCTGCCCTTCTTACCCAGGCTGATTGACAATGGAAGAAATACATCTCTTCAAGTTGTTTGCTCCTAACAACAACAAAAAAACCAGAACACATTAGCCTGATATTAGTTTATTTCCCGAGCATAAGCATACTGCATTCAAGACTGAATTCACCGGGTGTGTGGGGCATCCACAGAATAGCCCAAACTAGGTTTCAGCACTCTGCTTGAGGCCCTTTGGGTTAGCTTCCAGCTGAAAGATAAAATTGTACCTTCCAGTGTCTTCTGGGTTTAGCTATAATTTCCTGTGAGCAAATGCATGAAAAGACGGACACAGCTAACAGATCCACAATCACACTTGATACTCAAAATTCCCTGTTAGTCTAGGTCTTCCTTTTGCATACAGGAAACTAAGGCTTAGCAGAAGCTAAGGAGAATGCTCAAGTGTCTTAAACTAGGATTAATAGCTCAACCTATAACTCCCAGTTGTTCTTTCCCTTGGACCACACTGGCTGTACAGATTCAGAAATTCTAATTCAGTCTCATGCGCATGAGTCAATATTTCCTACTTGGTATTAACTCATTCATCATTTCCTTTACAGGAGCCTTTGCTATGAGCTGTAGGTAGCTCCTCCATCACAGTTCTCTATCCACCTTTCCTGGTGACCTTTGAGGCACCAATTTATTTTCCATCATTATTGCTTTGGCTTGGATCTGCACCCATTTTCCCTAAGTGATAGAACATCTTGTATCCCAAAGAGAAATGCCACCACTCCGTAAAGCTAGCCTCTGAGTCTTTTTAAAGAGCATTCCCACAGTGTGGCAGATTTTAATGACCCCCATCTCTCAGGCCTGCATGGGGTCACTTGAGCCACACAGCTCAAAATGATCTAACCACCTCATAATGCAGGCTGAGGCCAACTCAGACTCACTGCAGGGCACTGGCCTAATTCATTATACTACTCGAAGCCATAAATCAAAGGATTCTGCTCCTTTTCCCTCCTTCCTTCCACCAAAAGGAGAGCTCACATGAAATCTATTTACATGAGATGATTATTCAATTAATTTTTTCATTATACTTGCCAGAAAGCATTGCCAAGATTTCTAAAGCTGCCCTGTGTTGTTTGCATTAATTGTGACAGTGGTTCATGATACTTAATTTAGCAATTGTGGCCCACTTAGAGGTCATGTCCAGCCATGTACAGACTGAAGACCATGGAGAGGAAGCTGCCTGGATCAGAACACATGAGTGCCTCACACATGTTAGGAAAAATCACAAAGATAGTAACAACTCTACCTGCTATCCCCACTGTAGTGGCCTTAGCCTAAGCCAGGGCCCACATTCTTTCCACATCAGGCACTTATATGAGCCCCAAATGGCCTCTCTTGTGACTTTGACCCCTTACAATCCACTCTCCATACAGGTTGCTAAGTGCTCCCTCTAAAGTCTAAATGTGACCTTGTTACTCCTTGTGTCACTCATATCAGTGGTATTCAAGGGACCACAGAACAGAGTATAAGCTCCCAGTTTGCTTGGCATGAAACATCCTTTGTGAGTGGGTCCCAACCCACCCTGGTAGCCTCAGCTCTTGCTATATGGCCCATGGGTAGGCCCCCACAAACACCAAAATATTCATCAGTCCCCAAACCAACAATATTTCTGTTGTTACTGCTATCTCCTTTGCTGTGAAATGCCCTCCACCCCCTTGTACTCTTAGAAAATGTGCGCTGTTTATTCAATACCCAGCTCAAATGTCTCCTCTTTGGAGGAGATGGCTCACATGGTACCAGCAGTCCTTCTCAGTAGTCTCTATAGTATGTGGCATATGCTTCAAATCGTAGCCCTTACCTCATATTTTAACAACCTGCTTTCTCATGGCTTAAAGTCAGAATAATTGTCATCTTTTCTTTTTTGTTGTTCAATTTTTATTTTTTATTAGTACATGTTTGTAGTACATAATGATCACATTCCTCATGGGGAACTGGTACATGTACATCATACATCTCGGTTCTTTTTTCATCCCCTTCTCCTCTGCTCCTTTCCTCCTCCCTCTATCTCTTGATTCCCTTCCTTTTTCCAAGAGATCTGTCTCCCTAGTTCATATTATGAATCTTTTATTTTGCTCTTTGTTTATATTTTGAGTTTCTCTATCTAAAAGTGTATCTTGACTTAGTACACTTTTCTTATATGTTTTATATGTTCCCTGACCTGGTTTTCAATATATATGTATCACAATTAACTTTTAGTGGTTTATAAGATAGATAAGTGAATCTGATACTAGAAAAATAAAAGAGGGATGGGGGGAAGAAGGAAATTGAAATGTGCTGTGTACATGTTCCAATCCCCCATAGTGAAGGTAATCACTACATACTATAAATATGTACTGATAAAAAATTTTAAAAAGAGAAATCATGCAATATTTAAGCTTCTGTGTTGTAGTCAGGGTCTATAAGGGAATAGATTTAATACAGGAAACATAATTTGTAGGATTATTTTATAATATCCACCCAAAAGTCAAATGCAGAGGAACGCAACAGATCTGTCCACAGACTAGAGACCCAAAGAATCCAGCTGAAGGCCTGGATCCCATAGCAATGCCCTATACAAGTCCAGCTGAAGGTCTAGAGCCCAAAGCAACATCCTCCACGAGTCCAACCAGAGGTTGAGAACCCACGGCAATGTCTCATGCAAATCCGTATTGAGGTTCTACACCCAGAAGGCCCAAAGACTGGTGGTAGAAGCTAGAAAGCCTGCCCCAGTGGGGTGAAGGATTTGTGCCACTGGGCTGAGGGATCTTCACTGGAGCCAGGAAGTGATGTTCAAGGCAAAGATCAGAGCTCCTCTGACAAGAACAGCACACATTCCCAGAGACAGCAAGGCCCTGAGCTTCTCAAACACGAGAACAGCCAAGTTCATATCAGGAAAACCAGCCACAGCAAGCTTCTCCAGGAAAATCAACAGCCAACAATCTTCCCCTCCAGTTCTCTTTTTATGCTGTTGGCAACAATCCTCAGATGGGTTTTCCACACCCAGAATCATGCTGATTCAGTTCAGCTGGGTGTTCCAAGTTGACCATTAGTTAATTCACCACGTGTGTCAGATTTATTACACTTAACTTTATGGCCTTGAGGTACATCCATTTTCCTACAAACAACTCAAGTTTCTTGTTCTTTATGCCAGAGTAGTACTTCATTGTATATAAACATCGTATTTTCCTTATTCATTCATTTATTGATAGACATATACACCACTTCCAAGAATTAGCTATCATATTCTTATTATGGGAACAAATAAGACTTTACAAAAACAAAGAAGTATGGATTATTTCTACTATTCCCCACAGAGATGCCCAGGAATTGGTATTTTAAAAAATTTCTCAAATTGCTTCTTTTGCCACCAGCCAGGCAAAGACCTTACGTTTTGGAACTACCACCCTATTATCTGTCCTGCCTCAAAGCAGAGTGTATTAATCTGTGTTCTGTTGTCATAACAAAACAACACAGGCTGGGTAATTTTATAAAGGAAAAAGGTTCAGTTACCTCACAGTTCTGGAGGTTCAAGGGTATGGTGGCAGCCTTTGCTTGGCTCTGGTAAGGGTCTCATGGTAGATGACATCACAGTGGCAAGAGTGTATGTGAGAAATATGAGTGTTGTAAGCTAAGAAGCCAGAGCAAGGACAACCATGAGGCTCTTTTTCCCCCTCAGTACTAGTGTTTGAACCAAGCATGCCCTACCACTGAGCTACATCACCAACACTTATTTTTTTTTTTTTCAGATAAAATCTTCCTAAATTGCCTAAGCTGGCCTAGAATTTAGAATCCTCCTGCCTCACCAAGCCAAGTTGCTAGGATTACAGACATGCACCACCACACCCAGTCAAAGACGTTATTTTAATAATAATCCTCTCCAGGCTCCAGGAGAACTTCCTTAATCTTCTGAGGATCACAGCCCCAGTGACCCAAGGACCTCTCCTTAGGCTCCACCTCCTAAAGATCTCAGCTCCTCAACACCATTTCACTGAGGACCAGACCTCTAAACCATGAACCCTTGGAGGATGAACCACATCCAAACCAGAGCAGGGATGTTCAATGATGCTCCCTGAATGAGTGGAGAAATGTGTGCCTATTGGGCACCCAGAATCACAGATAATGTTTTGCTGATCATGGCAGTAGGGCAGTGGCTGCTCTTTCCTTCCTCTGATCTTTGTAGGCCAAAGCTAAATTTTGCAAATCTGTTAGAAAAGGAATGGATGGGACACCAGTTTGGGTATCACTTAAGTGCACTTTGACTTCTGAGCTCTAAGCACAGTGTGTCCTGGCTGCCTGAGGTCTGTCCTGTCCCATGGGCTCAACAAGGGAAAGGACAGACAGGTGAGACCTGTGCAGACCTGGTCCTCCTCAGACAGCCTCAGGAGTTACTACACAGAGTCCAGAGATGCCTCTGGAAATCCCTGCCTTTGCTTCCTCTGTTTAAGCACTGCGAGAACCTCCCAGATCCACTTGCCACTGGGCTATGAACCAGACTTATGAGCATCACTTCCTATCTACTGTTCCTAATGTCAAGTCCCCTGGACTGCTTCTGCTTCTGCCTGCTTTCTGGAAGACCAGTGTCTTGGGGGGATTGTCAGTGGCTCCACAACTGACCTCCTTTTCTGGTTTTACTTAAAGAAAATCAGGCTCATTCATAAAGATCGAGAAACCAATTACAAGACTTCAGCTGGTGAGCCTTTCTTCATCATATGTCAACATCCCCACTGAATACAAACCTTCTCTATGAGGACCAGGGAACGGAAGATCAGTTCTCTCTCTCTCTCTCTCTCTCTCTCTCTCTCTCTCTCTCTCTCTCTCCAGTACTGGGCATTTTAGATACAAGGTCTTAATCAGTTGCTAAATTGCAAAAGCTGGCCTCAGACTTCTGATATTCCTGCCCTAGTCTTCCAGAGTGCTGGAATGACAGGCATGCACCACTGAACCCAGCAAAAATTTGTCTCTTGTTGTGGCTGGGTAAAGTGCCTGCTAAATTCACATCTGACATTGTCGGTGTGTTTGTTCAAAGGACTGACCCTGTCCACTGTGCAGGGCTGGGACAACCTCTGGACATTGTTGACTTAGAACAATCTGACTTAACATAGAATTCACTGCCTGCCCACGGGTTCCTATCTTGGCACCCTTGCCCTGTCACAGAAGTGCCCACTCCACACACCACTCACAGGCTTCCTTACACCTTACCTTGCAATCAACCTGCAGGACATCAGGGACTGGACTCTAAGTTAAATCAACATTACTCATTGTGCTCCAGCTGAGAAAATTCTAAAAAGAGCACGAAAATGAGGATAAGTACTAACATGAGGACAGGTAATCCTTAAAATTTCACAATTATTTCATAACAAAGTTACTATTCTCCCTCATTTATGAATGAGGTAGCTGAGGCTTACCTGGGTTGGATTACTTGCAGAATTTTTTTCTTTTTTATGATCCTGGGGACTGAACACAAGGCCTTTGAATTGAGCTACATCCCTAGCCTTTTTTTTTTCTTTTGAGATAGGGTCTTACTAAATTGCTAAGTTGCTCAGACTGGACTCAAACTTTCAATGTTCCTGCCTTAGCCTCCCAAAGTGCTGGGATTATAGGTGTGCACCACCACACCTAGCCACTTGCCTGATTTTATATAAGTGTCAAGGTGATTTGACCTCAAAGTCTCTAGTTATTTCTTAATCCAATCCTTTTTTCATGTGAGGCCTTCCAGCAGAGCATGAAGTGAAGGTCTTTGAATTTTTGTGTATGTAGTATGCATTTTAATTGGAAAAATGAACTATAAAGAGGCAGTGTTTGGCACACACATTACCAACATCTGAGTTCCTAGAAGAGTGGGCTACAGAGGGGTCAAGGACCACAGACCCCTTTATTATTAAATGGGAAAGGCTCAGCTCTTTGGGGTAAGAGCAATCAGCCAATTCATCTCTTCTCTTAGAAGGATACAAAGAGTAAAACTCAAACTCACATTTATTAAGAACATACACAGTTCTGGTACTGTACTAGGAGACAAGGGTAGGCAAAAGAGGAAAGGAATTCAAAAGAATAACAAGACAAAGTTTGCCTTTAAGGAAAGAAAGAAAAGAGAGACTTACAAACTCAGGACCCCAATAAGCTAGCAGTCTCTTTGCATGCTGGTAACTGGAAACATGCTTACCATGTGGAATGAGTCCACAAGAGGCAATTAATTCCAGTGTGCAAAAGAGGTGTGAAGAAGTGGTGTGCAAAAGCTGATACTTGAAGGGTGCTGAGAACATTCCATTCCTGTGGCCTCAGCCTGGTTGAGGGTATCCAGCAGGGGGTGGGCCTCCAGAGCAGTCAGTTCTCTCTTCACCACATAAAGGTGGCAGGTGATTATTTGTGTCCCCAGGCGGGAAATTTATTTAACTTTCTTTTGGTGGAGACCTACAAATGTTATTATAGTCCTTGCTGTAAAGTTTTCCAGTCTCTTAAAAACTCAGGCTCTTAATTCACTTCATTGCCTACAAGAGACAGTCAAGTCCTCAACACATACAGCAGGGGAGGAAGAAAACGGGGATTTCATCAACACCAGTCACATCTGCTAAGGGGTCTCTTCCTACTGTCCTCCCTCCAGCACATCCTTTCTGTTCTTCTCCTCTCCATTCCTCTCCTCTCTCCTTTCTCTGTACTCTGAAATCTAGATGGCAAAACCAGCCAGCCACAAAAGACATGAAAAATCTTTGAAGTACATAGGATGGTTTAATGGCAATCCTGCTGCTTTCCTGCTGTCAGGCTTCCCAGTACTTTCTCCCCCAGTCTGCTCAGAGCAGCCATCTTGTGGGCAGTCATCTTGGCTCCAGCCTTATGGATTACCAAGGATTCCACAGTCACCACACCTTTTGACTAGCAATTTGTTTACCACAAAGTCAAGAATTTGGATGCTAGTCTTTAAGGTACTCAACTGCCATGATTTCTTTTCCATACCTAACTAAACTCAAGATTAACTTGTAACTCGAGCTTAGTGGTCTTCATCTAAAGCTGGCCAGAGCAAGCTTGTTCATATTGTGTGAAAGGCCATATGGACCTTAACCTATTCCACCAACAAAGAAAGAAAACCAAGAAGTTTTTAGTCTTCTTTGTATTATTGTGGTCTTTTGAGAGAATTTGAAATAGTCCAGAAAGTACTCTATTGAAAAGGGAGAGAAAAAACCCACTTTAAAATTCCTCAATTCAGAGATAATCACTATTAATGTTTTAGCACATTTACTTATATACACCTGTACTCAAAATTTGAAATTTATTACTTTTTCCTTCTATTTGTATTGACTAAGCCCACAAGAATTGGTGGGTAAGTAACCTACCAGAACTCTTTGGGTTGTGGCAGAAAATATGACTCATAGTGTGTTAAACAGCAAAGGACATTTGTTGACGCACATGGCTATAACCAAGTATCAGATATAAATTTTATTCAAACTGTGTCATTGTTGTCAGAGTTCACGCTACCTCTGCTTTGCTTCTTGATGTGGTTTCCACTTCATCCTGGCTTTCTCTCTGGTGTACAAAAATAACAGTTAGTTGTTTTGGGGGTTTCTTCTCAGCTTCATATCCAGCTCTAACAAAAGTCTTGTACAACTAGCTTTGATTCAGTCACCTGCTCATCTCTGAGCCAAGGGCTCTGATTGGCCATACCTTTGGCACAAGCCCTCTCCTGGAGCCAATATGAGTTCAGGGTGGTTTCTTGGAAGGGAATGGGGAGCTGTCATGGACCTTACACCCTGCTGGTAGAATCAGTGCTGGTGACACAGTCTAATGCTATCATTGCTGCTGCCATGTATAGGTTTCTGCTGCCCTGTGACTCATACTTCCACTGGTGTTGATGCTAGACTTGAATAAGAGAAGAAAAATCAATCATGTGACTTTTTATCTTTAAGTGAACCTAATACTTTGATTTTCCCCCCACATGTTTCTAAGGCTATTTGTGGTAAAAGACTTACAGAGTAGTATAACCCCTGTTTCTCCCAGCACCAAATTCCAAAAGCCAGGTCAAAGATGGTGCTTAATTCTAGATGTTTTGTGATACTTTACATGGCCCAACCCTTAGTCTCATCATCTAGCACAATTGTGGGCTCCTGGAAGGAGTCTTGGCCCGGGATAGTCCCCAACTGGCCACTGTTTCATTCTTTCTTCATTGCTCTTCTTCTTATAACCTATTACTGGGGGGATAGGGAAGTCTGTGAGAGTAAGATGCTTGGACGTTTGGGGCACATATTAGATTTTAACATTTATAAGTTCTAGGTATATGAATGCTGGTGCCCTGCAGGACATAGCAGCAATTAGAAAAAAGAGAAAGGATGTTAGTGGACAGAGATAACAATGTGTACAGCAAGCATTTTCCCATGTCCTTAAACCTTTGAAAGCATGATTTTAATGTCCACATAATACTCTGTTTCACTGTCATCCCTCACTGTGTATGGGGACTTGGTTCCAAGCTCCACCTTAGGATACAAAAAAAATTCACAAATGCTCATGTCCTTTATATAAAATAATATAGTATTTGTATAGAACCTACACAATCCTCTTTTACACTTTAAATCATCTCTAAATGATGTAAAATACTTAATATGATAGTGATGCTATGCATACAGTTGTGATATTGTATTGTTTAGAGAATAATATTAAGAAAAACTCTTTATATATTCAGTATAGACACAATTTTTTTCTGAGTATTTCTTTTTCTTTTTTTTTTTTTTTGGTACTGGGGATCAAACTCAGGAACTTGCGCTTGTGAGGCAGGCACTGGAACCACTGGGCTAAATCCCCGGCCGGATTTTCTGAATATTTTCAATCTTCAGTTGGTTGAATGCACAGATGCTGACCCTGGAGACACCAAGACCTGACTATATCATGTGCCATGTAACCCAAGCATTGTTTGGTATGTGTTTGGCACTATTATAGAATACTATGCATTTTAGGTATATAATATGTTTACATTTATCATTGAGTGCCTGTACCTGTACATGATGTATCTTGGTTTTTATTTTTTCCCATTACCTGTGTGCCTTTCACTCCCCCTTCCCTATTTACTTAGACTTGGTTTCCATTTTTTTCTTTTCTCATAATTTTTCCTTTCCCTTCTTTCCTTTCCCGTTCTCCTGCCACTTCTCCTACCCCTTTGGACCTCTTCTTCCTATTTCACATTATCAATTATTCATTTTAATCTGGGAGAAAGAAACCCTTCTCCATTGTTGGTGGGAGTGCAGACTGGTGCAACCACTGTGGAAATCAGTATGGAGATACCTCAAAGAACTAGGGCTAGAGGTCCCATTTGACCCTGCTATTACCCTGTTGGGTATCTTCCCAAAAGAATTAAAAGAATCATACCATATGTTTATAGCAGCACAGTTTGTGATAGCTAAAGCTTGGAAACAGCCCAAGTGCCCATCAACTGGAAACTGGATAAAGAAAGTGTGAGGGTTTTTTATAAAATGGAGCACTACTCAGCCATAAAGAATGAAAAACCAGAGACATTTATAGCTAAATGGGTGCATATTGAGGCCATATTCTTAAGTGAAATAAATAGGACACACATGTGTAAAAAATATTCTTATATATAAATCTTTAGCTGATTATTCTGTTGTTTCTTCAGGATAAATTCCTAAGAGTGGAATTATTGGATCATAAGTTATGGTTACACTGGTCAAAATTGACTTCCAGCAGAGTGTTAGGTTAGGACCACTCACTAGGTGTGACCTGGGTCTCAGTTTGACTCTCATCAAACTGAGTGGTTCCAACTTGTTCAACCACTCAGTCAGACATTGATTCATCCTATTACTTTGTTGAAAGAGGAAAATGAATATTGAGAGTGGAGGAAAGTGATAAAAAGACTAAAAAGTTATTTCTGCCATTACATCTTAGGAGAGGTGAGTTGAGCAAAATAAGAAAGTAGAGCAGTGAGCAGTCCTCCTGTGAGTTGTACATGGAATGGAGCCCTGATAGCATCTTGCTGGCCTCCACCTTGACATGAAATCACCACCCCCCCAAAACGTGCTATATTGATAGAACCATGGGTCTTGGAAATTGAGCTTCAAAAGTTGTTTTTCTAGTCTCTCAGTTTTTATTAAAATCAACTAAATGTGTTAAATAAAGTCGGGGGGGGGGTCTACCTAATTATTCAAAGCCTACACAAAGGCAAAAGTTGATTCAGTCACTCCTCCTTTCAACCAATATTTCATGGGATGTTTATTTGCAAAACATTATTCTATGTATTTGAGGCTACAGAATTTAAAACAAAGAAAATAAATCTACTCTCTAATAGCAAAGTGAATTCTTCCATATATAAAGGAAAAAATCAGAAATGGATGCACTACCCTTATCGAGCTGAAATGCTTCTTGGGTGAAACATGTTTCTTGGTGGTGAGTTAAGTGATTTTATTAACTTATCCAGTGGACAAAAATGTGTTAGATAAAAGGGGAATCTGATCACAGAACACAGAAAAAAAAACTAAGAGAGATTCATTTTGGCAATGCCCAACAAATCACTCTTCTGGTATCCTAAGAGGGCCACAGAAACACTTGATTTATTCCATTTCTCAGTGGACATAGATGCATCGGTCTATCAGAGCCTGATTATATTAAACATTGAAACCTGCCACCAGGGCCCCTTGCTCTTATCTCTTATAATCCATGCAACCTTCTGACAATTTGGCTTTATGTGTAGTTTTCCTAGATGGAAAAATTGTGCTGATGAGGCAAACATGAATGTTTGCTCCTCTTGTAACTTGCATTTCCCATTGTAAATTAGTGAATTGACATTTTGATCTATGTACACGAGGTTCTCATGAGTGGGTTAATTTGCACACTGAGAAATTGTTCCACTTAATACAGTGACTCAAGCTTCTAAGCCCCCAACGTGGAGGGTTAGACCATCCTGTGTAGTCACTCAATGATCAACCCACTGCTTGCTCCAGTGCCTGGTGTATAGAAGTTATTCAGCAAATGCTTCTTGGTGTAAATCAATTTAAGTTGAATGAATTTGATTGAATTGAAGTTGAGAGAGAAATAAGGACAGTCTCATAGACTTGGGAAGTCAGGAATATAAATCAGTAGAAGCAAAGTGAATGACTTGTGTATTAGTCAGCTTTCACATCACTGGGATGTAATACTTGATGCCCACAATTTAAGGGGTAGTGGTTTAATTTGGCTCAGGGTTTCAGGGGATTCAGTCCATAGTCAGGGGCACCAAGACAGAAGTATCAGGACGGAAAGGTGTAGGGCAGCAAAGTTGCTTAGTTCATGGAAGCTAGGAAGCATAATAGAGAAGCAGTGGCAGAGAGAAATGGGCTAAGGACTAGATATGAACCCCAAAGCCATGCCTCTCTGACCCTCACTGACCAACCAGAGTGTGCTTTAATAATTGCCTGGGCAGTTTCCTCAGCCCAAATGCCCATCAACTGGAGACTGGATAAAGAAAATGTGGTTTTTTAATAAAATGGAGTAATACTCAGCCATAAAAAAATGAGAAATTAGAGACATTTATAGCTAAGTGGATGCACATTGAGGCGATACTCTTAAGTGAAATAAATAGGACACACATGTGTAAATACCAAATAGTTTCTCTGGTGTGAAAAACTGAAAGTGTAAATAAGGACTAAATGTATAATAGGTAATGTGAAATAGGAAGAAAAGGGGCAAAGGGGAAGGAAGTGGGAGGGCTAGGGGAAAGGATAGAAGGGAATGGGATTAATATGAGAAAATGGAAAAATAGGAACCAAATCTTTGTAAATAGGGAGGACTGGAGGGGTTGAAGGGAGGGCTGGGCAAGGGTGAAAAATAAGAACCAAGAGAGACTATGTAAAGCTGCAAATTTCCAATGATGAATGTCATTATATTGTATACCTAAAATGTACCAATGATTGGAATGAATAACTGATAATGCATAATAGGAAGAAAAGATCCAAAGGGGTAGGGGTAGTGGGAGGGGCAGGGGAAAGGAAAGAAGGGAAAGGAAAAATGATGAGAAATGGAAAAAATGGAAATAAAGTCTTTGTAAATAGGGAAGGGTGGAGGGCGTGAAGGGAGGGCTAGGAATGGGGAAAAAATAAGAACCAAGATGCATTATGTAAAGGTACAATTCCCAATGAGAAATGTAATTGTGTTGTATACCTAAAATATACCAATAAAAGAATCTAATAAAAAAATCCAATCATGTAGACAATTAAACTTGACCATCACAAATGAGGATGCCCAGGTATAATGAAACTTGAGCAGAGGGAAGGAGACCTGATGCTAGTGCCTCAGGGAATGTCCAAAAGTAAGGGCAGGAAGAAGAAGAGTAGTTCAGGGATACTTGCAGTTAAGTGAGAGAGAAAAATGGGCTAAAAACACTGCAGTGTTACAATGCAAAGTTCTAATATACCATTCTGTATCTCTATTCTGTCCACAGATTATCAACTGGCCCTAAAGATTACTTATATGACCCTAAGTTTTTATCTCAGTCCTTAACCATTTCCCTGGATTCCAACTCCTATATATGAGTGACCCTTTGTTGCTGCATTGAGCTGTCTAATAAGGCTCCCCAATACAGTTATGTGCTGCCTATTGACATTTATGTAGTGACAGACCATATTATGAGATTATAAGATTGCAGTAGAGCTGAAAATTTCCTATTGCCTCATGATATAGTTACCCTTGCATTACCATTGCCCTCTGTATTCAGTACAGCAATGTGCTGCTTGCGTCTGTAGCCTAGGAGCAAAAGGCTGAACCCTTCAGCCTAGATGTGCTGTAGGCTAAGCCTTCTAGTTTATGTAAGTACACTCTGGTATGTTCACACGATGACAGAATCGCTGATGATTTAGTTCTCTGAAGATGTCTGCATTGCTAAGTGAGACATGACTGTATGCTCAAGACAGAACTCTATTCCAGTTGTTCAAGGCAGGAGCTAAAGCCTATCCCTTGATTCTTTCATTTTCTCTGCAGATTCCTCTCACTGCAACAAATCCATCACTGCCTCCTGTGGTCTCTATCTCAAAACTAAGTCTCGAATTTATAAAATTCTCTTGATCTCCACTACTCTTAGTCAAGCCAAAGCTATTTCTTGAATTCTAAATGATTCTCTTGACTGTATCATTTGCTCTTCCATTCTATTTTAAAATGTACATTGATTCATATCTCTTTTCTGCCCCAAAACACTTTTTTAAATGTGTGGTGCAGGGGACTGAACTCAGGTCCTTTATAATGAGCTATATCCTCCGTCTATTTTTTATTTTTTACTTTGTGACAGAGTCTCACTAAGTCACTCAGTTGCCCAGGCTGGGCTTGGACTTGCAATCCTCCTGCCTCAGCCTCCCAGAGTGCTGGGATTACAGGTGTGGGGCACCAGGATAGGCTTATCTAAAACATTTACCAGTTTTCCATTATCACTAGGATGAAACACAATATTCTTACCATGGCCTAACCATCCCTCTTTAGCTATTTGTGAATATCTTCCAACTCTGTCTCCCTACCACCACCCCACCAACTTGCCACTGACTACAATCCAGCCACATTGGCTTGCTTCCTTTTGTATGAATATATTAAGCTCAATCTCTCTTTGGGAGCTTGGCACTGACTACTTCCTTCTCCTGCAGTGCCCTATCTGCAATCTTTATAGGACTATTCATTGTTACTTAGGTTCCATTTCAATAGACTGAACATTTGCATCCCTCCAAAATCCGTATACTGAAATCCTAACCTCCACTGTGATGGTGTTTGGAGGCGGAGCCCTTGGAGAGTACTTTAGGTCCTGAGGGTGGAGCCCTTGTAAAGAGAATTAGAGCTTTTATAGAAGAGACCCCCAAAGAGCTCCATAGCTAGTGTGAGGGAGGATATAAGAAGGTAATGATTTACCAAGTAGAAGAAGGACTTCACTGGAACTTGACCACACTGCACCCTGATCATGAATTTCCAGCCTCCTGGTCTGTGAAAAATCATTTTTTCCTATTTGTCAGCAACCTAAACTAATAAAGACATCATGCAGGTTTGATTTCCAACCATCTCTAAGGCCTAAATCAAATTACCCAATCTCAGCTACAGCCACCATTACACATAATTTTATTCCATTTTCGCCATGGGAGATCCCTATTTGTTAACTTGTTAATCGCCTTCGCTGCTCTGCCATCCCACCACACCCAGTCTACGACATCAGGGGCAGCCCTCTCCAGCACTGTGCTCTCCAGAACTGAAAGTCCACCTGCCCCAAAATAGCTGCTCAGTGAAAATTTATTCAATGAAAGATGAGTAAATAGAAGGAGCTAAAATGAGAGTACATATGCAAAGAAAGAGGAAATCAGACCATTTATTTTTGCCAGAATATATTTTTCTTCATCAAGAATGTCCATTTCTAAAAACTCTATTTTCATTGGCAATATTTTATTCTGTATTCAAAGACCAAATACTTGATATCTAGCTCTTAACCTTAGGAGCAATGACAAAAACAAAGAAAAAAGAAAAAAATCTAAGTCCTGTATAAATAACCAAAAAAAGATAATTTTCATGCATTACAGCTCTATATCTAGCCTGAAACACAGAAACATGATTCTGAGAAAAAGGTAAGTCATAAGAAGATACAATTAATTACAATCTAGCTGTTCTTTCTTTCTTCTTTTTCGTTCTTTCTTTCTTTTTGAGCATTTAACATAACCTCTCCGAGCCTTAATATCTCAGACTCTGAAATAGGTGTATCAGGACCTGTTTCTTCTTCTATCTCGAGTCTATTTTAACTCATACAATGTGAAAAGTACATAACTGTGGTTTAACATTGGAGAGTTTATAGGTTACGGAGCTTGTGGATTTTTTGATAGCATTTGGAGAAAGAAGCAAATTATTGTTTTTATGATCATAATTCAGGGTCACTGAATTATCACTTTATATAGCTTTGAAGAGAATTGTTCTTTAACCGGGGAAATAACATGTTTACATTACCTACTGCTGTACTAGTAATAGGATCCGCTGCTACAGCATCAATGAAAAGGAAGAAGCTAGAAGGAGTGGAATGGAAAATCGATTTACCTACTTTCCAACCCAACATTTATATGCTGACATCAAGAGCTGATAGTTACTGAGTCAAGTATCAGATGTTTAGGTAATGCTCAAACACCACGGGCTGCCAAGATTTTACTCTGCAAATTCCAGCTGCCTACTTGCATACCAAGCAGGATTTCTTTCTTCTTCTCCGCATCCATGGTATTACATTGGATATTGCCTGCCTAGATTTGGTCTGGTGAGATAAATGACTTCACAGTTATAGAAGTTAGAATTGTTTGTTTGCTGCAAACACACACAAAAAAACAAAACAAAACTTGACTTATACTGGCTTAAAAACGACAAGGCTAACCAGAACCCAGCAGTGGTGATGTCAGCAGCGCCGATAAATGTTTAACATTCTGAGACAGAGCTGGAAGAAATGCTCAGTAAGACATCATGATCAAGTATTTCCATCATACACATCATAGATGCAAGAGTATCCAACAGTAGTATAGCGGTAAAAGAATCAGGTAATTATGTGTGTGGAGTACCATGATTGTTTTAATATAATTTAATTATAAGTTTATATAAAGTAATTTTTAACGATGGCTGTGCTTAACCACAAGCAGGCAAAATTCCTGAAAATTTAACAGCCAATTCTCACAAGCGAGTACAAGCCAGTTCCAACTCACCCCTGAATGCAGGTTTTTGGCATCGTTGTGCTCTACCACCCTTACTATCTAGACCTGTGTCTGCAGGCTGGTGGCCTCATGGTCACAAGATGGCTGCTGGCCTCTAAGCCTTGCATGGGCATGCCAAGCAGAAAGAAAAGAAAAAGACAAAAAAGTTAAAGCAAGTCTTAGTCTATTTCCAGTTGCTATAGTAGAATACCGCACACCGAATAATTTATAAAGAAAACAAGTGTATTTCTCATGATTCTAAAGGCTGGGAAGTCCAAGGGCATAGGAATGGAATCTGTTCAGCTGCTGATTAGGAACTTCATGCTACTTCATAACATGGCAGAAGATAAGAGGGCAAGTGAGCAAGTCAGATAAGAGTCCACCACTCCTGCAAGAACTCACTCACTCCAGTGAGACCAGCATTAATCCATTCATAAGGGTGGAGCTTGAACATGGTTAGGCAGAAAGGAACTGCAGGTGAGGCTGAAGGGGCCAACCAAGCAGGTCTACCATAAGGATAAAAATATACATATGAGACTCTGGTGTTCAAGAGACCAGGCTCAGCAGAAAGAGGTACAGAGGAAAACAGAACGGCCCTCCAAGATTCCTGCAAGATAAGATTTGCACTCTGGAAATATAACCAACAATTCCAGCTGAGGTTTCCTTTAATAACACACTAAGAGCTGAGTGCTGGTTCAGAAGCTAAGTACTTCTGTGCTTGGCAGAGGTAGTTATCACTCTGCACTGGGTGGTTCATTTCAACAGAAGGACTAATCACAAAGGGAAAAGTCAGGTCGGACAAGCACCTGCCAATGGGTCTATGAATTCTGCTTCATTTGAATCATTAATTAGTGTACCTGGGCATGGCCTTTGTACACTCTCCCTAGTTCCATTATTTTAGCTAATTGCTTAGGAGGTTTAAATTTGTGTTGAAATATGTGGACTAAAATTAAATTGCTCTCGCTCGCTCGCTCTCTCTCCAGTGATCAACCTGCTTTTTCTAGATAACAGATAATTATCATTTTTGTTAGCCTAGTCCAATATTCTTCAAAGCCCTCTGGAAACACATGGTATTGAGTGTTTTTGTAAGTGTTCTATTTTTTAAATTCTGTCTTTCTAGCCAAGAAAGAACAGCATCACAATGGTCAAAAGCATCATATTACCATTTACAAGAGATGATCATGCTGCTTTAAATTTATAGCTATTTCTCTGGAAATTTCTGTCGTCAGGTATGTTGAATTAAATTAGGCCCTATTTGTTTAAATTTTGTGAACTCTCTCCTGCACCCAGGCAGCATGAGAGATCCTCACCCTTTGTATGAGTGAACTTCACTTCTGTGAATGAGAATGAAAGTCGCTGTAACTTGCTGAGCTACACAAGCCTTGGGGGCTGTTGAATCAGTCCATCAACTTTGCCTGATGTGAAAGGTTATTCCCTTACTGCCTTTCAGTTTTGCCCTTTTAGCTCTGTACAGGTCACCACTAAATTCGTGCCTTAAAAATATTAAGCATAATAGCCTGTCTGGCACAATGATAGGTCTGGAAAGTTCACAGAAATTCTTGCTACCAGGGTTCTTCAGTTTTCTCACAGGCTTCCTCCTCTCCCTAGTAATCTAGAAAACCTTCTTTTCCTCTACCATCCTGCCTCTCTCCCCAAATGACCCATTTTGCCCCATATTAAAAAAAATGTATTAATCAGCAATTGCTGCCTAAGAAGCGTCCCCAAAACATATTGTCTTACTACAGCCAGCTCTGCAGAGTTTTGGAGACATCTCTGCTCCAGGCTATGGGTCAGCATAGCTCAGTTGCAGGCTGAAGAATGGGTCAAGGTCCACTCGATGTGTCTCTACCTGTCTTTGGACTATCAGCTACCCAAACATAGTCTTTTTCACAGCAGATATAAGGAAAGCACAAGAATAGGCAGAAAGATGCAAGTGCTCTTGAAGGCTCAGCTTAGAGCTCACAGTCGCCTGAGGACGCACTTTGCAGTGGGCAGGGAAACACCTCTGTCATGGGTTGTAGTCTTGTGGGAGAGGATACCCATGAATAATTCTAATCCAAGGAGGACTTGAGGAATTCTGAACAATAATCCTATCTCCCACAGTTTTCTCACAGGCAATTTGCACATCACAGTTTAGTAGAAGCTTTTCCAGTGACCAATTTTGTCTTTGTGTCAATAAGTATAGGTTGATACCTGTGAAATCTCCCGCTATTCTTAACCTGAGGGTTAAAATGGAGGCTGCTCTAAAGAAAAACTGAGTGATAGGAACAACTTGCCCAATCATACTTGGTTGAAAATCCAAAGTGCTATATGATTAAGAGCCAGAATAGGGAAAAGGAGGGAGAATATGGATAGGCATGAGCAAGGATGTTTTCCAGAAGAGAAACACATTTCAGAGTAAAAAAGGCTCATAGGGACCAGGTGTGGTGGCAGATGCCTGTAATCCAAGCACTCTGGGAGGCTGAAATTTTAAAGATCCCAAATTCCGGCACAGCCTGGGCAACTTGGAGACTTAGTGAGACCCTGTCTCAAACTAAAGGGCTCAGTGTGAAGGCCCTGAGTTCCATCTGCAGTACTGAAAAATCAAAGGCCCATAGAAGAACAGGCATCACCGAGCATATGTCACCCCAACTTTCACAAAGGGAAGTGTGAATGATCACATTTATAGTCACTAGGTGGTTATGTCTTGACCCTGTTTCTCCAGCCCTAATTTTTAACTAGCATTCCATTATTTGATTAATTAATACTACTAATAAAGGCAAAATGGCACAGGTGGAAGTATTTTTCAGAATTCTTTTTGCAATGCAAATATTCACAGTCCCAGTTGATTGGTTTTATGGATTTGAGTTTTCTTCTTTAAAGCCAGAAATACCTTCCTGTGGAGGCTTTTATTCACATGCAACGAAATAACACCCAAGGAAACAGTCAACCGAAAGATCTCATTCCAGACAGCCAAGCAGGAAGAGACCTCAGCCACTCGGTTCTTCAGTCCCCTGGAACACGTGGACATGAAGAGATTGCTTTATGTTTTTATCCATCTCAGCTGCAGAATGAAAAAAGAGACATCCAAGCCCTGTGCCAAGTTGCATTCTGTTCCTAATTTTTGCCTCCTGAGGAGTTCTAGCCACTGGCCTCAATTGGATTCTGAGAGTTGAAAGGTTGTTAAATCTTCCTCCATCTCACAGAGAATGACAAAGAAGCTTGAGAGTTTGATAAATTTAAATAAAACTGGAACTAAAAATCCACATCTTCTGATTTTTCCAAGTGAAGGTGAGATTCTGCAAGTCACCTCTTGAGTCTCTCTTTCCTTCATAGAGCATTTGCTATAATCCATCACCTCTCAAAACTGACCCTCAGAACAAGCATAGGGTCCCTGACAGCCAACAGAAAACTTGATTCAAATCATAATTCTCACTTATTTGCCAGTTATTCTTTGACAAATTGCATGATCTCATTATGCTTCCATTTTCTCCCCGGTAAATAATGATACCTAACCTGCAGGGGAAGGGGTGGAGACTGCACTGCACAGTGCCTAATGTGTAGAAGCAGAGCCACAAAGTGTCATTATGATGGTAACAATTAGGTGAGATGACTGTCACATACTCAGATATCTGGATAGTAGTACATCTGAGCAGAAAACTCTGTAAGGAGGCTATGTAATGAACTCACCTGGGTGGGGTTTCTCTAATTTCTCCTCTGGGAACAACAACAGGACTCAGTCTGCCAAATGTGCAGATATATGAAGGTTCACACACCCCTGCCAAGTACCCTGTTTGGGGTCTTTGGAAAAACCAATATGTTTCCTGTTGCACACTCTCACACATTCTACCTGAAGTGTCATCATTAATTTTATGAGATAGTCATGGACAAGTATACCACTAGGGTGGGACAGGAGTGATACATCTTGAGATTCAGAGATCTCCATGAGGTTCAGGAGATAGATTTTCCAACAGGCAAGTAGAGATTCACCTACTCTACTTAGATTGGAAGATTGGAAGAATGAGAAGCTTGACAAAACAGGACCAGTAGGGAAAGGAGAAGGTACCACAAGGGACCCCTGTGGAGGTCTATCCTCCTGGGACCTAGTGAGCTGTGGAGAAATTATACTTGATGGTTTTAAATTTCTTCCTCTATTGTTAAGTCTCCTAAACTATCCCACATCCATGAGGACAGCCATATCCAAGTTCATGTGGTAATATGATGGGGAACAAAGTGTTAGGAGAATAATGGAAAGTAGAACACATCTGAATTGCCCATGAGGTGAAAGCTGGACTGTAGAAACATACACAAGTCCCAACAGAGATTGTTAGCAATAGCACTGCTGAAATCTAGAAGGAAGACACACCCATTTTCCTGCCTTTCCTTGTCTCATAATTTGAGAGAATTTTCTTCTATACAACAGAGCCTGTATCTTAAGGAGATCTTATCCTTCATCCTTCCTAAAATGCTATTTGTATGACACATTGGAACTGAGCAAGGGGCCCATTGCTCAGCCATATACCTGTCAATGGCCACAGATAGATCAGAAACAAGCCTGGCATTACTGTCTGTTAGATATCATACCTCTCTCCTAAACACAAGAAATCTTGTCAAGCTCAGTTTCCCCATCAGTAAAACAGAAAGAATTGCTTGTACCTCAGATAACTATCACAGGCCCTAGAGAATCAGCTCCAGTTTTAGTAAAGCACTTTTTCAGTCCTTGGCACACGACAGGGACTCAGTCCATGATTGTTTCCCTCTCCCACATCTGAGTAGCTCCCCCCGCCCACCCCGAGATCAATCCTTGAAGTCAGCATGGGCCTCCTGCAGTGCCATGGCAGGAATCATAGTTGAGGACTCCCAAGGGAAGCTTTACAAAATGGCACATGTTGAGCCTCCTCAGAACAAATGCTCTGCAGGGAAATTGTTTCTAGGAATAGGACACAGTATCATTTCCGGAAAGAAAAAGTGACTGGTCGGAAAACTGAGGCACTTCACACTGTACAAATATCCCCACAAACTGGGTCCATTTCTACCAAGGTGCAGGAAATCATTTAAAATAGACTAAAAGAGGTTTAAGGGAAATGAAGTTCCAAAGTGTCAACCTGAAGGATGTGAACGGAGGAGGAAAGGCACAGTCCCCTCCTGTTGTTTGGGGACGAAGAAGGGAGGGGACAGGAGGACCTCAGTAGCAGGGCCTTATGTGCATCATGAGGGGCATATGCACCAACTTGAGGTGTTGCCTATAAAAACCATTGGCAGAGTGACATGGTTCTCTTTAATCTTTAATGATTCCTGATCAGACGCCAGCATATTAGGAGCCCAGGACAATGACCTCACCCCAGCCCACACAGCATTGCCAAAGTGACAGGAAGCTCCTGATTTCTACAGATTCGGCTGCCAGATATCTCCTTTCTGGAATGACTCCTGATGGGGTTCCCTGTGGAACTCAGCATGCTCTTCACTCTTTCCCTGTGGGTCTCTACAAAAGATTGTCAAAACACCAGCTGGTCCTACTCAGCTGTTGAGTCTAGGAAAGGAAAGAGCTCAGGAGTTCTATGGACATAGCTTTGAGGGGTTTTTTCATCATTGATGGGTTCAATATTTAGAGCAATATTGATTCGATTTATCTAGTGTTGTAATGTTCCATTGGTTGCTAAGCAACAGAGTTCTTTCTTCTCTGTATTCTGGGTGGCTCATGGGAGTTTGACTACCAAAGAGATTACTTTGTGTATATGAAACTAAATGGACCATAGGTGCCATACTTAAGTGGAGGAATACTGTTTTACTGGGCAGTGTTAAGACCAGGTTTCCTATCACATCTCAGTAATTGCAATTCAACCTCTAGAACAATGGGGCCATTCATATTCGCATTCCCCTCCAAGATATCCACTGAGAACAATTTAACACAAAGTTGTGCTGATGCATAACATCCTACGTTGTATGCTTACTCTTTCATTCTCATAAAGTTCAGACCTGCACTGGGACAAGGGTAGATTTATTCCTTCCCATGCTAGTCTCCTCCAAACCCCACTTTCATAGCCAAAAATAGTAACATGGATTATTACAAAAGGCAAACTCTGATTTACCCTTAAATCTTAGTACAGCAGGGTCTTTCTTCATTTCTCTTATTCAGTTCACTCCTCAACTGACCCCCCAAATTGACTTCCATTTTTGAGGTTCTTTTGTAAGTCTTTTACACTGACATTTACTGTTTCTTTAAAATCCCCAGTCAGAAACAGCAGGCAAATGAAGTTCTGTCAGCTCGAGCTATATGGTTCAGTGACTTGGCATTGATGACGTTTATTTTGGAACCTGCATGATAGCCTGACCTATTTTAGGATCTCTGCTTTCACCATACCTCCCTCCCTGGTTTTTCCAATTAGGAGTGAAGGCAAAAGGGAACGTGGGAGGCTGGGGAAGGGAAGGAAAGAGCTTGAACCTGTTCTCTTGGAGTTGCACACAAAGCTGCCAAAGTCGACTAACATTTTAACCACTGTCATAAAATTTTAAACCCTACTGGCAAGGCAGGCACCTGAGGATGTGTCCATGAAATGGGGAGCAACTCTAGAAACAGTGCTCTGCCCCAGCTTTCTGGGTGCGGCCACGGGAAATCCACAAACCAAAGACCACATTTGGTATTGTTTTCCTCTAATGGGAAGACCTGCTCAGGAGAGAAATGATCTTGTTCTTCCAGAGAGAAAAGCTCTCTTGAAGAGGGAAGGGAAGAAAAAGCCAGTGCAGGCAAGTAGTCAACCACACACATTTATGGAGAGTAGGAATATAAAACATGTTGTGCAGGAATACAAACCCTTGCCCAGGGAGCACTGTGCTCAGCCTCTGGAGAACAGGGTTTCTGAGATCCAGACGAATAACACAGGAAGTCATGGAATGTCACACAGTCATCATAACCAACTCGAAGAAATGGCCCTCCTGGGTTGTCTCTCTGGGGCTTTGCCTTCACATCTGTTTTGTTGCTGTGCAGTCTGCATTGGGTTGAATAGATGATACTCTGTCTCTTTACCTAGGAGAAAGTTAGGAATGTTCTTGTGCACTCCAGAGCTTCTTGTTTTGCAAAAGCAGCAGACCTGAAGCTCTAAGAGGGAGATGGTGGCTTTGTAAGTCCTTCCCTAGTGACCGGAGTGGAATTTGTTCCATGAGAATAGGAGATAAAAGATAGCAAGAGGACCAAAGCCATTGTATCGGTTCATTTTCTGTTGCTGTAACCAAATACTTGAAGCTGCGTACTTTCCAAAGAAAAGAGGTTTATTTAGCTCACAGTCTCTGAGGTTGAAAGTCCAAGATCAGGAGGCTCCATATGTTTGACCTCTGGAGAGGGCTCCCCCCCGGTTGTGTCTGGACATGCACAGAAATGGCACAGGGGAGAAGCAACAAAGCACATGAGATGACCTCACTTTATGGCCATCCATTCACATGAGAACTAGACCACTGCACAAGACCAAGATTAATCCTTTCTGACTGTGGTATCCTCAATAATCTTATCACTTTCCACTGGGCTCCACATTTTAAAGATTCCATCACCTTCCCAATATACCACACTGGAGATCAAGCTTCTATCTAGCACACGAATCTTTGGGGGACACTGAAACTACATCCAAACTACAGAAACCCCTATTTGGTGTAGCCTGCCCCCCTGCCTTGAGGCAAATGATAAGACCAAGGTCAATGGCACAGTACCCATGGTAGCTACTGCTGCTATAGGGCACCTCAAGAGTGGCCATCAAGAAGATCCTTTAGGATTGGGAGTGTAGCTCAGGGGTTCAGTGTTTGTCTAGCATCCAAAAGGCCCTTGGAATATTCTATGTTCAAATCAGCTGGGACTGGCCAAGGGAACACAAGGAATTTAAAGTACAGGACAGGATTCTAGTATTTTGTGAGGTAGATGGTTATAAGAGTTACTATCTCCTCTACCATGTAGTGGCTTAGGAAGCAAGCCCATTAAAGGAGAGAGGACACAACTCTACTGAAGTTTCCCAAGAACATAAAGGGGCAAGGCAAGATGCAAGCAGAAAACTAAATGAAGAACCAAGTGTCCACTGTGTTTAGTCACTAAAAATTGTACATAATGACAACTCCAAGCAGCAAATGATTTCCTGAGAACTGAGTCCACAGAGAAAATCTTCTAATAGCTTATTTAAATCCACCATTTCTAGGAGCTGTGGAATATATTGACACAATTAGCAATAGTCTTTTCTCTAAGCATTTTCTTTGTCCTTTCTGAGTCTTCTTTTAGAATTTCAAGTGGCAGGTAGGCACTGTCATATTTTGAGCACCAAAATATTTTTCAGGAAAGTGAGCTCAAAATATCAACCTGTCAGACATTGTCTTAAGTTATTAGCTTGTCTAGTAAAAGCCTTGAAGAAACTGGCTGGAAATTTAGCCAGGAATTTTTTTCTCCTTTCCCTATATATTTCCTTTCTTTACTCAGTGTATTTTTCTAGGACTGTGATTCACATATTTATAATTAGAGCAGGAAAAGGGGAGAAGGAGGTGATTCATATTCTTTCCCCATTCCTACAATGTTTTAGTCTCTGGAGTCTAGATTAACAGTGTTATATATTGAGAGCTTGGTGGGATTATGGAAGAAGAAAGAGGAAGAAGAGAAGGAAGAAAAAAAGGAGAAGGGAAAAACTGAAGAATCAGAGATTTACTGCAATTATATTTCTACTTTCCAGACTCAGAAGGACCTTGAAATTGAAATTGCTTGCTCCTGTATAATTCTAATCATACTAAAAGAACATATCTTTTTGTGAGTGAAATCAGATTTAATGGAGAAATATGTGCCTCAAATTAATTAGGATGAATTAATTCCCTAATGAAATATACCACCAAGCATGAAAAAACTAAAGGTAAGAAGAAATGGTGTGACAATTAAGACAATGATCAGAAGGGTGTCCGTTTATGGAAACTTGATGCTGTGTCTACATACACAGACGGCTTTAAAAGATATCAGCCCTTCCAATGGCCAGATCACAACCCACCAGTTAGTAACTGTTTGGTTGCTTGATGAATTCAGCTGGTTAGAAAATAACCCACACGCTGCCTTAACATCATCACTTTTTTTTTAACCAATTTGTTGGGTGCTATCTTCACACGTCTGCGTGAGCCTGAAAAGTGGATGACTGTGGATTGCAAGTTGAAACTGAGCAAAGGAAAATTAGCTGAAGAAGAAGAGAGTTAACAGAAAGTCCAGCAGTCAGGAGACAAACAAAGGATGCTGGCTGACAGCTGACTCCACTTTAAGGTAATCACTGAACTTAGTGGAACTAACAAAGAGAAAACCAGGCAATTCTGAAAAATTCCATTCTAAAAGCTGTCAAAGGAACAAAGATTTTCCTAGGCACCAATGCTCAGGGGAAACCCTGGAAAACAGGAAGAAGGAACCCACTAGACAGTTGGATCTCTCTTTGTGGGTATTTGGCAAGGTGGGATGACATGACAATGACATGACAGTGCACTCCTCCACATGGAATGTCATTTCTATTTTCAGAATCCAGAAGTTTTCAGAAACAGCACTCTTGATGTACTGCTCAACTGACCTTTAGTTAGTTCCAGGAGAAGGATGGAGAAGTCCACTGAGAGCTGACTGCTTATTCTAAACAGCTGGGATGGAGTTGCAATGACATAAATGTAGACATCCATTTCTAGCACCTTGCAATAGTAACACCGCACCAGGGAAAGGCAGGGGAACTGATTCCTTTTTAATCAGTCCAAGAAGCTTTTGATTAAAACCCCGGGAGTTCCTTACCCCAAAATATCACTTGCCAGATGAGTACATGCGCCCACAAATGTACCCTGGAAGAGATGGATGGGTGGTGCTGAGATCTAAATCTCCTATGGGGTATCCCTTGACAAGCTGCTCTTATGATTTAGGGCACCATCAGTGGCCTGGTTTGATTCATCATGTAGTGATTTATCTTTCCCAACAAGCTCTGGTTCCTGTTTTGTAACGCCTCTCCATTCTTCTCCTTTGAAAGGAGAGAGAAAAGCAGAGATGAAAGCCAGGCTTTGGAACACTAGTCTAGATTTTTCCTCCCAGAGTTAGCTGCAGTAAGAAGCAGGAGTCAACTGGTTACAGGATCAATTTCAGGAGAGACTATAGCCAAGGACAAAACAATGTCCGTTTGCATCGAATATGTCACTATTATTTCTCATATTGTCCTAAATACCATGAAAAGCTGTGGCAGCATATAAACTAGTGAATGCATTTTTCTACCTGAACATTATAATTATTTGAAGGTAAACTTTGGTTTTTCTAAAGGAAAATTATATTTTAATTCCTAAGTATACAGATTTATTAATATATTGAATCTTACATTTCTGTCCTATAAGTTTGTTTCTGGTACCGGGGATAGAACTCGGGTCCTTGTGCTTGCACAGCAGGTGGCAAAGCCACTGAGCTGAATCCCTGGCCCTGTCCTATAAGTGATATTCTAAATTTTGTCATTAATTTTCTGTCTTAGCTGTTACAAATTCTTATAATAAACAGGTCCATTTGTCATGTATTTTCTATTTTGGTTATTATAAGTCCGTTTTTACAATATTTTTAACACTATTTATTGTCCTCTTATTACAGAAGCAATGTATATGTATTAAAGTGCACAAGAAAGATAAAATTTTAGGCTAATACAGATAAACAATACTTGATATTTTGTTCTCTTGTGTGAAATTGAATTTTCTGCCTAGATATTTGCATAATGTTATGTGGTTTAATTCTTAGAATTTAAAAGAAAATGCTAGGATATGAATGTGTATGTTTCTTACCACTAATATAACAAGTCATTTCAATCTTTAAAATCAGATGTTTCCTTCAGACAAAGTCCTTCAAAATACTTCCAAGAACTTTTTAGATTTTGTTCTCCTTGTTTTTTTCTCAGGAACAACTATCATTTTGAAAGTTTTATCTTTTTTTTATATCCTCCATGTCTGCTTAGTTGTTCTGGTGCTTATCAATTGCTCCTTTCTTCCTGAACGCTCCGAGCATCTCATTTGTCCTCCACATCGCTGTGAATTTTATTCTTAATACTGTACATTGGTTTTCTTAATTCCTTCCATTTATTCTTCATTCTTTCTCTTTATCTGACCTTGCTGAATCTGAATCTCATCCCATTAGATACTTCACCTCTTCTGTTTCCTCCTTATCATTTTCATTCTTTATGGAGAATGAAGAATGTATTCTTTAAATAATAAAGAATGCATTCTTCTTGCAATTAATGTATTCATCAAACTGTTTCCTAAAAGATTATTTTTGTTCTTGCAGTAAATATTTTGAGAAATATATTTCTCCATTCATGACACAAATACTCCCTTTTCCTTATTGTATAGGATTTTTTCCACTTAGCCTATGTTAATTTTTTTAATGCTCTTCCTTGAAAACTGGACAGCATATCTATATTTGGGGTTTCTCAGCAGATGTAGTGTGAACATCTTTTTTTTTTTTTTGAACATCTTTGAACTCTACCCAGAAGGCCCCTAAGTTCCAGGAGAGCCTCTTCTTTGATCTAATCCTGAAGAAACATTGGTTTAGCATAGCTCCTAGCTCATTTACTAGGATTTTATATGCATTCATTTTACCTTGACTTTTCATTGTCTCTCAATCCCACAGCATGGTCCTCTGATATTGAGAAATAATGCCATATGAGTTTATTGGACAGGACTTGGATGCAGTTCAATGAGACCAAAAGGTTTATAGTAGCTCAAATAAAGTAATCATATCTTTCCAGTTCAACATTTCCTGAATAACCAGCCACTTTCTTCCATGAAGTAATTCAGAGACTTGGGGTCCTTGCATCTCCAACCAGAAGATGGAGGAAAGGAAAACAAAGAGAATGCACAGATTCTTCTCAAAAGTCTTGGCTGGGAACTAGCACAATTCACATCCACTCATATTTCATTGAAAACAACTAATTCATGACCATATCTAGCTGCAAGGGAAGCTGGGAAATGCAGTTAGCTGTATGTTCAGGAACAAAAAGAAAACACTGTTTTTGGTGAACAAGTTTGCCACAACTTCAAAAACTAGAATCACTAGTATGAAATGCTTTACAGATGGTGGGATTTGCTTTGTCAACATTGCAATGTCAACCTATTGCTTTTCTTGGTTATAGTAGCTACAACACTGGGTATCCATCTATCCATGATGACTCCTCAGACTCCTTCTCCTCCTGGCTATTTTGAGTAAGATACTCTGCCTATTCCAGCCTTAACCATTGTGATCTAAACTTTATAACCAGCCCAGGCAGCCTTAGATCACTATAGAAATTAATCAAGGGAAAGCACAAAGAGAGAAAGCAGTGACCCAACTAATCCTTTTCTTTACTTATCTGACAAGTCTTAGATTTTCTCTGACAACAGAAGTGAAATAAAGTAGGCCAGTGTACCATTAGCTCTATATTCTCAAAATGTGGTCTTTGAGTCAGCAGGATCAACAACATCTGGGTACTAGTTAGAAGTGCAAACTTTAGGTATTTATCCTACACTGCTGACTCAGAAACTCTGGGAATAAGCCATAGGAATCTGAATTTTAACTAGCCTTCCAGGTGATCTGTGATGCATTGAAATTTAAGAATCACTGCTCTAACCAAAGCGTGTCTGTGACCTGAGCCATAGCAAGGCACCCTATACTATCTGCTAACAGTTCATTTCTTTCATAAGCAAAATATATACAAGGACTACCTGAAATTCTAATCTTGCAAAAGTAAAAGTATAGAATGATGGTGGTAAAACTCAAAACTCTATTCTGACCTCTTAGGAAAACTTAAAGTGTTGTGAAATAGGATGGTTCACAACTTTTTGCCTGTTTTTTTTTTCTTTAAGGCTAATTATCTAATTCCTTTAGCTAAATTTAAATTATCATTGGCGATAAACAGAGTCATAAAATATCTGATGTGGAAGAGACTTCAGAGACCATCACGTCCACCTACCCATTTTAGAATTTGGAAAATTAAAGTCAAGGTTTAATAAATAATTCTCCCAAAGTCCCACCTCTGATTGGAGGGAGAGGCAGTTAGAACTCAAGACTCCCAATTCCTAAGCCAATCCTCTTTCCACTAGCATTACTATGGCCAGCACTGCTTATGAAGCCCTCTGAAACATACAAACTGCAAAGTGGTTGCAGTATATTAATATTGAATTGGGTTCTGATAATTTGAATTCCAAATCTAAAAGACCCAAAGTTAAGCATGTGTGCAAATTAGTTCTCTAAGTTCTGTCCAAATGCAAATAAAAAATGAGTGAACAGTATTGCCTTAGAGTTATAGATTGCTTTGGAACATTGATGTTGATATTAAGGAATGGGATGAGAAAGCATAGAACGGCAGTCTTTGATATCTCCTTTTCGTGTTTTCCTCTAAAATGCCTGTGGCATCACAGAAATCTAAGAGATATTTTCACTAACTGTAAAAGCAATGGACCTGAAGAGAAAAAAGTAATCTATGGGTTTCACATACCTTACTTCACAAAGCGAGAAACTCGGGCATCATAAAAGAAGGTAGGGAGCACTTGACTACTCTCTCAGTTGTTCCAAAGGCAACAAGAAAATAAAGTAGCAAGGACACTGTTGATACCACAAAAAGCAAAGTGAACAGCACCCATGGTAGAAAAAACACTATTGCCCCTTCCCCTTGCCTTGGCCCAAAATTCAATACCCCTTTGGAGACTGCAATTCCTAGGAACTTCTACACAGGTCAGAAACTCATTTTTGGATGCAATGTCTCCATGCAGAATGGCAGACCTGTAACATTTTGGGGAAGGACAGCAAGTGAAGAAGTGACCACTGGGTCCAACAGATCACTGTGTCACTGTGTCATTGACAAATGGTGTTGGGTGACCCTGACTTGCTCTTCCTCCTACGGGCTGCCTACTGCCCAGCTGGCTCACAAGCTTGGAATAGATGTGGCAGCCAGGCCCGAACATTTGATTGGGTCTTTTCCCAGGGGAAGTTTTCTTTCCAAGTTATTCTTTTTGGAGTATGAACTAAAATAAATGTCTCTGCCTGAACTTTGTAACTGGTTTAGCAAGGTCTTGACTTGGGAATCATTTCTTTAACAACTTTATTGACATATAATTCATTTAACATACAACTTACCCATCTGAATTCTGTAAATAAATAACTTTGAGAATATTTACAGATATGTGTGACCCTTACTACAATGTTGGAACTATTTTGTTACCTCAAAAAGATACCTGTGCCATCTTCCTGTCCCCAATCTGTACCATATTCCTTTTCAATCCTAAAAAATCAGTCACCTGTCTTCCCCGCTCCAAGATTTACCTGTTATGATTTATATGAATTGAATGACATGGTTTTAAACTTTTGTAGTCAGCCTTTTTTCATTTAGCATACTGTTTTTTCTGGATCATTCACATTGTAGCATGTATCAATGCTTCATTCCTTTTTATTGATGAGTAATATTGCATTGTAGAGACATATCACATTTTACTTATGCATTCATTCATTGGAGGAAATGTGAATCGTTCCACCTATTACTGTGAATAAGAAAACTGAAAATGTAGAGCTATCATCAAGTCTGAGAGAAAATAAAGTTTGAATTTTGTAATTCTCTTAGTTACAATTTTTACATTGTCAAGAGTATTAATTTAACCAATACTGAGTACCTGCAAAATGCAAAACAAGGTGTAAGTTATTTTGAATATTTTAACAGTAGTGGTAGGAAGCCCTTTAACAAGATTTTTTGGTACTCCTTATAATAAAACTATGAATTTGATATTATTAGCTACATTTTAGAAAATCATAAACTCTAATTCAGGATATGGATCTAGTGAGTAGAAAACAGCTGAGAAGACTTCTAGTCCAGTGTCTGGGTAAGGTACAATGTTGTATACTTTCCAAAAGGAAAAAAAAATCCTTTTAGAAACCTTTCCCCCATAACAACTGAGACTTTTGCAACCATAGGTTCTGAATCAGAGAGGAGTACGTTTTCCTTACTCTGAATTCTAATACCTCTATATACCTTTTAAATCATAGTATCTCTTGATTTTTATCATCATATCTATGTTTAGAGCCAATCTTTTTGCCAGTAGTTTATAGGAGAAAGTTTGGGCCAGAAGTCCTCTGAGATATCTGCTAGCCCTAAAGGTTAAGCCCACCATTAAAACAAGTTTTGTGGTTTTCCTATGAGTGGATCCCTCTTTCTGAGGGTGGGTAAAAACAATAGAAATCTGGCCACGTGTGTTCATACTTGTTACAGCTTATATCTAGATGTCCTCCCAAAGCCTCATGTGCTCACAGGTGGGACTTTTCAGAGCTGGATAGATGTAGAGCATGTGATACTGAGATTAAGGGTGTGGTAACTAAATGGGTTTAGCATAGTTCTGTGTATGGATAATGGAAACCCCACCCTAGGCATGGGTGGCACAATCAATAGGCTTATAGACTGGATAGAATATAAAGGGGGAGAGGAAAGGCAGGTTGGCTGCTGCTTGCTGCTTGATGCCTTCTGCCTGCCTTGCCATGGGCTGTTTCTCCTCTGTGATGCCCCTCTGCCATGCCACCCTGTCTTGGAACCAGCAAACTACAGACTGAAACCTCTACAATTTGTGGGCTATAATAAACCTTTCCTCCTTTAAATCGTGGGTAGTAGGTATTTTGTCCCAGCAATGAGAAAAGTAACTAAGACAATGCTGGATAGATCTGGAACCACTGGAAAGCAGAGGACTATACACGTCACTTACAAGGAGGTTCACTTGTTTGCTGAAGGAATGATCTACTAATAAATGGAACCACCAGAAATTGGGAGAGGTTAGGAAGCTAGGAGGTCACACAGAGTTTGGAACTAGGAAAAAATGTGGGTAAGTGGTCTCATGACAAAGCCTATGGATGTACCAAAGTCACTGATAGTTTAGTTACATTGTGTTTTTATATTATGGTTTAGAAATAGAATGTCCCACAAAATTCTAATTTGATTGGAAGGTAATTGGATCATAGGGTCATTATACTCATTGGTGGATTTCTCCACTGATGAGTTCTGTAGCTGAATGTAGTGTTAGGATGTGGGGCTTGGTTGGAGGTGGGTCACTAGAGACATAACCTGGAAGGGTGTATTCTTGTCCCCACTCATCCCTTGTCTCTCTGCTTCCTGGCTTTCTTCCATCATGCCTTTCACCCTATTTCTGCCTTGGAGTCACCTGACCATGAGCTGAACCCACTGGAAACTGTGAGCCAAATAAAAACTCTCCTCCTTTAAATTGTGAGTGTATTTCATCCCAGTGATGAGGAAGTGACTAAAATACCTTGTTCCTTATTAAAAGACAAAGTTTAAAGCCCACTGGAAAAAAAAAAGCAGAGACAGTTAAATGCTTTGGCCTCTTACTGTGTCCAGTTTTTAGACTTCACTCTCTAAGAGCATCATTATTACCACCTTCAGTGCTAAAATGCAGTCTGCAGACATAAGCAAACAACCTAACTGTTCTCAATTGGGACAGTTTAAACTATGGTAAGTCCATTTCATGGGCTACTATCAGTTCTCTAAATAGTGATAGAGAGCTATGCATTTTTCTGGGAAGATATAACACAGTGTTGAGTTTTATAAGGTTATGAAACACTATCAATATAATGCCATACATGTAAAAGCGTGTGTGTATGTGTGCAGGTTGTACAAAGGTGTGATCACAAAATACAGTGAATATTTAAATTTAATAATTTATTACAGTCAGACACATTGCCATTAGTCCCCGTCAAATTACTGGCCCTCATTTTGAGCACACTCATCCCTCCCTTCTGAAGGAGTTCTAGAAGTCCTCTTTCCTAAACATCTTTGGTTATGCTGCTGTACATAGCTCCCCCAATGGCCTGAATTGATTCAAAATCTTTATGACTTGGTTATGTTGACTTTGTGGAAGAGCTAGAAGTCACAGTAGACCAGGCCCAGTGAAATAAAGTGAGTGAGGACACACTGTAATGCTTTAGTAAGCCTTCCATTGAATGGCAGTCAGCAGCAGCATTCACCATAATTTTGATCACACCTTGGAAAGATACTAACAAAAAATACTTCCAGAACTGATCAGAAAGTGGCAATAATTATAGGATAAGAGCTCAAGGAAGAATATTTTGAGGGTGATGAATGGCAATCTGTCTTTTATCATAATAATTTTTTATTTAAGCACACTACACTTTTTGATCAGCCTTTCTATGTTCATGTAATCATGTACGTATGTATGTATGAGTATTTGTATGTACAATTTTAAGTCTCTGTATAATCAATATAGACTTCTTGTATTGGAAGTGTATTTGACAACATTAAAATTACTTTCAGAATAAGTAGATTTTTCAGTGTTTTTTCTTTTACCTCTTTTCTATAATATTGTGTATTATCTGTATTATTGAAGCTTATTAAAAGCTCAAAATTTGTAAAATAGCCTGCTTTAAGATAATACTATTTATTAGACACTTGGTAGTTGCTAGTTACATGCATTGTCTTGTTGGAACTCCACAGCAATTCTTGGAATTATCACATCATTATCTCCATTTTTAAAATGAGGCAAGACTTAAATATATTAAGAAATTGGCTCAAAGTCATACAGCAAGTGGATGGCAGAGCCAGGCAGTAGGTTAGGACTATGTAACACCATAGTACATGGTCTTGATTACTGTACAGCCCTACTATAAAGAATTCCAACACACACACACACACACACACACACACACACACACACACCCCTTACTGGTAGATTGTTACAGTCAGTGAGTATAATTTCCCAGGTTACTTAACCTCCAGGGCCAAAATGAGATGGTTATAAAATCAGGTGAACCTTGACGAGGAATGTTTACAACTCAAAAACCTATTCAAAATTGAGTTGTTCAGTCCTCTTCCTATACCAGTGTGATGGTTAATTTTAGTCTCAACTAAAGGGCTCCCAGATCACTGGTAAAACTTTCCTGTGTGTCCTGAGGCTGTTTCTGGAAGAAATGAGCGATTGAGTCAATAGACTAAGTAAAGAAGATCTATCCTTATCTATGTGGGCGAGCATCATGCAATCCACTGAGAGCCTGGAGAGTACAAAAAGTTGGAGAAAGAGAAAATTCTTCCTGTCTCCTTTCTTCAGCCGAGGCATCTATCTTCTGCCTTCAGACATCTGAGTCCTTGGTTCTCAGGACCTTGGGCTTTAGGACTCGCATCAGTGCCTCCACCTCTCATTCACAGGCCTTTGGACTTGGAATTGGAGTTACACTCTCAGCTACCATGGTTCTTAGGTCTTCAGACTCTGAATGAACTACTCCACCTGATTTCCTGGTTCTCCAGCTTGTGGGAAGGATTTGTCATCCTCCACAATCAGGTGAGCTGATTTCCGTTATGTGTGTGTGCATGTGTGTGTGTACCTGTAAGTGTGCAAATTCCTTCACACTCCACTCATGGAGAGTCAGTATTTATGCCCTGTTCCCTTGAACAAATAGACATTGAAAACTACATTGCCTGACATCACTAACACCATGTAGCCTTTTCCAACTCGCCCACTGAAACACTCTTAAAGCAAGGGACACCCAGGTCCCACTCTGACTGAGGAAGCACAGGCCACACGAAGGTGCTCCAGCCAACTGTCCCCACTGAGAAACAGCCTTGACACTTGAGTGACAACCTGCCTGTGTAACTTTAGCCTATAGATGACAGATCACCCCCAGCTGAGTCTTCTCAGCTGAGACCCAGATACCATGGGTCAAAGACAAGCCGTTGCTGTATTATTTCTAACCTCTGGAATTCATGGGCATCATAAAATGGTTGGTTCATGCCACTGAATCTTGGCATGGTCCATTATGCAGAGAGAGTCACCGGAACAGATACGTGTTCCTCTCAGCTCCAGCTCTACCATCTCATTCCTTTGATAGATAATCAATTTCTCTGAATTCTTGCTAGTTGGAGTTGAGCCTTGGAGATATGTGGACAGGAGTTATTGGCTCTAATCTCTTTTTCCATAAAGCTAGAACAAGCTGTAAGCTCCCTGAAGGCAGGAATGAATGTGTCATTTTGACAATTATAGCTCAACACTAATGAGAATACCAGCAGCACTTGAGTAAGCTGTTTTCAGTTATCTATCACATTATTGAAGCCATTCCAGAACTTAGTGTCTTATCACAGGGGTCAGAAAATTATGCTCTACAGGCAAATCTGGTCTGCCAGCTTTTTATGTAAATAAAACTTTATGAGAACCCAACATACTCATTCATGCACATATTGTCTACAGCTGCTTTTACTCTATAAGGGCAGAGGTGAGTAGTTAAAACAAATACCATTAAACCTCCTACAAAGACTTTAAAATGTACTACCTGGCCCTTCACAGGGAAAGCTTGCTGATCCCTGGCTTAATGCACGAGGCTGCCTTCATCTGAGAGCTTGGTTAGTGTCAGAACATCAAGATGTTCTCACTCAAATATCTGGGACCTTGATACAGTTGGCTGTGACATCTCAGTGACTCTCTCTCTCTCTCTCTCTGTCTTCCTCCCACTCACCATTCATTAGCCCATCACAAATTTCCTTATTAAAATCTCAATCCCAAGAGAGACATTAAAAACAGAAGCAATTGGGGCTGGGAGTGTAGCTCAATGATAGAGCGCTTGCCTAGCATACAAGAGGCTCTAGATTTCATCTCTAGCACCACACACACACACACACACACACACACACACACACCAGAGGCTACCAAGCCTCTTAGGATGTAGATGTAGTTCCAAAACCTACACAGCATCACTTCTGCATTCTGGAAAAGATTAAACCAAGGGACTCTCTGCTCCTGGTTGGAAAGAGTGGGATGGATGTTCAAAGAGGCCATGCAAAGCAGACAACAAACACCTACTGGTGAATGCTGGGGAGCTTATCAAGGCACCCCAGTGGAAAGAAAAGGGGCAAGTAAAAGGCAATCTCCAGAGGGATATTTCCTGGCTCATCTATACAGGGAGACAAGATTTTCACAGCTGTCAACACCAAGAGGGGTCGAACAAATAAGAAAAAAGGGACAGGTTCCAGCTGAGTTCAGAAAGAGAGAAATCAAGAATGTCATCAATGAAGCCATTTGGGTATGGGAGGGTTGCTGGGGTGACACAGAGAACAGATTAGGTAATGGATCTACCCAGGAAGAGAATAAATTTTAAAAATCAGGTTCTATAGGTTAATATCAGACAAGAAATTGCAGGGATTAATGGGAAGGTAAAGCAATGAACTTTTGTGTGTATTTGCAGCACATGGTTGATTACCTCCATGGGCTTCTACAGTTCTGGTCATGTGTCATGCCAGATAGCCAACCTCAGTGGATTTGAAGCCTCAGGCTTCTGAGCTCTCTCATGACATCTGACCCATGCTAGTTAGCTAATGGGCTTGGAGATGCTTGTCAAAATCAAAGCAAAGAATGTGATAGTCTTCAACCATAGTGAACATCAAAATACTGCAATGAACAAAACCAGCAATGCACCAGGTGAAAATGATTGGGAGAATAAATGATTCCTATTCATTATTGCACATACTATTGAGCAGAAGTTAAAATTTATCCATTTCACCAAAAAGAAAACTAAAGCTTAAAGATATTAAAGAATTTCCCCCCACATTCATGCAGCTAGCATCTGAGGTCAGATTTGGACCCAATTCTGCCAGAGTTTATAATATTTCTACCTTGGAGAGCACATACATTCCTATACAAGGCAAAGATAAAAAAAATATGAAGCCATATTTGTCTACAAAAGTGTGTCTTGAAATACATTTTATGCAATATTAGTACCTTGAATTTATCCTCAAAAATGATTTCAAGGAAAGTAATTGTGAGGCCTGATGGATGATAGAGTCACATGACCATTTGTTTATCTAAATAGAAATCTCTGACATCCAAATCCTTTTTTTTTTAATATACTGTCTCCTGATATCCTGCAGAGCTAGTGTTCTGGGAAACATGCTTCAGAAAATATCTAGGAAAATAAAAAAGTATAGTCCCATTGAAAACACAATTTTGGCAACTATGTTTCTGCCACTATAACAAATACCTGAAATGATCTAATTAAAAAGGGAAAATGCTTATTTTGCCTCACAAGTTTGGAAGTTACAGTTCATAATCAATGGCCTTGTTGTTTTGGGGGCCTGTGCCAAGGTAGCACATTATGGCAAGAGCATGTGGTAGGAAGTCAGGCATGGTGTCACACAACTGTTACTCCAGCACTCTGGGAGCATAAGGAGAGAGGATTGCAAGTTCAAGCCCAGTTTTGGCAATTTAGTGAGACTCTGTCTCAAAATGTAAAAAGCTAGGCATGTAGCTGAGTGTGAAGTCCCTGAGTTCAATCCTCAGTACTGGGGAGAAAAGGAAGACCATGATGTGGGTCAAAAACATTCACTTTATGACCAGGAAGTAAGAGAGAGGAAGAGGAAGGGATAGGAATCTGTTATCCCCTTCAACGGCACCCCCCCCAATGGCCTAAAGACCTCCCACTGGGCCCCATTTCCTAAAGGTCCCACCACCTGTGGATAATACCATTCTGGAGAACAAATCTTTAACACATGGGCTTTCGGGCTCATTCCAGAGCCAAATGACACCAGTAAACACTAGAATTCAGAGCTATCCAGTGTAGGCTGAAGTGGTTTAAAGACAAATTAATGGAAGTCTTGTTCTTCACAGTCTGTTTATAAACCATGCTGCTACGCTAAATTAAAATATTGTAAAACGTATACTATATTAAATAATAGATCTCACTGACCTCCCTAACATGGCTATAGGAGGCACTGTAACAAGGTTGCGAGTCGCGTGGAACACACTGAATCAGCCCACTGCAGGCAGGCAGGTCTGCAGACCCCGTAACAAGGTCACCAGTCAAAGGGAACACGCCGCATCAGCCTGCTGCAGACAGGCAGGTCTGTGGACACCGTAACAAGGTCGTGAGTCCTGGGGAATGTGCTGAATCAGCCTGCGCTCTGGCAGCAATCCACTGGACAACCGCCCCCTCCTCTTGCCTCTTCTCTGTACAGCCACCTGGTTCCACACTACAAAGACGCAGAGGACACCGGACCACCAGACCACTGTACTGGGTAAGTAGGAGTCATCTTCACCTCCCATCAGGACTGGGACTATCTTCAGGGGAAGGGCAGCTGGAACCTGCAGTACAATTCTGCAGAGTTCGACCCTGCAGGAGGACAGGGAGCTCAACTTGGGACTTGCAGGCAGAAATCTGCCTGAATTTCACGGGTTTGTGACTAGCTTGCTGAGACTCATTGACTTATATCTGCACACTGCTACCCACGTTGTCCATTGCAATAGCAGAGACTACCCTGAAAGAGGCCCTTCATCTTCATTGTTATTTTTTATTCTCAAAATTAGTATTATTAGTTGTTTTTCTTCTCTTTTCTTTTGCTCCTTTTATCTTTAATATTTTTCCTACTCTTCGCAAATATTTGTTTTTCTCTCCTTTTTTCTTTTCTTTACTTCTTTCTTTTCTCTTTCCTTTCTCTCTCTTACACTCACTCTCTTGCTCTCCCACATTGTTCATCTTCCCTTTTTGTCCCTGTTTTGGTCCTCATTTGGAGTTCTTCTTTATTTTCCTATTATTCTCTTTTTCCATCTCACCTGTGTCCTCTGGCCACACTTCCAACCTTCCCCTATCCTTCTTCCCATCTGTCCCTCCCTCCCCAACCTCTTCTAACTCCCCATCTCAAAGGGTAAAGTTGTTATATTGAAGAGTTTATTCACTATATGTTGGGTTGGTCCTTGATCTTGATTTAATTCACACAGCTAAAGGTGATAGATTAATAACTACCACAAAATGTCATTTTTGAAGATGTACATGATGCAATGGTGTTGCTGATTGTATCACTTGGGCTAAGGTGTTGTTATTGAACTAGTCGATGAACCTTCCTAGTATAAGGAAAATGAGCTAGCCTTAGAGTCATTAGAGACTCAAAACTTAAAGACCAGCTATATCTGGAAGACACCTCTGAGAAGCAATCATTCCATAAGGGTTCTAATTATAAGCAACAAAGATACCTACCATAAGCAATTTGAAACTATCAACCCAGGAGTTAAACCAAGGACAGTACCAAAAACAAAAATGAGGAGACATTTAAGCAAGGCACAAACTCAGACTTCCACTCCACCAAGGGTAAATCCTTGGGGAAATGAAATGGAAAAGTCCCATTACCAACCACCTGGACACCCTGAACTGATAGTACAGGAAGTAACAAAACAGATGAATGAGGCTCTAGAAAAATTCAAAGCAGAAATAATCTCCCAGATATCTACAGAGATGGTGAGCAGAGTGAAAGACATGATTAGAGGATCTAGAACAGAAACAGATAAAAAAAATAGATGAGCTCAGAAACATGCTGGAAGCCATGAATACCCAGCATAAGAAAGAAATGG
>NW_004624740.1:11704740-11773905 GCF_000247695.1 Heterocephalus glaber | reverse complement strand
TAATGGGGAAAAAATAAGAACCAAGACACATCATGTACAGGTCCAAATACCCAATGATAAATGCAAACTAATTGTATACCTAAAATGTACCAATAAAAGAAATTTTTTTTAAAAAGGCTATAGGTGTCACATTAGAGTTACAGAATTGCACTGGGTATACCACTGCTCTGGTATTTTGTAGAGACGCATCACAGTTTTGACCCAGTTGACTTGGTCTGTCACTAGGTGGCTATGGGTTCATTTCTCCTATTTCTAATTTCAGAGGAAGCATGAAATAATCACCATCTTTTCATCTTTCCATGTACACATCATCCCAGAGGCTCAACATTGAAATGGTGGTTACTTGTGCATTGTTGCTGGGAATGTTAAACCATATAGCTACTATAGAAAACAATATGGTAGTTATGCAAAAAATTAAAAGCAAAATTACCATGTGGTCCACAAATTCCACACCCCAGAATGGGGATATACCCACCCCCCAAAATGAAAGCAGAATCTTAAAGAGATATTTGTACATCTATGTTTGTAGTAGCATTGCTCCTAAAATAGGTAAAGCATAGACCAAGTGTCCACCAATGGAAGAATGGATAAGCAGACTATTTTGTGTGTGTGCATATATATATATATCATATGGCCATGCAATGTATATAAATCTATAAAAGAATATTATACAGCCTTAAAAAGAGTAGAAATTCTGATGCATGCTACAACATGGATGAACCTTGACAACATCATTCTAAATGGACTAAGCCAGTCACAAAAGGCAAAAACTACCTGACCCACTTGCACAAAGTACCTAGAGTAGTCAAATATAGAGAGACAGAAAATAGTATGGTTTTTGCCAACAACTAGAGCAAAAGGCAATGGGGAGCTATCGTTTAATGTATGCAGTTTCATGTGGGGATGATGAGAAGAGTTCTGGAGATGGAGAGTGGTGATGGCCGCACAAGAATATACCGAATGTCATCGCACCACACACTTAAAAATGCCAAAGAGGTAAATTTTAGGTTATTACAGTTCCCCACCATTAAAAACAAAGAGAGGACTAGACATGGTGGCTCGATAGTGCTTTATTTTGCTTCTACTAAATAAAGAGGGCTGCCTGGCATTGAGATCCTTCTTTCCACTGTGGTGCCCATGCCTGGCACTCCTGGTAGGGCAGGCACTGTGCTACCTCAGCTGCTTTTCTCAGGTGGGGCCAGCACCTCACACAGCAGTGGCAGCTGCAGCTGGTTAATTACCTGTCACCCAATCCTCCGTTCACAAGGCTGGGAATGAAGATTCCACACCTCTAACTTACCAGGGGCCCCTTGGTCCTCCCCATCCTGCAGAGAGGCAAGGGCTGCAGATTTCAGGCTTAACAAAAGAACCAGTTTGAGCAACAACAAAGAATTGCTTCAAGCCTAATGAAAACCAGATATTGGAAGAAACAAGAACCCCTGTCTCTCCTTTCTATTTCCTTTCCCCCTTTTTTGTAGAGAAGGTGAGGCCGGGACTCGTGACACCCAGCTCTGGAGGGGAAGCCAGGACAGGTCATCTTCCAACACACGTTCCAAGTTCCACCTCTGTGGTGGTAATCGGTTCTCCAACCCCAAGCCTGCTGGTTCTCCCTGCTATTTACTTGTCATCTCCTCATAACTTCCTCCACTTTAGACCCTGCTGGGAGGAAAGAACATTTCAGAAGCTGCAGAGAGCTGAGGCTATGGCGAAGAAAGCAGCAGCATGTGCCATTTTACCCTCATGGAATAGGAAGGAAGGGAGAGAGGGCCAATAATTTCAACCAAAGTGTGTGGAAACAAGCACACCCAAGCATGTGCAGATCACCTTTTACACTGGGAGAGCCGCTCTCAAAAACATCACACTTTTGTGCATCAAAAGTAATATAACATCTGGGTGTGGTGGCATAGGCGTGTCACCTGGCACCCTGGAAAGCTGAGGCAGGAAAATCACAAGCTGGAGCCCAGCCTGGCAACTTAGTGAGACTCTGTCTCAAAATAAAACATAACAAAAGGGCTGGGATGCAACTCAGTGCAAAGGCTCTGGGCTAAATCCCCAGGAACCCCCCTCCCCCACAAAAAACCAGTTTTACAAATAAATATACCTTTTATCTCAGTATTTCCACCCAAGGGATTGTTTTCTAAGGAAATAGGAGACACAAAACTACTACATGCATCACAAGAAAGAATTCAAAATTACCGGTAATATTGGGAAATTGCAAATAATTTAAATACCTGGGATTATGGGAATAGTTTAGTATACTATGAGAAATCAGCTTGAAGAAATGTCATACAGCCATTAAAATGATGGTGAAGACCATACCACAGTATGGAAATTTCCTGGAAAAGGATTAATTAAGAAATGCAGCATATACATTTAGTGTATACTCTGATTATAAATATATAAAATATATGCACAAAGACCAAATGGAATAAAAATTCAAAACTGAAGATTGTTGCCATAGTAAGTAAGGTGGTAGAATTACTAGAGATCTTTGTCCTTTTAAAAAATATTTTAAGTTTCAAATTAAACATATTAGCCAAAATTTATTATCATTTCTCATCATAGAACTCAACTGTAAGAGCTTTATAACCTTTTTGATATTTACAGGTCATACAGAGAAAGGAAGGGATGGTGGGAAGAGAAAGAGACTTAGCCAAGCAAATACATATCTGAAACTGAGCTACACAGCTACTGGGATTACCTCCACTCAGGAGGCCGAGGCAGGAGAATCACAAGCTTGAGGCCAATCTGGGCAACTTAGTAAGAGCCTGTCTCAAAATTCAAAAAAATTTTTAAAAGCCTGGGCTTCCAGCTCAGTGGTAGAAAGCTTGCCTATTACGTGTGAAGCCCTGGGTTCAGTCCCCAGCACCACACACACACACACACACACACACACACACACACACACATACACACACATACACAAACACACACACACACACACAAATACATGTCTTAAAGGATTGACATTTCAAATGCCTTGCCCTATAGTGAGCTAAGACATGCAAAGAGGCACAAAGATGTAACACTGGGGAAAACAGGTTGCTGGTTCTTCAATAAGTGAAACATAAAATTACCATACAACCCAGCAATTTCACTTACAGGCTTTAGTCCAAAAGAATTGAACACATGTGGCCAAACAAAAACTAGGACACCGTTGTTCACAGCAGCACTGCCAAAAAGTGGAAAAACTCAAATGTCCATTAACTGATGAATGACTAAAGAAAATGAGCCATAACCATACAATAAAAAGCAAGGAAGCACTGAAATGGGCAGCAACACAGAAGAACCTGAAAGCATGATGCTAAGTGTAAGAAGCTTGGCACCAAAAGACACATATTCCATGGTTTCACTTATTTGAAATTTCAAAAATAAGCAAATCCATAGATTATATGGAAAACAAGTTAGTGGTTACCAGGGGCTACGAGAAGAAAGGAATGCATTGTGACTGTTTAGTAGACATCAAGTCTCCTTCGGGAGCAGTGAAAACAGTTTGGAGCTAAATAACGATATTTGTGCAACACCGTGAGTGTACTAAATGCCACTGCATATGCACTGTTGAATGGTTTAAATGGTGATGTTGATGTTGTACATATTTTACCACAAAAGTGCAACACCAAATCTGTGCCCTCTGGAGGTTGATGACTTCATAGCCAGGAAGTAGGTGACCAAACTGAAAGATAAGAATAGTAGCTATTGTTACACTCACAATGCCCAGCATGGTTCTGGGGACTAGAGAGGAATTTGTAGGAAAATGGTACAGAAGGAAGAAAATGGGAGGGAAGGAAGGAGGAAATGGGAGGGTTGAGGAGTCTGGCTTATATGTTCATCACACTGAGTGAGTCCTGTGTACAAAATCAACCTTAACGCCACATATTTTTTCTGGCTAGTTCCAAGGTTGTGTTCACATCTACTGTTTAAAGAATGCCCTCATTGAAATCACAGCATGTGCAGCCGCACTGGACTCTGGGAAGTGCTGGCCCCTTGATTTACATAGATAAGTTGACCTGCTGTGAAAGCATGCAGGATGTCATATCAAATGCACATGTCAGTATGCAGTCCATGAGGATTACAAGAGACACATCCTGGAGGAGAATTTATGCTTTTGGACAGTATACGCAGAAGTAGAAACAGTATATGTAGGAATAAGTAAAATAAATAAAAACTCTTGGCAGAGAGCCTGGCTTAGAGTAGCTATTGAATAACTACACTGAACCTTCACTTAAATGAAACTCCGGAAGCTACCAGTTCCAGGTAGGGTGGCATAAGTAACTTTAAGCAAATCACTCAGCCATGCCCTGGCTCAGGTTTGTCCATTTGTGACCACAGGCTGCTCTTCAAGATGGTGTTGACTATTCCTTTGAGCCTCAGTACACAGCATGGAAGACTGGTGAAGAGTACCGCCTCCAGGATCTCTTGCTGCAGCTCTGACTTTGCCTAAAATCTCCAGGTCATCCCTGGTTGCTAAAGAGGCATCTTAAAAATGAACCTGCCCAAACAAAACTCAGCCCTGACTACAAGCCTGCTCCTCCCACTTGTCACCCTTCAGAAGCTGCTGTCTACTCAGCTGCTTACATCAAAAATCTAATATTCCTGAGTCCCCCATTTTTCTCGTTATCTCACCCTTTGTATCCAGCAGCAAAATGTCCACAAATAGCTTAGCTACCTGCAATCTATTCTCCATTCTGGAGTTGCAATGCTCTTTTTAAAAGTATTAGACAAGATGAATGTTGTAAGGGGGACAGAGGTGTAAGGCCGGTCGATACAGGGATGAATACGATCAAAATACATTACACACATTGTAACCCCCCAAAAATGTGAAACTAGAGTGTAGGGTGGGACAAAGGGGGGATGTGATGGGAGTGATTAAAGTATGTTATGTGCATGTATGAGTCAGCCAAAATTAACCCCATTAGCCTGTATGACCAATGTGCACTAATAAAAATGTAGACAATATTAAATATAGGAGTGCAAGCCTCAGCACAAAAAATTAAATCTAATGGTATCACTTGCTTTAACAGGTGAGTTCTGTTAAAACCAACTCCTGCCAATGCTAGCCAGATGTGACCCTGCTTCTACCTCTGAGACTATTTCTACCCTGCTACCCACCACTTGTACAGTCCAAGCACATGGCTTGCTCCTCCTCTCTCCATGGCCTTTGTGCTAGTTCTCATTCTCTCTCTCTCTCTCTCTCTCTCTCTCTCTCTCTCTCTCTCTCAATCTCTCTCTTTCTCACTCTCTAAATAAGCTTTACTTTCTTTTCTCTTCATTAACTTTCTGATTGCAACCTAAATATTAGCACCTCACTAAGTACTTCTATCATCTATTCAAAGTGACTTTATCATCTCACTCTATTTGAACTATCTGTATCAACATTAAATATTTTTCCTGTTTATTTGTTAGATTATTAACTGTTTCCTTCAGAGAACTTTAAGTGTCATGAGAGTAAGAATCTTGTCTTATTAATTGCTCTATCCCCAGCACCCAGAAAAATGACCAGAGCTTAGTGAATACAGCAGTTATCTATTGCTATGTGCTGTGTAACAAACACCCCCAAAGTTCAGCAGCATAACACAACAAAAATTAACTTTATTAAGTAGTTTTTATGAGTCAGAAATCAGGAGCAGCTCTCATGCATGGTTCTGGTTGTTGCTTCATTAGAATGCTGTCAAGGTATCAGCTGGAGCTAAAGTCATGAGAATATTTGGCTTTCTAGAATGACTCACTCACATTGGCTGGTGGCAGGAGGTTGATCCTGGAGAGACCAAGACAGAACCCACAACATCTTTTATGATACACACTTGGACCCACACACTATTATTTTACAATATCTTGTTGGTTACATAAGTTATATGCAACCAATTCACTATTCACTACTCACATGCCCTATTTGCATAGGAAAACTTCTTCCTGATATATACCAGGGGGCAGGGATCATGGGGGCTGTCTACAACACCACGTGTTCAATCAATGTGTACATAGATGAATAAACTCATGATTAATTAAAGAAGTCTGACTGCTCACATGTAAACTCTGGGTCTGACACTTGCTAGCTGTATGGTTTGGGCAAGTAACTTAATTACTCTAAGCCCGTTTCCCGATCTATAAAATAAGGTTGTTATTGTAAGTGTTAAATTATATATTCAATACAAAAACACTTAACCTGATATGAAGCATATAAGTGCTCAATAAATGTTGGCTATTTTTATTACAGTTACTATTCATGTCTTGGTCACAGTCTTTTCATGAATACTTTCTGTAAGAGTTCATCCTTCAAGGAGAGGGAAACTCACTTACAGGGAGAAAAATTTTTAAAGCATTTACCTATGTCAGAAGAAAAAGATTTAAAGACTAGAAGCAAGATTGGCAATAGATTATTTTAAGATTCATTAAAAGGGGAATGTCAAGGCCAATGAAGAGAACTGATATTTAAATAAACCAAGTCACTATGGCAGGTAAAAACTTGCTTTGGTCACTCCTTGTACCCAGGAAAAAACAGGAAGCCAATACTATTGGTAGAATATTAAAAAGCCAGAACTTTTAGGAATTCATAAAAGAAAGAAAGTAGATAGGCATAATCTTAAATTGTTGGTAGTAATGATGATAAATTCTTGGGGGGAAGCACATTGGGTGCAAAAAAATGTTTTTAAATGTGTTTGCTATTTAAATTGTTCCTGTACTAGGAATCTGTCCTGAAGATGTATACTCAAACATGAACCAAAAAATGCACCTAGGAGTTGCTTGTGTATATTTGTATATATTTACATTTTCCTATAATTGCAAAAAAGTTAGAAATAGCTAAAAGGTCTAGGCATGGTCATCATTATGACCAACACTATGCAAACATGAACAAATATAAGGAAGGCTCATAGGTGCTGGTATGGAAATTATTTTAATTATTTTTTATTTCTTATTTATTCTTCATATTTAAAGCCAGGCAAGCAAAGAAAGAATTTGCAGAACATTCAACAAAGGACACAGATCATCTTTTGTAAAAATAAATTCAGATACCCCTTATTAAACATATGATATGTGTGTGCATAAATGTATTGAAAAAAAATTGAAACTTACAAACCATCCTGTTAAGAGTGGTATGTCAGTCAGGTCCAGTCATGAATAAGAAATCACAAAGTTATCTGCACTGAGAGAATTTAATAAAAATTATTTTTAAATTAAGTATAGAGTTGTTAACTAAGTAACTAGAATTTTGCACAGAGAAAACAAATAAAAGAAGCAGTGATCACCGCTAGGCTACAGGAACAACAGGAAGAGGCTAGAATTATTAAAACTTAGAAAACTTTCAGGAACATCTACAAGGCTGGGACAGGAGAATGACTGGCTGATGCAGGCATCTCTAAGGTGGCATAATGAAACTCATTGGCAAGCACTATAGTAACTGCAAACTGGATTCAGCCATTGGCACAGAAAGGAACTGCTACTGCTGGGATGAAATGCTATTGCTTGGGTGACACTGGCAGGAACAGAAATCACAGGGAGTCATAGGCAACAAATAGGAAATCTACAGGAAGTCCACAGGAAGTCTGTGTCTGTGCAAAGTCCACAGGAAACAGAGAAATTCACGGGAAATACACCAAAGGTTCACAGGAAGTCCACAGGCAACACCCAGGAGGGCCACAGGAAGCATAGAGAACTCCACGGGAAATCCACAGGAAGGCCACAGGAAACACATAGGTGGGCCACAAAAGGTCTACAAGAAACAGAGAAATTCACAGGAAGCACACAAGAAGGAACAAGTCTCTACTTTCTCCTCTCCCATGTAGTTCAACTCAAGTCCACCTTTGGCAGAGCCCTACAAAGCCAAATAATGTCTACAGAGTCTCTGCTCCAAGATCACAAGAACTGAATACTGGGATCAGTGACTCCATGCAGAGTCAGGATCCTACTGGTGAGAGGCCTTCGTGAGGTCACATTGACAAGACTTTGAGACTCCAGGCAGATACATTTGTGATCTCAGGCAGATGTGATGAGCAATTACCTTCAATGTGATCTATGAGCCATTACTCAAAAGCAAGGTAGAGCTGGAAGTTAGTAATTCAAATACTAGAGGTAGCACTTCTCAATTCAGAACAGCACATATTTCCATTTCCGTGGAATAAGAAGAGTCTTTTATGTTTAATTTTTATCAAGCTGTGAAATGAGATTTTAACTGTAGGTTGTCTCATTGATGCTTAGGAGGCTCTGTCTCTGGAGTGTCTTTAAGACTGTCTTCCCGCAGTGTCCCCCATAGGCAAGACCACACCGCCCAGTTGAAACAGCACCTTTTTCCTTAGAAGTTTCTTGAATTTTTTTCTATGATTTTTTTCAATCTCATTCATTCCATTATCTCAAAAGCCCCATTCAATACCAGTATCAGTTGCTCACCAAAACTCATGTCTAAATTAATAAAGGTTTCAGGGTAGCCAGCCTATCATTTGGGCACTAAGGGCCAATAAATGTTGTGGAAGAGGAGAGCATATATAAAGATAAGGTTTATGGTTTCATTTTTTCCATGATACCTGAAAAATCTAACTGGAATTAAAGCAAACAAACCAAACATAGGTGCTTACACATTTTCCTTAAAGGAATGGAACTGACATGCATCAAAATAATCAAGATAATGTTGCTCTATGAGTCTACATGTTGAGTTTGAGTCTAGAATTATGTCCATTTGGTTTTTTGGAAATAAACCCCAGTCTCATCCACACCACAAAGAATAGAACCAATAAAGATCTATATGACAGGAGTACAAAGAGTTCTCTTGGTCTTTCCAGGGGTATTCTCTTGGTCCAAGATTTGAAAACTGACATTCAGAAAAGAGAGTGAATTTATCTGTGGTTATGCAGTGCTGATAGGCTGAGTTAGAACTGGTGCCTAGTTCTTCTAGTTTCCTGGTCTGTCCATGGCCCTACAATGCCTTTCCATATCAGTGGATATGTATGTGACAAGATGGAGAACATTAAATGTCCAGCAGGCCATGTTTTAGGAGGAAATAGTTGATAATCCATTTAGAATAGAAATTAAAATCCCTAAAGCAAGTTCAAGGAATTAAAGATGGTTTCTCAACTTTCTTCAAATAATGGGTTCTATTAAACAGACTTTTCTGAATTCCTTCAGGACTATAGGAATGTGGTTCACTGTCAGAAACTGTGACCGAATAGATCTCATTAAAACATTGGTCAGAAAAACAAGAATTTGATTGGAGGGTAATAGTCCTAGAAGAAGGAACAAAAGAAAGGAAGTAAAACGAGTAAAATCATGTGTTACCTAGGAAAGCCTAGGAGAAGAAGAGAACAATACTACCAGTTTTGCCAGAGACAGAGTTGGAAGAATAAAAATTACTAAGAGAGTTACTGGCTGAGTTGAACATGATATAAATCCCTGTGTCTGTTAGGATAATGTCAGCTACTACAAACAGACCCCAAAAGTTTATCACTGAATAATCTCTCACTTACACAAAACTCTCCTACAGACATTCCTGGTGAATATATAGCTTCTCTCCACATGGTGATTATGGTCTGTTATGGCTTGTATCTAGATGTCCCCCAAAGCCTCAAGCAATCATAGATGGGGCTTTTGGAGGTGGCTGAATCTAGGGTGTGTATGGCTGGGATCAAGGATGTGATGCTGGGATTGATTCACGGTGTGATGCTAGGATGAAGGGTGTGAGTGCTACCCAGCATAAGGGCAGGTAGCCTGGGCAAGATATAAGGGACAGAAAGAGCTGTGGTCATGTCTAATCGCTTGCTTGCTTTTGTCGTCTTCTGCCTGCCATGAATTGTTTCTCTTCTGAGATGCCCCCTGCCATGCTACCCTGCCCTGGAGCCAGCCAGCTATGAACTGAAACCTCTACAATCTGTGAGCTAAATAAACCTTTCCTCCCTTAACTTGTGGATGTTGTGTATTTTGCCTCAGCAATGAGAAAAGTAATGAATACAGAATTTGGTACCAGAGAAGTGGGGTCACTGCTGTGACTGTACCTGACCATGTTGGAAAGGTTCAGAGATGCCTGCTGAAAAAGTAGAGCCAGAACCCCTGAGGCTGTACTTGATGGGAGATTCTGGTCAGAGCTCAGAAGACCAGAATGCTGATAGAAATGCTGCTGATAGAAAGACCAGGCTCTAGAAGTTTCTTTTGGGAAGAAGGACTTCATTGGTTGTTGGACTCCAGAACATGTGTGTTATGTCTTAGCAGGAAGTTTGTCTGCACTTTTGCCCTTTTTCAGAGACTTTGCCTGAGATTGAAATTAAGGGTGGTGGACTAATTAAACAGGCAGAAGAAATTTCAAGACAGTCTAATGTTGAGGAGTGGTATGGGTGCTGTTGGGGGCTTTTAGTCAGATCTATGTTGATAATTAAGAGCAAAGAGCCCAGCAGAATGATGTATAATGTGAATTTGGCTACAAAGGAAGCTCCAGTAAAGTGGTAGGCTACAAAGATAGAACAGAGATTTTGACTGCTGAGAAGAAATAGGGGAATGGAAAGGATGGCCTGAAGGCATCACAAGAAGCAGCTGGAATCCACCCTTTGCAGCCTCAAAATTGCAAAAGTGAAAGATTTTTCTCTGAGAAAAGAATCACAGAGCACCATGTTCCAGGATGGCGGTGGCCTAAGAAAGTTGTTCCTCAAGATTTGGTTCACAGACACTCAACACTTACAGCCAAGAGGGAAGGAAGCCTAGCTACTGCTTCAGCTGGTAGCAGACCTTGACATCATCCACATGGTGCTGGTTTAGGTGCATGCAGAATGCAAGAGTTGTGGGGTAAGGAAGGCTTCCACTCAGATTTCAGAAGACCTGGGAGGGAAGGCAGTTTGCCCTTGAGAAGGCAGTATGTGAAGCTGCGAATGAGAAGCCAAAGGTGCTGTGGAGACCCCAGAAGTTTGGACAAGCCAGGAACATGGATTGGATGAGGAAAACTGCAAGGAAGGAGTAGAGCTGGCCCCAGAGAAAAGCCATGGGAGCTACCACCACTAGCAATGCCATAGGGGTGCATCCACTGAACCCTTTTGGAGTTCACATTTTGCCACCGATTGCCTCAGGTGCTGGACATGGAACTACAGGACTTAATATTTGTCCTGCTAGATTTTGGATTTGGTTTGTTCCCATTCCTTTCTATTCCCCCTCTTTGTATCTTTTGGAATTGAAATTTCTCTTTTGTGCTATTATGTCGAAGTGTTTAACTTTCTTTTCATTTAGACAGGGGCTTGCACCTAGGACTTTGCCTTAAATCTCAGAGGAGACTTGGGACTTGAACTTTTCACCAAGGCTGAAACTGTTAGGATTTTAGCAACTCTTAGAGATGGACTAAGTGCCTTTTGCATAAAAGGATGTACATGAGTGTTTGGGGAGTCAGGGGAGAATGTTATGGCTTGTGTTTAAATGTCCCCCGAAGCCTCATGCAGTCATAGGTGGGGCTTTTTGGAGGTAGCTGGATCTAGAGTTTGTGCTGCTACCCTAAGGGTGGGTAGCCCGGGTAAGATATAAGGGACAAAAAGATCTGTGGTTATATCATGTTTCTGGCTTGTTTTTTCTGTCTTCTGCCTGCCATGAACCGTTTCTCCTCTGCAGTTCCCCATGCCACCCTCCCCTGGAGCCAGCCAACTATGAACTAAATCTTCTACAAATTGTTAGCTAAATAAACCTTTCTTCCTTTAACTTGTGGATGTTGGGTATTTTGTCTCAGCAATGAGAAAAGTATCTAAGATAGAGTCCCTGGTGATTATGGAACCTTCTATCTTGTGGATTTACCATATCCTAAGGCCTTTGAGTTTTTTGGTTTTAGCTGGTGGAAAGTGAAAAAGACATTGGAGATGGCAACCCCCTTCTTTAAAATCATGCTCAGAAATCATATACATCATTTCTACCACAGTATTTTTGCAAAACCAAGTCATAGCATCCCAGTGGATGCTAGGCAACTTTTAAAAGTCAGGGAACTAATAACTATGAAATGGGAGATCAAACTGAAGTGGGAGATACCTCAGTGACATCTGTCCCTCTACCATTCCTACAAAATCTTCACTATATTGCTCCTCAAAATTCTGAGAAGTTGCTTGGATTCTTTGGAAAGAATTTGAAATTCTGTGAATGAAATGGATGAGAAAATGAATCTGTCCAAGGGGCCAGGGAATAAGGCATTGTATATTTGCACTATATTAAGATTACAATTTTGTGGGGCCGGGGATTTAGCTCAGTGGTTTTGCTGCCTGCTGCGCAAGTGCAAAGACCCGAGTTCAATCCCCAGTACCCCCCAAAAAAAGATTGCAATTTTGACATAATGAGAGAGAGACTTTACTCAAGCTTATGTGTAGAGAAGTGGGTGGAAAATAGAACTATGAAGAGAATAATAGAGGAACTGACTTGGTCTTTAAAGATATGACATAGGACCAGAAGCTGACATGTTGTGTTTCAAAAATTCTTCCAGGACTCTGCCTTCTGAGCACGTGGTAGGATGGTGTCTCTGGATTCCTCATGTTTGAATGGAGTTGCATAACTAGATTTAACTAGATTTCACCATTGAAACAGGAATGAAAGTAATGTGTATCAATTTCAGGCTGAGCACTCAATTCCTAGTGAAGATACAACCAGGCTGTCTGTCCATCTTCCAAAATAACCTGTAATGTTCAAGATGGTAGATATTCCCCCTGTTTGGGCCCTGGGCTGATTGTAACTAACAGAGAAATACTGCTGATACACAAAGGACATGTAGTGAGGGAGCAATTAAATTCTGTTGTTTCTGGTCACTGGAATTTGGGGTTTTTTTGTTATTGCAGCATAAATTAACCCAACCTGACTGATACAAAGGATACTGAGATAATAGGAAAAAAAAATGCTGTTTCCATATCAGAGGAAAAAGTACAACATAGAGTAGGCAAGTGGGCATTCTCTCTGTTTTTCTTATCAAAGGACAGAAACTCCAGAAATTCTGCATTCACAACAAGAGAGTGGCAGAATCCATTTTATCTACTATAATGGAAAGAAACCCATATGCTTGAGGATCAAGAAACATGTAAAGCAACCATCATAGAATAAGATGCTGTGATCAAAATACCATCACTGATAATCTAGATCATTGCTATAGCTACCATTAGAAACCTTTGCAGATACTGTGAAGCATGAATTGTAACTGATCCTTATCTCTATTTCACTTGTTTCTAGAGGCAAAGACCCATAAGAAGATATCCAGTTGGTCATAATATTGCCCAAAAAGATCCAAGATGAAAGATCTCTATTTTCTGAAGGTAGTACACTTCACTCTCCCAACATCACATTAATAAGAAGGCTCTTCAATACAGGACATGAGATTGGAAGCTAGAAATAAAAAAATAAAGATGACAAAGACCTCAATGAAAAAATAACATACGTTTGCTTTAACCTCGATTCTCACTCCCATCCCCTCAGTCTTAGATTCTCCTATCATAGTCCTGGTATAACAGCCTTTGTGGCTAAAAGGTGAATTCTGTGTTTTCAACATGCTGGGGCTGAAACACAGAAGATTTCTTGACCAAGAGTTTCATGACTACCTTAATAAAGTATTGTCAACAAATAAAGTATTCCAATAGATAAAGGCCTTCTTGTTTTGGAGGCCCCATGTATCACTATACACTTAATTCCTCTAACCACAGGCCAAGTAATTTTGAGTGAGTCAATTTGCTAAGTCCTGGATTTTTGCACTGTAAAGTAAGGTTAACAATCCCCGTCTTATAGGGTTGTTATGAGAAGTAAATGCAATAACAAGGAAAAAGATCTGGCAAAATGCCTAGTGCATACAAGGGTCTCAAATATGAGAGTTTGTTCATCCCCTTTAAAAGTTTATAAGCTAGCTAGGAAGACCATACATATCCTTTCTATGGCCTCAAAAGGAATTTTAAAATCATGCTGTCCAAGAATTTTCAAAATATACATAGCTGCACAATTTCCCCTTGCAAATATGTTATGGCTTAAATGTTCCCACCAACATTAATTTAATCTCTGTTTTAAAGTATGAAGAGGTAGGAACTTTAACAGGTGATTAGGCCATGAGGACACCACCCTCATGAATGGATTAATTCATTAATGGCAATGGATTAATGGATTTTCTCAATAGTGGCTCTGTGACAAAAGCCAACTTGGGCCTGCATCTTGTTTGCTTCCCTCTCACGGTGTAATGTCCTGGGCCACCTTGGGGTCCTGCAGAGAGTCCCCACAGCAAGAAGGGCCTGACCAATAGCAACCACCTTCAGAACTATGAGATAGATAAATCTTTATTCTTTATAAATTACTCAGCCTGTGGTTTTTATTTATAGCAATGGAAAATGGACTAAGACATGTGAAAACCAAAATCTGAAAGAATTCAAGCCAGCTTTTCTGATGGACACTGTGGGAGACCCTGGAGCCTGGCTTGCCCACACAGATCCCACTCTTTAATACTCTCCATCCAGCGCCCACAGAGGAGTTTGGTGCAACATGAATTCTCAGGCACTTGCATGGAACTAGAGTTCTCTATGTCAGACCCTTCTACACCACTGAAGGGCTCTATGAAACACAGAAAACCACTGTCTACTCCAAACACTTACTCTATAGAGGAGGAGGATTTGAAGTTCAGAGAGAAGTAATTTGTTGAAAGAATTCATAAGTTCCTCTCCTATTGAAGAGTCAGTCAGTGGTACTACTGAAAATTTTTCTAGAGTATAGCTTGATAAATAATTCAACAAACAGATTAACATGTTTGTATTAAATCTGAGTGATGGGTATATGGGTGCTCACTGTAACATCCTTTCAACTTGGCTGTGTATTTGAAATTTTATATAATAGAATGCTGGGGAAATTGAAAACTTCATGGTCAAAAACCAATCGGGTGTTTCTTTTTAAATAAATGATCTCAAGTTTACGATTTATCAATTTAAAGTTGCATAAATGTTCGTGTCCCCGAACTGTATGATCATGTGTTGGTAAGTTTAACATAGATTTTCTTCTCAGTGTGTCCAAGGAGAGAATGGAGCACTCCTGGCTATGGATTTTTTTTAGAATCTAGAAAAAAATCTCTTATTTGAACAAAAAGGGAAACTTTACATAGTTAGTGTTGACATTTTCTATCTAAAGTGTCATTTGCCTACAGGAACAATACTAACACAAGTGGGCTCACCCCGAGGAGTTGGTCAGTAGAAACAGAGGACAAAGTACAGATTTTCAGCCTATGATTTTGGTGATGGAAAGAATAGAGAATGCAGAAAAGAAAGAAATCTGTAATGTAAAAATCAATTATAGTCATCCCCAATACACATTTATTTCAAGAGGCTAAGTTCCAAGACCCTCGGTGAGTGCCTGGAGCCAGGGAAAAGACTGTTATGATTTAGATCTAAAATATTCCCTAAAAGCTTCATGTGTGTGGAGGTGATTGGATGACGTGGATACTAGGCCCATCCATGGACTCATTCATTGACGAGTTCAGTAGCTGAATGTGCTGTTAGGGGATAAGACCTGCTTGGAGGAGGTGAATCACTGGTGGCATGACCTGGAACAGTTTATTCTCATCCCTGGCTCCTCCCTTCCCCTCTGCTTCCTGGCTTCCATGGAATGAGCAGCTGTCCTCTACCCAGGCCCTCACACCATGCTGCCTGGGAGCCAGCTGACTTTGGACTGAACCCACTGGAAACTGCAAACCAAATAAACTTCTCTTTTAAGTTTCAGGTATCAAGTATTTTGTGTCAGTGAGCAAAATATGAACCAAACTCTGTGTACTGTGTTTTCTCATACATGTAGCTATGATAAGCTTTCATCTTTGACTCAAAGAATCCCTTCATGGCTTTTCTGTGGCATATCCATATTGCCAGTTTGAAGCTTTGTTAAGAAAAATAAGGGTTACTTGAACACAAGCAGGGTGTTGCCACCACAGTCAATCTGATAACTGAGAGAGCTACTAAGTGACTAATGTGAGGGTAATGTATATGGGATGGATACACTAGACAAAGGGACAATTTACATCTTTGTGAGAGGGAGCAGGACAGTGCAGGATTTCAACATGATTTTCAAAACCATGCACAATTTAAAACATATGGATTGTTTGCTTCTAGATTTTTCCATTTAATATTTTCAGACCACAGTTGAGTGAGGATAATGGAAACTACAAAAAGCAAAAGCAAAAGGGAGTGTGATGATTTCCATCTTAAAACAACAGATTTCAATAAACGGCTCTCTGTTTTTCAAGAGATAAAATATGATGGCCCTAAAAGTAGGTCAAGATCATCCAACATGATTAATATAAGTCCCTAGAGGAATAAAAAAGGTAAGTAACCTTGAAATCATAATTAAGGAAATTATTGAGAAAATATTTCCCAGATCGAAAAAGAAACCTCAGCAAACAAATGAAAGTAATTATCAGGATTCTGGCCAGAGAAGTCTCTAAAAGAAAAGCCCCACCATATGGTATTGCAAAGAGTGTAAATAGAAAGGGAGATATTGAAATAAAAGAAGATACCAAGACCAAAGGATGATTAATCAGGAAGAGAGATAGGAAAGCAAGCAAGGAGTATGAGGGACAAGTCTTGATTTGATTTAGAATTAGCAGGCTTGATTGGCATCTGACTGAGCCACCCTATGGTCTTGTGGCTTCTTTACCACATCATTGTAGCCAATTTATCCCATCTGATTATTTACCCCATTTATGAAATGGGGGTAATTATATCTGCCTCCTCTGATAGTTAACGGGATTGAGATAACGTTTGCATTCACGGTCTTCAAACATACTCATGCTTTGATGGGGAGGGGAAGAGGTGAAAGGAGCTTGGAGGCAGAGGAGTGCTGCTCTGCCCTCATTCTTACCCTTCTGCTGAATCAGGCCACTCCAGTTACCTCTGTCATACATCATTGGCCTTCCCATAAGACTATGTCTGCAGTAAATGGTCTATAGCAGAAATATACTTTGAAAACTACTGACGAGAGTGATGACAGTTAATGAACTGAGAAGCACAAACCTGGGGTATTAGAATCCATTCATTCATACACTGGTGTGCTAAGGTTGTGCTTGAAGCTGTTCTAAGCCCTAAAGATGTAGCAATGGGAAAACACATAAACCAATAAATATATGATGTGTCAAGTGCTATGCAAAAACATGAAGTGAGGTCAAAGGGTTGGGTGATTGAGGGTGCTGTGTTAACAGGGGGGGTATCACTTCGCTGATAAAGTGAGATTTTTTTTCTTAATTTTTTATTGGTGTATTTTTGCAATAGAGAAATAATGATGTTTGTTTAGGGAAACTGGTATATGCATATAACTTATCTTGATCATTTTTGAACCCTTTATAACCCTTTCCCTTGCTGCTTCCCTCCCACAATCCCCTTCCCCATCTCCAAAACCTCCCTTCTCTCCTTTATTTCATTCTATTCACTTATTTATTCATGTTTTAGGTTGCTCCTACAAGAGAAACCATGCAATATTTAAATTTCTGTATCTATCTTATTTTGCTTAGCACTACAGTCCATTTTTCCACAAAAGGCATGATATTTTCTTTACCCACTCATATATTGACAGGTATCTAGCATATAACCAGAGCTTTGCTATTGCAAATTGCACTGCTATAAACATGGACATGCATGTATCATTATAATATGACGTCTTCAATTTTTTCAGGAGCATACCTAAGAGAGGTATAACGGGGTCAATCAGAATTTCTAATTTTAGTCTTTGAGGAATCTCCATACCTCTTCCCATACCAAAAGCCACTAAAGATTTAATGTAATCTCTAGTAAAATACCAGCAACCTTCTCACAGACCTAAAACAAAATTCTAAAATTTATATAGAATCAAAAGAGACCCAAAGTAGCCAAAGCAATCCTGAGCAAAAAAAGCAAAAGGGAGGCACCGTGGTACTGGATTTCACATTATACCACAAACCTATACTGACGAAAACATGGCACTGGCATTAAAAGACATGTAGATGCCATGCAACTATAGCCATCTGAGTTTTGACAGGCGTCCCAAAACTGTATGTTGATAGAGTAATATTTGTACAAACATAAGGGAAGGAGGGCCTGAGCCATGCAGATGTTGGTGGGAGGATGTTCCAATAGCACAGAGGACAGGAAGGGAAGAAGACAGGAAGTAAAGAGGAGGAGGCCTGGGCAAGAACACACAGCACAAGAGGGCCTTGCATCTTGTTCTGATGAGATGGGGAGCTAGGAGATGGTTCAGAACAGAGGAGGGGTGCGATCTGGTTTGCATTGTAGATGGGTAGATCATTCCACCTGTGAGGAATGCTGTGTGGATGCTGTGAGGGTAAGGGAGGGGACTCGACTTCAGGGAATCAAGAGAAATAAGAAAACAAATCAGAGCTAGCTGAGGTAGTACACATCTGAATTCTCAGAACTCTGGGAGGCTGAGGCAGAAGGATGGCAAGTTTGAGCCCAGCCTGGGAAACTTAGTGAAACCCTGTCATAAAATAAAATAAAATAAAATAAAAATAGATCTAGGGATGTGGATTAGTGCAAAGACCCTGAGTACAATTACCACTATCCAACCACCACCACCCCCCTCAAAAAAAAAAAAAAAGAAAGAGAAGTCAGGAGGTAGAGGTGGAGAAGAGGAGGTGGTGAGCAGGGGACAGGTTCAGGATGTGTTTGGAGGTTAGAGCTGGCATGTCTTGATGGATTGCATGTCATGTGACAGAGAACAGTTTGGGATGGCTCTAAAGTTTTTGACTAGACAACTGGCAGAATGGGATTGCTGAGATGAGAACATGGGAGCTGTGAATTTGGGAGGATTTGGGCAGGAAAGAATGAATCAAGAGTTCTCTTTGGGTGTTTTTAATTGGGGGATGCTTCTTTGACTTAGTATAGGACATAACCAGATGGCTGGATATGCAGGAGCAGGGTTGAGGAGAGATTGGGTTGGAGCTACTACTACCGTTGGGCTCAGTACATGGAGATTATCGAACACTGAGAGAGGGGAGAAACTTCCAAGGAATAAGGGCAAACAGAGGAGAGGCCCAGGACTTTTGGACATCATTTATCAAAGACAACTTTAGCAGTAGACAGTCATCCTTTGTAATGCACAGGGGATTGGTTCCAGGACTCTGTGGATACCAAAATCTACAGATGCTCAAGTCTTGTATATAAAATAGCATCGTATTTGCATATAACCTACTGGCATCCTCCCCTACATTTTAAATCATTCCTAAATTACATATAATAACTAATAAAATGCAAATACTATGTTAGGAGATTTCATACTGTACCATGAAGGGAATAATGACAGGAAAAAAAGCCTGTATGTGTTCAGTACAGATAAAATTTTTTTCAAATATTTTCAATCAGTGCTTGACCAACTGTGGATGCAGAACCTGCTGATACAGAGAGCTGACTGTAATTTTTAACTTATTGTACCTGATCACACAGAAAAAGACTAAAATGTACCTGAAATAGGTTAATTTGAATATCATACTGTGTCATTTTGACTTGAAAGATTAGAGGGAAAGAAGAAAAATAATTAAGTATTCAGGACATAAAAGTCTAACAAAAAGTAGAGATTCAGAGGAGGGAAATAAATCCCAGAGAACATCTCTGATCTACTTAAAGCAGGGTTCAAACCGAGTTGTAGGTTCAAATATATCAAGACTAGAAAATACACACACACAAATTGACCTATTTAAGTAGGTTTAATTACCAAACAATATTAGGCTGATAGAAAAAGTTTCCTTCCAATTATATTTAAATGGAAATAGAAAAGCTCGGAGTATTTTACAGAAATAGTATTTGCGATGGGAGAAAACAAAGAACTTCATTATGTGAAGAAGAGAGGTTGAAGGAAAAGGATACATATAAGGATTATAACAATGAACAGTAACGGGCTGTCTTCAACTTTTTATTTTAAATATCTTTTGCTTAGCAGTCCTGAAATAACCTTTCTCAACTTTTAATTAAAATGTCTTTAAAACACAGAAAAAAATAAAATTCACAACACCAGGAAAAACCAGGACAAGCAGTCAACATCTTTCTAAATAGAACAGGGGAGATTTTCCCCTATGAGGCAAAAGGAACCACAAGGAAAACACAAGCAGTGATTCCCTTGGGTTGATGGTAGACACACCTGTATTAGTCAGCATTTTGTTACTGGGGTGAAATACCTTACATTCACAATTTAAAGGAAGAAAAGGTTAATTTCAGCTCAGGGTTTCTTAGGTCTCAGTCCATGGTCAGCTGGTTTCAAAGCAGTAGTATCATGGTGGAGGAAACACTAAAACTCATGTCAGCCATGAAACAGAGGACAAGGAAGACCTACAGAGGAAGGGGGCAGGGACCAGACAGAGTCCCCAAGGTCCCAGCCCCATGACCCACCCAGACACAACCAGAAGTGCACTTTACTAATCTCCTAGGCATCTCTCAAGCTAATCAATTTGACAATCAAAATTAATCATCACAAAGCCAGCCCTGGTGGTGAATACCAGTAATCTCAGCACTCTGGGAGGCTGAAGTGGGAGGAAGACAAGTTTGACCCCCAACTTGGGCAACTTAGTGACTTAGCAAGACCCTGTCTCAAAGTAAAATATCAAAAAAGGGCTAAAGATGTAGCTCAGTAAAAAAGTCCCTACTACCCAAACCAAGTAACACTTGGAAGGCTGATGCAGAAGGATTTCAGGATTAAGGCAAAATTTGGCTACATAGCAAGTTCAAAGTCAGCCTGGACTACCTAGTAAGACCCCAACTCAGAAAAGGAAAAAAAAATTAACCATCACAATCCTTCTTTCTTCTCCTCTTTCTCTGCCATTTGCTATCCAGTTCAAAGATCATCATAAACTTTAGCAGCTGTCCCTCTCCTGAAAGAATGTTCACTTTTGAGGCCATGAGAGTCCCCCTAACTCTACCTCTCCATGTTGAAATCAGAGGCTCTTTTTCAATACTCAGTGAGAATCTACCACTTCCAGAGCATAACTAGTCCAAATGGATGGATCAGGTTGGTAGGAGTCCAGGAGTACCATGTCCTTGGCAGGTAGCACTCGGAACAATGGGCCACACCACCATAACAGTGCATTCCAGGAGCTGTAGGGAGAGTTTCCCAGCCTGTGCAACTTACAACATTAGGCCATGATGGTGAGAAGCCACATCTTTTTCAGTAGAAAGTCCCTAGAATAAACTTGCCACAGCTTATGGACTAGTCTGAGGAGTTACATTCACAAAAGCTCTAAGAAAAGTGTGGGGCCCACTGCAAAAGTTAACACAGCAATCAACACACCTAATCCAGCCATCAGTGAGTACCTCGACTATACATATTTCCTGTGACTCCTAATAGTGAGATCAACTTGATTGAATTAAAAAATGCCTAGCAGGCTAGTGAAGCATACTTCTTGGTGTATCTGGGTAGGTCATGAAGACGTGATCTTGGGCATGACGTATGGTCCCTGTCCCCTTCCTCTCTCACACTATTCCTGTAGCCTCCTTGCCAGCCACCATGAGCTAAGCAACTTTGTTCCACCACACCCATCTACCATGTTTATCCCTTGAAGCCAGCTAACCATGGACTAAACCCCTTGAAGTCATGAGTCAAATTAAACCTCTCCTCCTTTAAGTCCTGAGTATTGGGTCCCAGCTACAGAAATCTGACTAATACATCTCCCTTTGTTGAGGACAAGAAAAGAAATGCTTCTGCCACCACCACTCACTAAATAAATCAATAATAATTAAAATTATAGCAGAAGACTTAATGGAACAAAAATGGAGATCAAGTGGGAAAGAATTTCACTACCTACCTTCAAAAGAGGAGCAAATTACTGGATTGAAGACAAGAGTTTTAGAAAATGTACTCTTTTTTTTTTAAAGGTTTCAAAACATTTATTGTTGACTCAGTGTGATCACAGAACAAGATTCCTGACTAAGCACATTCAACTGTCCAGCCAATCGTATTTAAGCTTGATATGGTAATGTAATCTTGACCATGATAAAGAATGTATTATTTTGTGACTCCGGGGAGAGAAATATCCTGCATCTCATGTTCAATTCTTTACAGTCCCAGCTTGGTCCTCCTCCAGTGTCTCCTCTTGGAGTTGTACCTGATTTTATTACCAGTCTTCATCCGAATCCATTGAGGAATGGACGATTCTGCTTTTGCTTCTTGGCCAGGAATCGCTTGATTCTGAAAGTCTTGTGAGAAGACATGGTTAGGCTCGGAGGCAAGCGCATGCACGCGATGGCGGACAGAAGCAGAAGAGAGCAGAAAATGTACTCTTGATAAGCTGAAGCTGGCCTCTAAGCTAGGAATGGAAAGCCATAACAGACTGAGATGAAGACATAAAATAAGCAGGGAATTGAATGATATAAAAAAGCTTGCTGAGAAATTAAAAATGTCACTGGACAAGGAACATAACTATTTTGCTCACCATGATCTAGCCAAGGCCAAATGCAGTGTTTATAATAGTATCAATCTGTGTTTCAGAGATTGTGTAGGGAAGTCCAGAAGGGCCACTGTTTGGCACCCTAAATCCTAGAATATGAAGCCTCTCGTGTAAAACTAGTCCAATCTTAGGAGGTAATATCTTAACTCTTGTCCTAATAATCTAGGAACCTGTTACATTATGATTCACTTCACAAATAACCAACTGTTCGCATTTCTAATAAATTGGAGGTAGTCAGGGAAATAGGAACAGCTAACAGAAGAAGGTCAATTAGATCATAAGGAGAATACTCTGACTCTAGCCTTATTTAGGTTATGCCCTAAAGAGCTAAATTAATGGCATTTCTCTAAATTCAGAGAAACATGTAGGGCCATTTAAAACCATTAGGATCAGAAGCTCTTTCGGTTTGGATATATGTACACTGGCCTTCCTTTTGTTCATCCCTGTGCTATCAATGTCTACCCACCACACTGGTTAAAGGATGTAGTAATTGTACAATACTTCATCCTACTCAGAGTGTTTTCACATCCATTATGTCATTAGAGCCTCAGAGCAACTCAGGGAGCAAGCAGATCAGGTGTCTGCCTGCTGCCATGCTGAAGAGGTAAATTGCTGAAGGAAAGAGACTCCTGTGGCCTCCCAGGACATGCTGGGGGAAGGACTCATAGTCCCATCCTGTCCCTCTGCTCCCCTTCCAGCCACCATTAAACTCGGGAGCACAGGAGCAAGCCTAACCTACATCATGAAAAGCTTAGTCCACAGGAATACCAAGGACTCAGGTTGGCTAAGCACTGTTCAAATGATATTTTGCCAAGATCCTTAAAAACATATAAATTAGGGACCTCAGTTACTTTGGGGCAGGAAGGCATGGAAAGGACATGAAAGGGTGGTGTTATGCTTTAAATATCAAGTGTCCACCCCAAAGACTTGTTTATTATTAAAGACTTGATCGCCAGTGTAGCAATGTTCAGAAGTGGGACCTAAAGAGATGATTGGTTGGGAAGGGTGCTAATCTCATCAGTGGTGGATTAGTCCACTAATGTGCTCATAGCTGAATGGGCTATGAGGAGGCAGGGCCCAGCTGGAGGAAGTAAGAGACTGGAGGTGTGACTTTAAAGGATCTGTCTGTCCTTGGTGTGCTCGCTCTCTCTCTCTCTCTCTCCCTCCCTCTCTCTCTCCCTCCTTCCTGGCTGCCATGAGGTGAGCAGCTTTCCTCTGTTATGAGGTTTCTGTCTCACCATAGACCTAAAAGCAAAGGTGCCTACCCACCATACACTGAAACCATGAGCCAAAATAAGCCTTTTCTCCTCTCACTTCACTTTCTCAGATACTTGTCACAGCAACAAAAATCTGGCCAGCATAGGTGACTATGGGTGTGGCTATGTTCCATTTCTTGACCTGGGTGCTATTATATATTTTCAAATTGGGATAATTTGCCAAGTTGTGCCATTATGCTTTGCACATTTTTCTTTATCAAGATTACATGCATCAATGAAAGTGAAGATTTGGGGGAGGGTGTTTTGTTTTGCTTTGCTTTGTTTTTGCTTTTGCAGTATTGAAGATTGAACCCAGAGCCTTTGCACTGGAATCCCCAGCCCTTTTATTATTATTATCATTGTTGTTGTTATTGTTGTTGTTATTATTGTTATTAATTTTGAGATAGGCTCTTGCTAAGTTGCTGAGTTGCCAGAAGGCTGGCTTCAAATTTTCAATCCTCCTGCCTCAGTCTCTGAGAGTGCTAGGATTATAGATAGCCTCTTGCCATACACCTAGCTAGAAGTGTGGTTTTTAAGGGTGCAGCTATCTCTCTAGTTCCATGCTCTCCTTTGTCTCTTTTTGTCTCTCAATGTTTTGTATTCTTTTTCTCTCCCTTCCCTGGGTGAATCACCCTACTTGTTAAAATTGTACTACAGCAAATGTTAGTAAATGATGTGCCTTGTGGTGGTGATTAAGTCAAATCAAACACATTTGTCACTGAAGAGATGGCCTCCAGCTGTTTATCTGGGAAATATAATTGAATACTAATGGGATAAACACTAAGAGTTGCCAGTTTTATTTTCACTAAAGGTGTGGGCTAAAATATAGAGGAGAAATTTCTTGAAATTTAAAATACAGACAGATCCTTTAAAACACACCATAATTTTTCTAAAGAATTTAGCATAGGTGATTTCAAAATCAATGGGCCTCTCTGCAACCACAGTGGAACAAATATGAAGGATGCCCTTATTTACACAGTACAGTTGATATTTTATATTTTAACTCCAAACCAACTATGCTCCCTGCTTGCATGTGAACTTATCCCTGCATCGTGCAACTGCATTTTGTCCCGTTTGTACTTTGCAGAAATGCTTGTTATACCTCTTACCTTTCAGTCAGACTCATTATCCAACAGCAGTTATTAAGATGAGGACAGAAATGGAAAAGAGGCTCTGAAAATGTTTGTTAAAATGATTCCAAAAGTGGCTTTATGATGTAGGATTTATGATGTAGAAGACTATGGCATTTCACATGGAAGTGAAATGTTCGAATAAAATAGCTTCACTAAAAAACAATGCATGATGAGATTCTAGAATACGCCTGAAATACCCTCACAGCTTGCCAAAGTGAACCACAAACTTGGATCCCACTCAGGATTCCTCCCTGCCATCTCGGAGAGCTGAAAGACACTGAAAATACAGCAAATACAGACTCACAAAGACACTAATGTAGCTTGTTTCTATAAAAGCACCTTTGGACTATTTGGTTCACCGAGTTGCATGGTGTAAGGTTCAATTTCCACTGTCCCTTTCCCTAGATGAAGCCACTGACGCAAACCAGAGAAGTTAAGCAACATACCCAAGGTCCTCAGACCACAACCCAGTTCCCAGGACTGTTGTGTGACTACCTGTGAAGATATTACAAATCATACAGCCGGCTGGGGATTTAGCTCAGTGGTTTCGCTGCGCAAACACAAGGACCCGAGTTCGATCCCCAGTACCAAAAAGAAAAGAAATCATACAGCTCAAGCTTTCCTGAATTATAAAGGTAACATTACAGGAGGTCAAACAACCTTGCTTGGGGGATGGTCTCATAGCCATGGACTGAATGTTGGGAATGAACCTGACCCAGACTCAGAACCAAACAGATCCGTGATGCAGGTATAGCTGGAGAAGGATGCAATGATCAGGCAATAGGCAGTCGACACAGGTGGCAATTGATATGCTGTTGTTGGAGGTCTTGTAGGAGCAGAGCCTTGGGTTAGGAAAAACCTGCAGGAGGCAACTCGGATCAACTGCCAGAGGAACTGCAGGTATTCTGGGTGAGGAAGAGTGCCCGACTCGGGAGCCCTTGCAGGATTCCAGGAAAATCCACGATCTGAGATCAAACTGACTCCATTACACACAAGCATTAAGGTGCTCACTTTTCTTTTTCCCATATACCTTTGCATATCACCCATCATCCTCCAGTGTTGAGAAATGTGTCCTGCCATGGTTTAGATCTAGAAGGTCCCCCAAAATCTTGTGTATTCAGAGGTAGAGACTTTAGAATGTGACTGGATCATGGGGCGCAGTACTCATCAGTGGATTCCTGAGGATGTGATCTGGAAGGTTGCATCTCGCTCACTGGCTCCTCCCTCCTCTCTGCTTCCTCGGCTCCATGACATGAGCAGTTGTCTTCCACACAGGGCCTCACACCATCCCATTCCTGCCTTGGAGCCTGCGGGCTATAGACTGAGTCCTCTAAAGACTGAGCCAAAATAAACCTCTCCTCCTTTAAACTGTGGGTGTCGTGGGGTGACACATGTCCCAACCAAGTCAACACCAGGAAAGGAGGGAGAGAATACAAAGTGTGATTAAGTTCTTTACCGCACCACCTCCTGCAGAGGTCTGCTTGCCTTTGCCGCTCCGGCCAACCTCAGCCTTTTCACTGAACAACGATTTTCAGAGAAATACAACCTTCTTGAATTGGACCAGAGGCACACACCATTCATACATATTTTTGCTCTATCAAATTATTCTTACCTTTCCCCTTCAAGAATCTTTCCATTCAAAATTCTTTAAAACATACACAAAACCGGAAAAGTGGGCCAGCATGCATGCTAATGACACTGTGTTCATTTCTCCTCGAGCACAGCCTGCTCTCAGAATCATCCTGTTACACTTTTGTCTTATTCTCTGTTCTATTCTGTAGCGCACAGTTGTTATGCTCTTGCTTGGCAAGTACAGCAGAACCAAAGGGATTATTCACTTAGCATCTGGAAATATTCCACTGTCATCAAAGAGCAAAATCTGTGCTGTGCTCCTTCCCTCCTATGCCAAGCAGGTAAAGCAAGAAAGAGAGAAGGATTCGTTCGAAGGCCCAGAGCAGCACCATTGGAGGAAGCCAGCAGGCTAATAGGAATCACATGTTCTAAGAGATGGTGACTTGCTCTGGAAGTGTGAGCCCCATGTGGTACATAAGCAGGGGAGGACTTGGAAAGGCTTAGGTGATGGGCTTTTAACACTGTCAAGGGAAACATTCAAGTCCTCAGATTCATGAATTCTATGCCAATTTACAATTTCTCCAAAAAATGAAGCAGAACTCCAGACCCTTAATGAGACAGAGCCAAACAGGAGACTAAGCAAGCAGTCAGCAAACTCTGGTCAGCCCACAGGGCTTGCTGGTGACATCATTCCCATTGTTGGTGTCATTCCTGCCTCTGCCATGGAGCCCAGGAGTTAGGAAGCCACTCGAAGATGATCAAACCCACAAAAGTGACATTGTCATAGACAAGGACTTACCATTGTGGCTCTCAATCTCTGAGGTACTTCAGAATGACTTTTAGATGCACAGGGACCCCTGCAGAATCTCTGAAAACAGGACCCAGGTGTACATAATTGCTAACAACAGTCTATGTGAGTTGGCAGTGTCCCTATTCAGAACAACAGCTCCTCAACAAATATTGGTTTGCAAATTCATTTATTTTTACATCTCACTGTGCCATCTATAATAAAGGATAGTGAATGATTTCTTCTTGGAGAGGTTTTCATCGCAGAAATATTCCATGGAAGGACATTTCAATGTAAAATGAGCAGAGAGAAAATGGAAGGGCCATATCTCCACACTGAATCCATTAGCCCTATTACCAGTCCTCTCCCACCTCATCTCAACTCCATTTGACCCACACCCAGTAGGGAAAAGGCAATAGCTTTACCAAATCTGGTGTCCAGTTCTCGGGTGTTCAAATAAATAGTATTTTCCCTACCAAAGGAGAGCCAAGATTGTACGATGCTTGTAAAATATGCACATATGGTCCCAAGCCAAATGCAAATCATGCTCTGGCCCTGTTTAGAAGCTGGCTGCCATGCAGGAAAAACAGCCTGAGCCAGGGAGTGCAGAGACCTCAAGCTGGTTCTGCCTTTGCCACTTAGCAGCATCATAACTCTGGGCAAGTCTTTTCCTCTGGGGGCCTCAGCATCTTCACCTTAAAACAGGGCTGTAATAAAAGCGGATGGCTGGGGGTGGAGGGGTAGCTCAGTGGTGAGCACTTGCTAGCATTGGTAAAGCCCTGGATTCAATCCCCAGCACTGCAGCCTACAGTCAATATTCACATTCTCACCTTCCTTCCTCCCTGCTTTGACCTTCTGATCTGCTCCATCCTCACGCTGGCGGGCTCCACCAGGAACATGGGAAGAACTCCTAAGTAAGGCACCCTTTCTTCCCTGGTAGCTATTGCTTTGATTTTCCTGTCTACTCCAAGTTCTTGACCTCATCTCTACTCTGTGTAGCAGGCCTTCTTGACCTTCAACCTCTGCTGCCCTGTGTTCCATGCCTTCCTCCCAAGGAGTAGGAAGAAGTAACCCCAGCAGACCAGCACCCTGACAGCCAGCTTTGGACTCCCATTACCAAAGCTCCTCTGCCGCTCCATCTCTGGAGCCTGTTCTAGTACTTGGAGTGTACCTTGTTCCCCCAAACCAGTATCTACCTGGAATCTCAAATTTTCATTTGTTTTTTGATTTATTACAACTCCTGGTTATTTACATAGTATTCCAGATGCCATCTTAGGCTAAAGTCATAAATCTCAAACTCAACTTCACCACTGACTCTGCAAGTCTCCCTCTGAGAGGCACTTTTCACACTAGGAGGCTGCAGAACTGCCCAGCTGGGTATGGCCTACCCCCTTCCCAGGTGCCTCTATACTGCACACTACCCATCTACCCACACTCCTGAGCAGCAGCTAGAACTCAGCCTACTCTTCTTCTGTCTGCCCCTGAAGGCCCACACAGCCAGCTGGATCAGTTGAAACCCTGGCTCACCCCAAAAGGTATGCAAAGTGCCAAGTCCTAATCCTTTGTGGTCCAGCTGGCTTTCCTGTCCCATGTCCTTCCAAGCTGTTGTCTTCACCCTTCTTTGAAAACCACACACCCTGCCTCGAAATACAGGGACACCCATTCTCGTGCTACCCAGGTACCTGAGCCTTTAAATACTGTTAACCATAACGGTGTTACCTTAACCAGTTACTGCAAACTCATTGGTTTAAACAATCCAAATTTATTTATTTATTCATTTATTTACAAATCTTTATTATTTGGAGGTCAGAATCCCACTGGACTAAAATTAAGTTGTTGGCCAGTTGCTACTGGAGGATAGAGGACGGAATCCATCCCTCGCCTGGTCTAGCTTCCAGAGACTGCCTGCATTCTTGGTCGGTAGCCCTCTTCCAAATCCAAAGCAGATATTGTACTGTTCTGACCTCTGTTTCCAGTCTTACATCTCCTCCCTCCCCCACCTTCCCTTTCCCCTTGTCAAGACTCTTGTGATCATATTGGGTGCACCTAGATAATCCAGAATAATATTCCTGCCCAAAATCTTTACCTTAATCACAGCTGCAATGTCCCCTTTGCCTTGTATATTAACAAGTGCTGAGATTAAAAAGAGGATATCTTTGGGGACCACTAAGTGCCTGTCTCAGCCTTTCTCTCTCCCTGTTCATGTTCTCTCTCTGACCACTCTGCCTCATATTCCTTCGTGGGCTCTATCTCCCTGGTGATCTCAGACATGTTGGTCCTTCCCACCTCAGAACCTCACTGTGGTCCTGTTCCCATAGATCAGACCTCTCTGCCTGGGCAAATGATGAGACCAGCACTCCCAGTGGGTAGCCAGCCCCAGCACAAAATGGAAAGCAGCCAATGTCAACACCTCAACAAGGGGACCTCTGGAGGTGGTTTTTTCCCTCTTTGGTGCAATGATCCAAGAGGTGAGCTCATCCTCGTAGGAGAAATAAACAAGGACAGACAGAAGGAATAAACACAAATGGCTTCAATATCCTAATGTCATTGTCTTGATAAGTAAACAGTCCCAGTTTTCCATATTTTGTTCTCCCGTACCTTCTCTATGAACAGGAAGGAAAAAAAGCTAAAGCTAATAGAAGATTCAAGAAAGAAAATTACACAGGGTAATAATATAAATGGAGAACTTAACAGGAATTGTATTAAGCACAGTATGTGAAATGTTTTATTTAATCCCCACAATGAACAGATGAGGGAAGTATTTTTAATATTAAATGAAGAAGGTGTAGTCTCGGAGGTCAAGTCACTGGGAGAGCTCATAGGTAAGAGGCAGAGTTTGGTCTTGAATGCTAAGCTGCCTGACGACTATGTCCATATTATCAACCCTCTACTTGAAATGAGAGAGAAGACAGAAGTCCAAGGATAAAGGGCGTGTGAAAGCCAACAGGAAGTGGCTTTTCTCCTTCCAGAAGGCAACCCTCATACTTCTCTGTGTTCTTTCTTTTTCCACAGCTGCTCCAGAATTCTGCAGACCTGCAAAGAAGAATCTGAGGCTTCCTGGTAACCCATTTCCCAGTCTCGGGCGTCAGATGATCCAGCTGCTCCGCCCCAGTGAAGTCCAAGTAAGGGAAGGGCCTGGAGGACAGCTGGTCCAGGAACTTTCCTGCCAGTCACCTCGGATCCAGCCCACCCCTCCATAATTTACCATGGCTGGTGGAAATTATTATGCTGATTTCAAAAAGCTGAGGCACAGGGAACCTATCCATGCTGGTGATGACAGCGAGTGAAAAAAGCCTGGGCCAGATCTCTCCAGGCTCCTTGGCTCTTCTGCCATCCACAGGCTCTTAATGGAAACCCACTGCTCTCCTACTCCTGGATCCCAGGACTCCAAGCTCCCTCTCGATTCTGCACTTACACTAGAGGATGCAGATTGAGCTTTATCCACAGTGGGAGGGTGCTGGTCCCCACACCCTGCAAAACACAAGGAAGGGATGTGCTATATCCCACAATGCTCCAACAGGGAAGAGGTATGCTATCCCATCTCCTTCCACTCCTCTCTCCCTTCCTCTTGTGTATTACATTCCTTCCACAAGTGGTAAATTATCAGATGGTTCAGTCTTGTCTTAGGTTGGGCCACTACAACAAAATACCATAAGCCAGGTAGTTTATGCACAATAGAATTTATTTCTTACAGTTCAGGAGGCTGGAAATCCAAAATCAAGCTGCTGGAAGATTCTGTAGGCTGGTTGTTCTTAGAGGGCTTTCTTTTCACTGTGGCTTACATGGTAGAGGGATGAGGGATCTCTTTAAGGACGCTTTTATAAGGGTACTAATCCCACTCCTGAGAGCTCCCCCCTCAGGACCTAATCACCTCCTAATTATACCACCATAGGGGTGAGGATTTTGACATAGGAATGGGTGTGAGAGGCAAACATTCATTCCGTTACAATCCTTCCTTAAAAGTTGTTTCTAAGAAAAGAAAGATTGAAAGACAGAAACAGAGAGAAAAAGAAGGGCTAGGAAATGAGAGAGGGGGGAAGGGAGGGAGAGAAGAAAGAAGGTGGGGATTGGTGGGAGGAGGGGAGGGACAGAAAGGGGAGCAACCTCCTTGTGCTTTGGAAGAACATTTTTATTTGTAATTTTATTAATTTAAAATTAATTTAGTCATTAAGTGTACATACTCTCATAGGGCTTTCAGATTAAATTTCCATATGATTAATCCTGTTTACAAACTTGGTTAAATTCCCTCAGACATTTTATACTATGTTTATAAGTATTTCTCCCCCAAATTTCAAGTACTTCAAGAGGAAGATGTACAAATCTAACAAGAAAGGTCAGTAGGTCCTTGACCAACTCAGAAATGCAGTCAATCAAACCTACAAATGTATTCATTTGGATTCTTAAACATCTGATACAGTTTATGAACAGCCATGTTCTCTTAAATTGCTCATATTAAAATTGCAAGTCTAGCTGCTTTTTTAGTTGACAAATAATAATTCTATATATTTATAGAGTGTAATGTAATGTTTGGGTGTGTATGGACCTCACACACTGATCCAATCAAGATAATTAACATATCTACCACCTCACATACTTACCTTTTTTGTGATAAAAGAACATTTAAAATCTATTCTTTGAGCAATTTGAGCTAGACATTACTATTAAATATAGCCATATAGGAGATCTCTAAAACTTACAGAAGAGCCTTTTATTTGTTTTGTTTTGAGACAGGTTCTTGCTATGTATTTCAGGCTGGCTTTGAACACACTGTGTAGCCCAGGCTGGCCTCAAACTCATGGCAATCCTCCTGCCTCAGCCTCCTGAGTGCTGGAATTACAATAGCATTTTTTAAATTTCCTAACACCTACTGAAGTCTTTAAATATGAGCAGGAAGGGAGGAGAGAAAGAAAAAGAAAATTTGCAGTATGTGAAGCTATGTCTGCTACTCTTTAACCTTGGAGAAGGTTTTGTTTTGAAGAAAGAAAGATCAAAATAAGTGCACCATGGTTAAAACTCCAGAAGTCCTGTCTGAAAAGGAAAGGAAGTGAAAGGGTCAGGCATACATCACCCTGATGGCCTTTGGCAAATTGCAGGGCAAAGCTGACCTCTTCCATCATAAGCACTGAGCAATTCTCCCACAACTCAGTCCCAACTCATTTCCTGATAGCTGCCTAGCAGTTCCACAATGAACTGTGGTAGGAGAAAAATGCAGTTTTTCTTCCTTCTTCCCTTCCTTACTTTGTTCCTTCCTTCTTTTCACTTCTTTCCTCCCTCCCTCCCTTTCTTCCCTCTTCCTTTCCTTCAATGAAGCAACATTTTTGCAATTCCAGTGCATGATTTTCTTCAACTTCATTGCAAATCATTACTATTCTTGGCTGAATATAACTAAGAATACTTCTCCTGATCAAAGAGATGAAAAAAAGCCAGGCTACAACCCCCACTACAAATTTATTCACGAATATAAAGTGGTTTGAGCACCCATTATCTGCCAGCAAGTAGATGATGGAGACCAGTCCTCTAGATAACAATGAGTGACACCGTGATCACCTGCTCATGGCCTTCATAAACCAAGAATTTCTACCCCATGTTAGACCAAAGGTCCTCCCCGGTCCCTGTTTCAACCCTGAAAGCCATATCAAGAAACACTTGAGCAAGGGTATAATTATGAACATTAATGTTACCTTTCTAAGCAACATTGTATTACCCAGCTGCTGCATCAGGAATGATGCCAGGTACATAGCAGGTGCTCACTAAAAAGAGTTGGAAGACAGTGGAGATCAGGTGTGGACTGAAGGCAATCACAAGCTCATTCTTGATTATGTGCACATCACCGAAAGCTAAGGTTTGGTGAACAGTGATGATATTCCAGGCACTGAGAGACTTATTGTACAAATATTGCACCTCATTCCTCACCACCACCTCTGAGGTAGGTCATTTTACAATGGCTAAGTGGGCACAGAAGGTTGTCTTGGTCCATTTTCAGTTGCTGTAACTGAAGACTGCAGACTGTATAATTTATCAAGAACAAAGCTTCATTTGGTTTATTAGGCTCATGCTCCTAAAGGCTGTGAAGCAGGCTCATGGATGGGCATGTTTGGAAAGGCTGAGTCGTTGGCCCTGGAATATCAATGGGAAGGTAGAAGCTTCTCCTATTAAAAATGACCTGGAGAGAGCTCTGCTGTAGGTGGATAATGGATTGAAAAGCACCAAGGGTGTCCTTTCTCTTCATCAATGCCACTTACAATGGTGACAGCCATCTCCTACCCAGCACTGTGGCTGCCCTCAGACTTTCCTGAAGCCCAAGATTGTCAAAAAGAGGATAAGAAGTTTATCCAGCAGCAGGCAGGCCAATTGGACAAAATTAAGTGTAACTGGCTGAAACTCAGAGGGATTGATAACAGCATGAAGAGAGGATTTAAGGGCCAGATGCCCCACACCAAATACCAGTTATGGGAGCAGCAAGGAAGCAAAATACCTGCTACCTGATGGCTCCCAGAAGCGCCTGGTCCACAGGGTAACAGAGCTGAAAGTGTTGCTGGTGTTCAGCAAATCACACTGTGCTCAGATTGCTCCTGAGGGTTCCTCCAAGCACAGCAAAGCCACTGTGGAAAGCACGGCCCAGCCGACCACAGAACTCACCAATCCCAATGCCAGGTGGCGCTGGGAAGAAAACAGACAGCTCGCGAATATGTTTGCTTTGTGCTAAAAATGAAAATAAAAACACAAAACTTTCAGAAAGAAAACCATCGAGGGGATCCTCCAGCTATTGCTCTTCCTGGTGCTTAGAAAGCCTCTTTGCCCTTCCTGATTCCTTTCCCACGTTGTAAAGCAGGAAGCCAGCCATCCAGGCAGGACTTTGATCCCCACTGGCAAACGGGAAGGAAAAAAAATAGCAAAATAAAAACAGTTCTCCTCTAATAAGCAGGAACACTCGGCCACGCATCCACTTGCCTTGCATTTATGTTTTACTTTTTCAGCACCAGAGCTCAAAGCTAGAGCCTTTCAAGAGCTAGGTAAGTACCTTATCACTGAGCTACATCCCCAGCCCTTTTAAAAATTTTTATTTTGAGACAGGGTCTTGCTAAATTGCCCAGGCTGGCTTTGCACTTGCAATCCTCCTGCCTCAGCCTCCTACTGAGTAGCTGGGACGACAGGCATGGGCCTCCACATTGGCCTGCTGAGCGTTTATACACATTATCTCATCTCATCTTCACATAAACCTGGCAGGCAGGCCCCAAAATGATATCAAAAGTGAAGCACCGAGAAGTAAAATAACTTATCCAGCTGACAGAAGATTCTTGACACGAATCTGAATGGGAACTGGGTTTACTTGCTGCTTCTGGGAGGGAATGTTCTCCTTTTCTTGTTTAGAATTCTCCAGCACCTAGGGAGGCCAGCCCGGGACTGACAAGGGCGCTTAGGGAGTGGAAAGGAAAAACAAAGGCACCTGCAGAGCCAATTAGTGAGTTGAAATCCAACTCCAAAAGCTCACTGCTGGCTCCTTGAGCTCAAGCTGAAAGCTTTGATCACAGTTACCATCTCCGAAGCAGCACTTGCACTAACCTCGGTTCCCCGCAGGGAAAGGTAAACATTTTTGTGGCAATGCAAACATATCACTAATGGTCTAAAATGGCCTGGAATGGAGGCCTCGTCTCTTTTGAAAACAAGCCCCCCACGAAGGTAAGGATAGTGGTGGTGTTGTCCTTACAGCCCGAATGGATAATCTTTCCAACTGCAGCCTGAATTCTTCCCGGGGTAGTGACAGCGCCCGCAGGGCAGATAAAGAATGAAGTACTAACTTCCCAACCAGAAAATCCTGCTCACTCTTACACAGTCAGCGCCTCCCCGACTCTCCGGAGGTAAATGTCACCCACTCTCCGCTCTGAAAGGGAGGTGTCGAGGTGAGGTGGAGGAGGTGTAATTACAGGTGGGACCCGGAACGGCTTGGATTGTGATACCAGTGAGGCCTCCTCTGCCAAGCACACCCTGAAAGAACCTCTGCCACCACCATTATCCAAGCTGCTGTCAGGGGAACGGCCCTGTTATTAAGTTCCGCCCGGCACGTCTGCACAGAAGGCGTAATCACAGGTGGCAGACCTGCAGGGGAAGCTGTTCAAGGGAAGAGAAGAAAGAAAACACAGGATGGGCTGACTCAAAACACAGAAATGAGGTGTAAGAATTGGATTAGAGGCCCAGGGAAGGTGGGAGCAGGTGGCTGGAGGGGCAGAGGCTCTCAGAAGCTTCCTTTCACTCTCCTGTGGAAGGGCCTGGGGCTGGGGGTCTCAGGGAGGGGTGGGCATCGCAAGTTTCTAGAAAGGTGAGAAACACAGGAGAAAGTGCGGTCCTAGGCCACCTGCTGCTCCTTTCAATGAGATAATGGATTCGTGGGTCAATAAACTGGACAGCTCTAGGGGGCAGGTCTGACCTGGCCTTTGGCAGGTCACCAAAACCACAAATGACCATCAAAGACCCCCAGCTGAGCACAGTCCGGCTGGCGGGGGAAGGCAAGAAAGGCTTTATAAGATCCAGGCCAGAGGAAATTAAGTGAGGTTTGCCACCCCAGGGTCGTTCGTGTTCAGGGGGGCCAGGGAACTAACCACAGGCTGTCGCTAGGACTGTGAGTCCTGCCACCAAGAATAAAATTACCTTAGAGCTGTGTTTGGCAAACGTGGGCGCACACTGGAATCACCTGGAAAGTGAATGGAGCTTTAAAAGCCGCTCAGCGCCCCAGCCTCACCCCAAGGCAGTTAAAGCAGAATTTCTGGGGTGGAATTCAGGTACCCCTGTGTCTTTTAAAGCTCCCTGAGATGATGGTAAGATCCAGCCAGGGTGGAACCACCACAACCTTAGAGGAAGCAGGGATTATCCCTGGCTGATCTAGAGCCTCCCCACCTTCCAGTTCAAGGCCATGGCCAGAGAACAGCCATTCCTCTGAGCCCTTAGCGAATGCAAGGTAATGAGCCAGGCTCTGCCCAGCCAGTTCATAAATGCAATAGGGGAGAAGGCCTGGGTATGGACAGGTCACTAAATATTCATGAAACACTGGAATGAATGAATAAATAAGTGACTGACTTGACAACAATAACACAACAAATTAAATACATGCAAAACAGAGAAACCTGGGTTATACACAGGGGAAGAATGATCAATAGGGTGGGAGGGGGGTTCATAAAGGTGGTAGCCTTTGAATCGGGCCTGGACAGATGCATAGTAATAACATTTAACATTTGTTCAGAGCTTTAAAGATGATGAATATTTTACGTACATTAACTCATTTAGTGCCTTCCAGTAGCCCTTGGCATTGGCATTTGTTGGTATTTTAGTCCCTGCTTCAAAGGTGAGGAGAGGTTCGAATGATTTAACCCAGGTCTCAGAGCGGGTGAGGGAGGGGACCATATCCTTTATGTGGAAGCCACTGTCCTTGATGACACAGCCGACGGTAGGGGTTGGGAGAACACTGGACCCCCAGGAAACAGTGGAACAGGGACAGATGTGCTGTTCTGAGCGTGTGGTTTGCATATGGAAGGGCGGGGGATTAAAGCATTCTTCTTTTCAGGAAAAGAATTGTGAAAGTGAGAAGGGCAGAAATGTTGGTGAGGTAACTCCAGGACCCTTGAATGCTCAGCACACCTTGCTGGCAGTTTTTTGTGGGGTTTTTTTGAGGTCTTTCTCATCCTCACCGAGGCATTCTCCTTGGATGAACTTGAACTTGTCCCATCTCCCCTCCTAGATGTTAGGTTCCCTGGCAGGGCCCTGGACACACCTGTTTGAATTTCTCTAACACCCAGCCAGGGGAGAATATAGGTTTCATGGAACCTGCAGCTCATATAATTTGGGAGACCTTTTTTAAGAAAAACAACCTGATTATAAACACCAGATTAAGTACAGAGTAAATATTCAGAATGAAAAACCTCACAGTAAGTTACAAATTTTAAAAACAAAACCAGAAAAAGAGGGTATATTTTTATTCTTTAAATGTCTGACACCTTTTTTATACTTTTTAACCTCCGATTTCTTGAGTGCCTTTTGATATGATGAAGACTTTGTAAGACCATTTTTGATAGCAAGTATGGTGGACCCAAATTTGTTTTGTACTAATACAGTGGACCCTCAAGTTACAACCAGCCTGACATACGAACAACTTGGATTAATTCGGTTAATGAAAGATTCATCTGCCTATTGTTATCTATAGCGTGGACGCAGGTTAACATCCAGATCTCAGCTGTACTGACTTACAACCAACTTGAGTTACAACCAGCCCTCAGGAACTGATTGAGTTTGTAAGTCAAAGGTCCACTGTACATGCTTAAAAATGTTTATTTGTACATCACCATTTATTAATGGTAATGTTCTGTTTGTCAAGTTATTTTCTTTTGTAACTGTAAGATGTGGGGACAATTCTCATGTAGAGACTAATCTTAAAGCCTCTGACTTGATGACTGAGTAATGAGGAAACCATACAAAGTGCTTTTCCCTACTGTCACACACCCTTCAACACAGTTCTTCTAACCCTAGAAGTGGGGAGATAGGGTTTCCCCACACACCAACCAAAAGTAGTCCAACAGGACACCAGCTGGGTGTCCTGTAATTCAATTCAGTTCTGACAGAGTCTACAAGTTAAGTACTCTGTCCCCAGGACTGGCCCTACTTCAGATACCAGTTGCAAATCCCAGGTTGAGACCTGCACTTCTGACCCACCTGCTATAAATCAGGGATTTCTGCTACCCCCTCTCAGATTCCATTAATTTGCTACAATAGCTCACAACTCAGTAACACTTCACCTACATGTGCCTATTTATTACAAAGGATGTTGGGAAACATCTCGATGAAAGAGATGTAGGATGAGGCATGAAGGAAAGAGGGCAGGGCTTCTGGGCCCTGCTGAGGCCGCCATTCTCCAGGCTCCTGCACATGTTCAGGTATCAGGAAGCCACTGCTTCTTTTGGTTTTCATGGCAGCTTTGCTACATACGTGTAATGGATTACATCATCACCCAGTGGAGACCACCTCAACTTTCAGCCCTTCTCTTTCTGGAGGTCAAGGACTGAAGCTGAACACTTCAGACCTCTAATCACATGCATGCTTCCACTGGCACTGTCTTAGTACTTTTCTCTCATTGCTGAGACAAAATAGCTGACATCCAAAGTTAAAAGGGGAAAGGTTTATTTAGCTCACAGTTTGTAGAGGTTTCAGTCCACAATCGGCTGGCTCCAAGGCAGAGCGGCATCATAGAGGAGAACAGTTCATGACACCCGCAAGATAGCAAAAACAACAAGGGGCAAGACAAGCCTCTTTCTGTCCCTTATATTTTTTTTCCAGGCTACCAGGATTAGGGTGGTGCCAAACCAATCAGTGGACTGACTTAGTAATCACCCACTCATTATCCTAGCACTCTTAACCCTAGCAATGCATCATGAAACAATCACACACTCTAGATCCAGCCACCTCTGAAAAGCCCCACCTGCGACGCATGAGGCTTTGAGGGGGACACCTAGACACAAGCCATAATAAGCACCAAACCCCCAGCCAGGAAACCCCTCCTAAGGTCGCCTCACTAGCAGACACAAAGATACTTACCACCTGGGAGATTCCAGAGTTTTAGGAGCTAGGGAACAAGAAACAGGAAAGGGAGAAGAGAGAAACATGTACACTATTATAGATCACAATATCTCATTTGCCAATGTGTCATAGGCTCTCCCAATTCCAGTAGAAAGCTTTAGGTGTAATATGCTTTATGTGATTGTACGAGAAAGAAATTTCATTTTGTCTAGGAGTATATGAAAGGAATCCACCCTTCACTCTGCAGTTTACTATTTTGATACTTGGAAGAATTTCCCACCAACTAGGTCACAACCCCATATGTTTCAATTCTTGTTTCTTCTCTATTTCCCATTTGCCTCTGGTGCTGAGACCTGTGGAATTTGGTCATACCCCTCACTTCACACTCCTGGATTTGTACCTTCTTGTCACCATGTCAAGTAAGTCAGTACCAAGGAGGTTAAAGGTATTTGTAGAAGCTTTCGACACACTGGAAGTTCAGCAAGTTTAAAACTATACTAACACTGAACTCAGTCTAAAATCCACACTGACTCAACTTCCCCTTCAGATGATTAAAAACAGTGTCAGCCACTCCTCCAATGAAACCCAGTGTGAGAGGAAGGAAGTATAATGGAAGGGAAGTCAGAGCCAAAGGGAGACAGCAATCCTCGCCAATTATAGTTATTATATCGCAGGTTTACAGATTTAGCAAAAACCTATGATCACACTGACACTTTGCCAGGGCTCATCCAATGCCTTGGAAGGGACCCAGGCAAGAGAGGAGTTTGCTGCTTGTGCTTTGTCAGCTTCAATGTAGCTCCACCCCGAACACATTGCAGTGTGTCTCAGAGAACATGGCTAAATGAATGAACATCTTTTCCTCTTTCTGCAGAAGCCTGGCTGGGAGCTGAGATTACAGAACATTCAGCCCAAGTAGGAGGGACCTGCAGCACCCTCTCCCCATCCCAGCCCCAGGCTGTCAGGTCCAGCTCAGTGCAATGCCGAGAATTCAGCCCAATATATGCATGCAGAGTAGGGAGAGTGGACTTGACTCCTAGCTCATTCCAGACTATTTACCTCTATTAATTCAAATTAAAGCTGCTTGTTCCTTTCCTCTTCTTGTTGGCAAACATTTCATGATACTGATGCATACTGAGCTCATAGTCACTAAGACCTTTTAACATCTCACCCTTTGCCAAGCCAGTTCTCTCCCAGGATGTAACTGACCAATTTAGGTACAAATGCACAAGTCCACAGTGATTCCAATTAAGTTGCATATTTTTATGTTCATCCCACCACTCTGGCCTCATGGGATGGATGGGACTCCAAAACAGGATGGCTGTGACTACCTTTTCTGTATATACAAGTCACTGATCAAAATACATTGAATAGGACCTGGCCTGAGTGCAGACCTATAGGTCATCCCCACTTTACCTTCCTGTTAATTCATTTACCAACATCTTTGGGGTCCAGATGTTCAAGCAACTTTGAACCTATATGGTTGTTATACTGTACCACTCAAATATCAAATACAAATAAGCCTTGCTAGATACAAAGCCTTGCTAGAACCCATGTATCTTCATATCCCCACAATACAACAGCTCAGGATCTGTCAAAATATTTTAAATGAATCTACGGGTGTAGCTCAGTGGTAGAGCACATGCGTAGCATGTACAGGCCCTGGATTCAATAACCAGTCCATAAAAAAGAAAAAAGGAAGCTGAATGAAGTTGAATGCCTTTTCTCTTAGCACATCTATTCTTTTTCCTATTGACCTTCACTTCTTTTTCTACAATTCAAGACACTGGTTTAAAAGCATCTCACTAGCTCATCTGACTCACAGCTCTCTCCAGAGAAAAGGACTCTTTTCAACACACAGGAATACATCTTCAAGTGTCTTTTGAGGACACTGATTCCAGAATATGTTTAAATGCAATTATTGATGTCATCATAATACCTTGCATTCAATAGGGGACTGGTAAGTTTATAAGTCTCTTTCTTCTACACTTTCATTTTACAAAAATAAGTTATCTAGGAAAAACACATTCTGCTTTTACAAAAAGAATGATGAATTATAATGATTAGTGCTCACATCCAGCCCCAGAACATCTGACTCAGAAAAATTAGTCAAATTGTACTTCCAGTTGAGCATTCTGAAATGCAAGTAACATGATTTCAGGATACTTAAAGCCTTCATCTCCATGGCATAATCTTCATTAGAGCAAAGAGAAGTTCCCCCAAAACACTGATTACCGAGACAGCGCAGGCTACCTCTGAGATGACTAAGAGTGTGTCTCCTCTGCCCTTTCCAGGGACTTGCTCTGTGGCTGCCTCCAAACAACCGTATCAATTGGAGACAGAATGAGATATTGGTTGTAAGCAAAGAAACTGAGTTCAGAAAGTGTACACAGAGCATAGATGGGATTGGAAGGCAGCTATCCTCACCAGTATATCAGCAACGCAGACCACAGATGGGATTGGAGAGAAAAAGCCCCAGAGTCTAAACCTTTAACTTCTTGTTCTCTACTTGAAATAAAATGTAATGCATGAAACAGGTCACAGAGCAGAGACCTGAAAAATGTAGGTTTCTTCAGGAGTTAAGACCATACCCATTCCTTGCATGCTTCCCCCTTACATGGGGACAAAGCCAGAGGGGATGTAAACACCTTGGGTGAAGGCGACAATAATTTAAACCCCAGCTGTTTTAGTTAGCAATGCCCACTTTGGACAAACCATTTAGTCTCTTTTATTCTATACAGGTTGAGTGTTCTTATTAAAAAATGCTTAGAAACTAAAGCATTTCAGATTTTTTTCAAATATTTGCAAAATTTGCATGTACATAATGAGATATTGTGGGGATGGGACCCAAATTTAACACAGACCTCATTTATGTTTCATGCACCTCTCATACATGTAGCCTTGAGGTGATTTTATACAAAATTTTTAATAAAACAAAGTTTCTTGTTGTGAATGTCTACCTGAGGTGTCATGGAAGCACTCAAAATTTTTCAGATTTTGAAGCATTTCAGAGTTTGGATTTTTGGACTAGGAGTGGTGAATCACAGTGTGATTAAAAATACAGTGAATGTTTACATTTTTAAAATTTATTACAGTTAAAGACACATTGCCATTAACCCCCTTCAAAAACACTTCCCCTCATTTCAAACACACTTACCTCATTGTTCTTGCCACTTTCTGAAGCAGGTCTGAAGTCCTCTCTCATGAGAGTCTTTGCTTGGAGGTGTAGCTGCCTCTGTGTCCTGAATCAAATATTGATCTTTCAACCACCACATTTGACTCTGGGGAAGAGCCAGAAATCACAAGGTGCCAGATCCGATCAATAAGATGAATGAGGACACACTGTCATGTTTTCACAAGCCTGCCTTCCATTGGATGGCACTTGGCAGCAGCATTCACTATAATTTTGATCACATCCCATAAAAACAATCCTGAAAGAGGACTCCAGAACTGCTTCAAAAAGTGGCAAGGGTTGGGGATTGAGCTCAGTGGTTCCACCGCCTGCCTCACAAGCACAAGGTCCTGAGTTTGATCCCCAGTACCAAAAAAAAAAAAGCAGCAAGAATTATGGCATAAGTGTCTTAAAGGGAGGGAGAGTATTTTAAGGGGAACACATGGAAATCTGTCTTTTACTGTAATAAATATTTTTTTATTTAAACATTCACCATATATTTTGATCACACGTGGTATGTTGTCTATAAGATAGGAATGACTCCCACATTGCAAAGCTTTTCATGAGATGTCAGAATACCAGAGAATGCTATTTCTAACTGATTTTAACACTGAAGTCTCTGCCATTGGCATTGCCCCAGAACTAGTTATGAATGCAGATTCTCAATTCCTTTCCCAATCCTACTGACTCAGAAACTCCAACAACTGCACCCACAAATCCATTTCAACAAGCCCCTGAGGGGATGCTGATACTTGTTCACATTTGAGAACTTAATAGAAGGTCAGTAAGTATTTAGAATCTGAAATGAAACACTATCACCTCCGTCTATGGTCACCTCCCCAGTACAGAGCTGGTGCTCTCTGCCATTAGACATAGGGCTCCCCAGTGTCAGACTCCATAAGAGGACATGCTAGAAAGCTCCACATTCAGAGCCTGCTATTACCAGGGTTATGGGTGGCCCACTGGGGAATACATGGTGCCTGACTTACGATGGTTCAACTTCAGATTTTTCAGCTTCACAGTGGTGTCAAAGCTATAGGCTTTCTGTGGAAACTAGTTTAATTTTCAATTTTGGTCTTTTCCAAGGCTGCTGATAATAGGGTTCAGGATTCAGTCTCTCTCATGACATCATGACATGGGGCAGTGAAAGATACCCACAGCTTCCAGACAGTCCCACGATCACAAGGAGAAGCAAGTGGCATCTACAGAGTCCTGTTGCTAAGCCAGGATGTTCTGTAGGTTAAGAGCATTAAAAAATTTTTCAACTTATGTAATATTTTCAACTCGTGATGAGTTTATTGGGACAAAACATGAGAGTAGGTCAAGGAGCCTCTGTATAGACATTTATACAACAGACTCCACAGGGAAATGTTGAAATGTGGGTTTGGGCCTTATTTGAAGCTCCTGGTGTGTCATTAGCACAAGAATCATAAAACAGAATTTTAGAATCAGGGTCTCATCTATCGTTTGCTGAGAGCCTCTGACCTCACATAAGTAGCTGGGATAGAGAACAGGTACAACCAAGCAAGTGGAAGGACAAGCGGTGGGTGATACAGGGGTCTTCAGGAGATGTGACCAGGAGAACAACCAGCAACTATAACATTCAGAGAGCACCTCCAGGCACATCACATTTTTTGAGCTTACCATCTGTCCTATATTAACTTATCCAGTGACTTTCACAGGCCTTGTCCCAATATGACCTCATAACAACTGTGAAATCAACCCTATGAAACAGAAAAGGTACCACTGCCATTTTTCTGATGAATTGACTGAGGCCAAGAGGAACAAGTGATTTATTACACCAATGCCTGAAACGGCAGTCAGTTGCTCCTGATTTTGTGGCTCAGAAAGTCTTAGCTGACAGTGTATTCCTGCTTCACAAGGCACCAGCTGAGGAAACGACCAGAGAACCCACTTCCAAGGGGACTTCTTACTCACAGGTGGGGCCCCTTACTCTTCCATGCACTTTGAGCCCACTCCACATGGCTTAGACATCACACAACGTGACATCTCCTGGTAGACATACTTCTATGGCCACTGGCTCCTAAAAGGCAGGAAGGGGACACTGTCAGGCCAGGAAAGGGCTATGCTAGAGCTGATACAAAGTCACCTCCACTGTATTCTAACTGTCAAAGAGGCACAGGGCCCAGCTGGATTCCAAAGAGTGGCCGCTCCACTTTCTGATGGGGTAGGGCAAACTCGGAGTGAGAGACTATTTTGGACACCTTAGTCACCCACCAGGACTTGGGTTTCCAGAATCCTATTCCCTTTTGTTTCCTAACAAATGGCACTTCTTGAGATGTAACAAACCTCAATGAGGTACACGTACTTACCTTAGCAGAACATAAGAGCTCCCCGAACAGCTACATGCATCCCTCATATAATGTTTTCTCCCAAGAAAACAATTAGAACTTAATGCAATTTTTGGCAATATATAAATTCACAAGTTGACAGTAAATATTTTTTTAAACCAATAAAACATATATTCAGAATCAGCTCATCTGGGATTTGTAGTGATTTTAGAAATATGTTTGCAGATCAAATTATCAATTCTAACAAAATTGGAAGGGGGATGCTTAATCTATGTAAGAAAATTAACTCTGGATGTTTGGCAACCACTTTATCAGACTCATTTTGCATGTAAACATTTGCACTCTTATCAATGATTCCTATCTAGTCATTAAAGCAGGCCTTGTACTCGTCATAATTTCACAAGTTTTCACTCACCAGGGCTGGCCACCCTCCAAGATATTCCAATTAAGAGTTTATTACTCTGTCACATTTTTAAAGGCTTGTGTAGACATAGAGTTAAATTCTACCTAGAGGATGTATCCCAGGCTACAGCTGCTCTGCTTCTGTGGGATTTTTTTTTTGACTTGTTTTTCTAATGAAAATAATCTATTGATTCTGTTCACACGAGGAACACACAGCTCCAAATCATTACCTCCTGGCAGTAACTAATTTTTGAGTCCTATCTGCTTCACCACACTCCTTAATGGCAGTTGAATAAATATCTGGAATGCAGACTTCTTAGTCCTTCCTGAAGGATCATATCTTCCAACAAGGGAGCAGAAATCAATAAAAGCAACAAATATTTACGGAGCATCAGACTATGTGCTGAGCGCCAAGCAAGGTGCCCTCCAGGTCTTTGCTCCCAAGGAGCTTATCACACAGGGCAGGGAAACAGGATAAAGCCACGGGGTGATTCTGTCCTGCCAAGAAAGGACCAACCAGTCATTTGACCTCACCTCACCCTCTTGAATAACAGCTCGCATGTGACCCAGAGACAGCCAGTGTGACTTGTGTGGCCTGGCTCGGGCAGACAAACTAGCACAATCCACTTCTCACCTGAACTGCCACTAAAGGCATAGGAGATTTTTTTGCAAACAGGAGTGGTGAGCACTGGGCCTGAAAGGTCATGTACGCTCAATGACTGGGGCGTTTTTATTTTTCAAAAAAAGCTAATTTATAGAGGGAGAAAACTGGGCAAGCCAGTAGCACAAGGTCAGAAAGAGAAAGATTATATAAACCTGTTTGTGGTGCCCAGCCCAAGTTCCCAAGGGGCTGCTTCTATTTAGATGCCTCTCCTTGGATGCTCTGAGCTCTCTTTCCACTACAATAACTCCCTTTTGTGCTGAAGCTGTTTTGATTGTGTTCTCTACCTTGGAACCCAGAGATCCAAAAGAACTTTGTGTATTTATGTGCCAAATGCCACATGAGGAGTGTTGACCATCCATGTGACCAATGTTCCTCTGATGAACAGATGGCTTTGGGCGGCAGTGGAGGATTAGAAGAGAAAAATGGTGCATGTAAAAATGGCTCTTTCTGAGGCCAGAGGCCCTTCTGGTTTGGCAAATAACCTATACCACAACTCTCCTAAGAAAACCTGACATAGAATAGGATGCCTACAAAACCTGCTAGGAATAGTTCTCTATAGGAAGAACTGGGTAACTTGGGGCAGAAGTAGGCAGGAGAGTTTGTTCATGCTACACACCATTTGCACACTTTGGATGTTTATAACACATCCATATTGAAAAACTAAACTAAGAAACAAATTTCATTTGTTTTTATAGACAGAACACCCTGGCATAAGCAAACCATATAGCATTCTCATATTTTTCTGAAAGCAACATCTCACCCTGGAAAAAGTTTTTGTCCTTAACATAGCTGCTGGGTCTACACAGCCTGGCTCAAACTAACCTATCTGATCTACCCTACCCAAACCCTCTTGCCAACTCAAAAGCTTCCATTCGAGCTGCTCTGGCCTCCTGGCACAAATGCTGCATTTTCATTTTAATTGTGAAAGCAACAATAGTATTCTATTAAAGTTCTACTGATGTAATAAATCCATTTGATGTCAATAAGTAAATATTGCAAAATACTAAAAACCCAAAGCCAGACACACACAGACAAACTTGTCTTCTCCCTTTCCTGCTCTGATGCTGCTTTTTGATTCCTGCTCCCTAGGAAGTCTCTCCACACCCCATCCCCACTGCCCTGCTCCAAGCCACTGTTGTTCGGGCCCAGTGCAAGGATGATTCTTCCTCAGGGAAGCCCTCCAGAGTATTCCAACTGCTTTCTACCCCTCGGCTATGGTTACCACAGCCATATGTCCATCCTTCATGTCTCTTCCACTAGCTCCCTGTCTCACCTCCCCCACCCAGCCTGCATCTCCCCTTCCTCCCTGTGCCAGTGTGGTCTCTGCATACTTCATGATCCAGACCTGAGCCTTCCCAAGCTTCCTAAGGGTGATGCTGGAGGAAAACTGCATACTTGTGATAGCACACAGTGTTCCAGAAATGTGGATGGAATCTGAAGATCCACAGATGACTCATTGGAGAGCTGGAGTACAAGTGGTTTAGATCTAAACTATCCCTCAAATGTCTCGTGTTGGGAGGTGGGTCAGAGGGGGTCTGACCTGCAAGAATGTATCCTTTCTGGCTCCCCTCTTTACCTCTGCTTCCTGACTCCCATGAGGTGAGCAGCTTTCCTCTGCCAGGCTCCTCTGCCATGCCATTTCTGCATTGGAGCCAAGCAACCATGGACTAAACTCTAAGGAAACTGTGAGCCCAAATAAACCTCTCCTCATTTAAACTGTAGGTGTCTAGTATTTTGTCTCAGTGATAGGAAAGTGACTAATGCAGAAACTAAAATTGAATCCTGGCTCTACTGATTGAGGGCTGATGACAGAGTCATCTAACCTTCTGAGCCTCAGTTTCTCTTCGTAAGACAGAGGGTTAGAAGCCTTAGCTTGTGACTGTTGTAAAGAGTAAGGTAAACCACATATGTGAAAGCATCAGGCACTGCATTGGTCTACAGGCCTAAAATAAGCATTGGTTTGTTCTTGGCTTAAACCATTCGATGTAGAGGCTACTGGGTCATTGTATTACTGTGTAGCCTCTCGTGGGTAGATCATGCATCTCTAGAGGTCAGGAACTGTGGCCAACTTTTTCAAATCTCCAAACTGAAGATAGAAGGTTCCCAGTGAATATTAATTGATTAATTGAAAGCTAAATACTGAAAAGCTATCCACTTTTATTAGCACACACACATACAAAATCAGAAGACCCACACTCCCATTCATTCAGTTACATAAATCATTCGCTGTGTTTCTGTAATCTTTTCAAAAAGTCAGTATAGTCAATTTCCAATTATCTATGTCAGTGGGGAACAGGAATAGTCTGAATAATGAAACCCACAAATAATCCATACATTTAATTTTAGTAGTTGCTTCCAGCCAGCTTGAAAATTTCCCACTGTGGCTGTCATGGTTCTTCCTGCCTCTCCTCTCTGGCTGGCAGGGGCAAGGTTTGCCAAAAGGTATAACCCAGTAGGGACAAGGAAGAGCCAGAGTTTGGAGGAGCTATGAATTGGCTAATTAGCCTCTACATCATGCAGCTGACTTTGTGTCACAGAAGGCATTGCCTAGAAGGACAGCAAAGGACAGAGTGGAATTAGAGACCTTGCTCTAAATTCCAACTCAACACACTCTAACCCAACATGGTCACCAGCTACATGTGGTTCTTAGCTGACTCCATTCTGAGACCCTGGAGCAGAGACACATGGGACAAATGTTACAAGAATCATACTACGCAGTGGCAGATCTTCTTGATTCAATTAGCAAACATTATTGAATAATATGTGTCAGCAATTCATATAGGTGTATGTGTGTATACATAGAGTATGTATATATTATACATATATATAATATATATATATATAAAGCAATTACTGTGCCTTTGAAATATTAGATACATTCAACAAGGAATAAGCCTAATTTAAGAACCACTCTGAAAGGTCACTTCTTACCAGAATCATACAAGAAAATTTCAGGTGATTTTATGTTTCTTCCTTCCCACCTCTGTTAGTCTTTTTAACTGACACATAAGTTTCATACATATATGTGGGGTACCATGTGAAGTTTTAATGCATATACACATTGTGTAATGTGCAAATCAAGGTGAGCATATCTCCTCCAATAGTCATCATTTCTTTGTGCTGAAAATATTCAAAATCTTTTCTTCTAGCTTTTTTTGGAATATACAGCATATTAATATTATCTGTAGTCATCCTATGGTGAAATAGAATCCCAGAACTTATATTTCTTATTTACTATAACTTAGTACTCATTATCCAACCCTTTCCCATCTCTGCCTTCCCCCTAATTCTCAACTTTTATCAGATCAACTATTTTAGACTCTATATATGAGTGAGATCATGCAATGTTTCTTACTGGGCCTGGTAATTTCACTTAACATGGTGTCTTCCAATGCTATCTACAGTGTTGCAAATAATAGGATTCCATCCTTCTTTATGACTGAATAGCATTCCATTGTGCATATGTACATAGTACTTAGATTATTCTCTTTAATGGTAACAAAAAGGATGTTTGATATTTGTTCAACACAAGTTTACAAGTTAAATATGCTTTTTAAAAGAAAGAAATACAAGGATTAATTTATTTCCTCTAATCTCCCCTGAGTTGGGAAACAGTTAAACTTGAGGACACTTACTGTAGCCTCAGGGCCAAGTCTAGTCTAGACGTGTTCAGCTCTCCCAATCCAGTGGTTACCAATTCACTGGCACCTCTGGCACCTCTGACTTCTCCCTGACACTCAGGATACATGTCAGCTACTTTCATCACCTGACAATTGACCCCGCCACCATTTTGTATTATCAACCAGGCTTCTCTAGGCATTTGCATCCACAGTCTGTGGCTTCTAAATTGCAGCAAAAAATCTCTCATCCTACTAGCTCCTCTTGGAATAGGACCTTGATACTCTTCCTAGTAAGAGGGGGAGGTCTAAGTTCTTTCCTCTTGCCTTTAGGCAATGCTTGTAGACTTCAGGAGGAGTAAAACTATGTGATCTCCTAGCCCAGGCCACGTTCCACCCAGTGAGGTGCTGGAGCTCATACCAGCTCCTGAGAGCCAACTGGGTACACTTCTTCCTGCCTCTCTGCTCAGTAGCTTGAAATTAACCATGATGAAAGTATTTACACTGTGAAAATCAGCAAACCCAATAAATATGGGATTTCCCTACTCCCGGGAAGCCAAGGGTTAAACTTCCCCCAGCTTCCCCTGGTTTTCTGTGATGCTCACTCTTAGAACCCAGCCAGCATGCTACAAGGAAGCCTCAGCAGATTGGGAAGAGGCCCACATGGCAGGAAACCAAGCCCCTTGGCCCTCACCCCCACGAGCTTCCAGCTGACATCCAGCCTCAGTGCCAGCCTAGGAGAGAGCCATCTTAAAGCAGATTCTCCAGCTGCCAGTGCATCCCCCTGGGGAAGACCAGCTTTTCCTGTGGAATTCTGTCTCATTGCAGCTTTGTATACAAAACTATACCTATTAAGGTTGGGGATGACTTGTGCAGGAGCAGTAGTGACCATTGCATAGCTCCTGGTGGCTTAGAGAAGCTTGTCCCTGCCCTGCAGGGGCCCTTTGACCTTGGGTCCAGGTGGTTCACTCTTGTTTGCTGATTCCCAGTGTTTCATCTCTAGCACTAACACAGGTGGCCTCAGCTGATAGCATCTCCCTAGAGAATTCCCAGAGCTCTGTCCCTAGCAGCTCACAGCTTGAGTTGGAGCTTGCCTGTCGCTGCTTTCCTGAGTCTGTTGCTCTAGCCCTTCCTGATTTGAAAGAGCATCCATACTTCCAACAAAGCTGAAACTTGGACAGTTCCACCCTCCCATCCCCACTGTGTCATCTGGAATGTGTGATCTCTGGCTGCTGCAAAGTGCCTGACATTTTATACAACGGAAAAACACTCCTGTTTAGTGCTAGCCAAAAAGCTTCTCATTGTCATAAATTCCTGACTCTAACTCACTTCTCCTAACTCATTCTCAGGAAGGTCACCCCATGGCAACAGAATCCAGCTTTCCTCCCCAACCACGTGTAGGTGTCAGGAACAAAGTTCTGTCCTTGCCTTTGGGGTCGCTGTCAATGGGTGCTTGTATTGAGAAAGTTGGAGAATACTTCTTTGAGTTTGGGTTTTAAAGACTGAGTAAGAGTTTACAAGGAAGGAAGGAAGGAAGGAAAGGAGGAAGGAAATGAAAGAGAAAAGTTAATTCCCTCCAGGCAGAAGGGAAGACAGGTTTGGCATAGAGCAAGAATTTGGATATATTTAGAGGAAAAAGTACGCAGAGTGTTCTGCCTGGGGTCAAAATCCTTGAACTTTGTACCATGGGCAATATAGGGTTACTGAGAGCGAGGCAGAATGACAGGATCTGATTAGCATTTTCTAAACATAACTCTCCTATAGGCAGGGTGAAAAAGTGCTTCAGAGGGGAATTTGACTGCAGGGAAGGAGGCCATTCTGAGGGCCACTTCTCGGTAAGAGGTAATGCGGCCAAGAAATGCCACACTCGGGACCGAGGACAATGTGACCTGTGGCACAGAAGCCAGAGCATTGGTGAGTGCTTGCACCTAGAGGTGAAAGGGAGCTTTAGAGGCTTGTGATACTCAGGTGAGGAGGCGATGGGGGAGGAAAAAGAGGGCTCAAATGGCAATAACAGCAGCTGCAACAAAAATCACAACAGCAGGCACTTACTCTGGGCCAGGCACGACTTTAAGGCTTTACCATATTATGCCATTGAATCCTCACTTCTATTCTAAGGAGATTTTATTATTATTATCTCAATTTTACAGATGAGGAAACTGAGCCACCACAAGGTTAAATCACCTTCCCAACAGGGCTGGGGTAGCAAACCAGACCCCTCTTCTGCCTCTCCAGGAAGTGAACTCAGGGGACAGAACAAAGAGGGTGGCAGTCGCAGTAGGAAGAGGTCGCTCTGGCTGCTAGGATGGGGCAATGGCGGTGGGAAGGAAAGGAAGAAAACAGAGCCAGGTGGCAGATTCAGTCTCAGGGGTCACCAACCTCTGCTTCATTTCTCAGCCTCAGACTTCCCAGCTTTGCAGGACTAAGGGTCCCAAAGCCCCCATGTAAAGCCTGCCACTCTTCAGGGGCCCAGACTCAGTCCTGACTAAACCAGGACACTCAGTGGTAACCTCAGTTCTACTTACCCGGGTTCTTAGCATGGAATCACTATCCCAGTTCTTGGGCCTTGTGTTCCTGCTCCTGTCCTTGATTCCCCTGCCCCTGGTTTTCATTGATGCCAACCAAACCTGGATTCAATTCTCCAGCGAGGCCCCAAAGAGCAGCCTTCTCTTCCTGCCCTCCCAGTGCACCCCAGGGCACCCTTCTGCAGAGCCAGCTCCCAAGTCCCTCTGATCTCTCGCCCAATAGGTGCTCCAGGGCCTGCATCTTGCCAGTGCCTGGCCCAGAGTTGTCCTGCTGTCCACATGAGCTGAGCAAATGCCTGGCCAAGCCACTGCCTAACCCTGTCCACAGCCACATATGGGCTGCCACCCAGTTTCCTACTTCTGTGCTTCCTGGCCTGATGGGTTCATGGGAGCTCACCCTTTGCAGACTAATGAGACTGGTGGACACTGTCAGGCACAGTGCCTGGAGAGAGCTCAGTTTCCACCTGCTCCTGCCCTGTCCTAGGAGGCCGTCCTTTGTGCCCCTTGTACCATCTCAGCTCCCCCAGTATTGGCAAAGGCCATCAGGCCTCTGGATAAAACAATGCCACAGCTACAAGAAGGAGGGCAGAATCAGAGCTAGCAGCAAGGTGTCTAGCCTGGGAGGAGGAGGAGTAATAACACTGGCAGAAATGGAATGGCTGCAAGGGTGTGGAACCATTTTATTCCCTCTCTTCTGGGTGGGTGAGACCCACAGCATCGCACCTCATGTGGTGCCAGCAGCTGTGCCCATTAAACCATCTGCATCGCAGAACGCTGAGGGACTCATGCAGTGCTCGCATCTGCTTGGGGGTGGGGAGCCCAGGCTTCAGGATGACTCAGGGCTGCTGAACGGCGCTGCTCATGCTAGCAGCCTTTCCAATGGGGCCAATTTGCCACAGCACAAAGCCCATGGGCTGCTGATCTGTGGCCATGTGTGGGTCGTTTGTGCTCACTAATGAGGATGGCTTGTCACTGAAGCACCCCTGATTTCCACAGCCGCACATTATGTCTGCATGGCTTTTCTGGTGAATTTCCACAAGGCCTAAAGATGCAGGACCCTTGATGGCAAGAAATAGCTTCGGAACACACCAAGTATTCTTGAAGCATCCAAGATACCGACCATAAAGATCCCGGCTTTGTGGCCTCCCTTGAGTGGCTTCTTGGGGTGTTGCTTATGGCACTGGGGTTTTTCCCTCTGCAACTGCACCCCCATATGGAGAGCAATTGCTCTGTCCTCCACACCTTCCATGCTTAGGGGAGAGTTTAACAATGTATGGCCAATCCAGGCCATCTTAGACAGCAGCAATTAGCAAATCAGGGCTCGTTAACAAGAAGCCAAGTGATAGACTGTGTGTTTAGGAGAGTGGGTAGATGAAGGATTCACAGATGGATAAATAGATCAGTCAATGATGATAAAAATCACTACCCAATATGTCCAATCTCACCATTTGGGAAGGGTAAGATGAGGTCACATTATCATGAATCCAAGTCCCCCAACTTAACTCAGAAATAAAACTAACCCATGTCAGAGTGCTCCTGTTATTTCTGGCACCCCACAAGGACCTGGTTCCACATGACACTCACCACCTACGATGCACCCCTCTCCAGGGAACCCCGCAGCTCCCCCTGGAGCAGTCCTTGTGGGGGGTGCAAGTGTTCCCTCGGGGTGCTCTCAGAATTGCCCCTCCCTGCCTGACCAAAGGGTGCTGGGCCCTGCCAGATCCTCTCCTCACCTCTGCATGGCAGACAGACCCCGACAGCAGAGGCCAGAACATTCTGTACTCTGGCTACTAAGGGGTAGACCATGGACCCGGGGCCTTGGCAGCATCTGGAGCTTGTTTAAAACGTCAGATGCCAGGCTCAGAGATTCTTACTGAATGGGTATGGAATGCAACCAAGGCCTCTAGAGTTTTAAAAGCTTCCCGGGGTGATTCTAATGTGTAGCAGTGCTCGAAAATCACTATTCTAGAAACACTCTCCTCACAGCTTCTCAAACTTGAGCACGTTGAGGAATCACCTGGAGACCCACTTACAGCACTGATTCTGATTCTCTTAGGTCAATGATGGGGCCTGAGAATCTGCATTTCTAGCAAGCTCCACCATTGTGTTGAGGCTGCTTGACCTCAGACTACGTTGTGCACAGCAGGAGTACGAAGGGCAGTTCTCAGCCTCCAGCCCCAGGGCCAGTCAAAGGGGCAGGCAGGCGGGACAGGGCACACCCACACACCAAGTTCTGCTTCCTCTTCCCACCTGCCTGCTTCCTCAGTTCACAGCCTGAGTCTCCCAGGAAAATGATGTACCTGGAGTAAGGAAGACGAAGAGAGTGGGGCCGGAGCACCCGAGTTGGGGGCTGCGCTGGGAGGATGGTCCTGAGGGATGCCGCTGGGTTATCCCTGCCTGTGTGATGGGATGGGGGTGTCTTCCTCAGCAATGTCTGCACATCACCTCAGACACCCCTACTTCCCCCCAAAATGAGACTATGAGAGCGCAAGAGAGAAACCAGTTACCAGTATAAAACTGTGAAAGGGTTAAAACTAGCCTTCCATTTACCCTTCCATTCTCAAAGAAGCTTACAGAGAATCACAAGAATGTTTAATAATCCCTAAAGAGGAATTTAAATAAACCACCACTTAAAAAACCAGAAGTTTCAACTCAGTCACAACTGGGAATTGGCCAGCCTGTGACTGATTCTAGGCATAAGGTCGGGACAGGGTTCCTAGCAGCACTACTATGAGAAACACCTTAGACAGCAGGGTCACCAAGGTCACCAATCAGATGCTGTCCCCCATGTCCCATGACCTGAAGGAAGGTTGTTGTCACCTCCTTGACTGCCTTGTGGACCCTGGCTTGTCCTCCCCAGGCCCTGATTCCTCCTTCCCAGATTTATACAAAAGTCCCCTGATGTGTCTCTCACCTCCATCCCCTCCTCACCATCCAGGGGCAGTATCCACAGGCCAGCGATCTTCAAAGCCCCCAGAATGAACCCTAAGCTCCTTGGCCTGACACTCAGAGCTCTGTGTCCCTTGCCCCCAAATACCCATTTCTCCCACAGACCTTCTTCCCTCCTTTGGGTGAACACTACAAGCCTAGAGTCCAAACTGGCTCCTACCATCGCCCACACACATCCAGGCATTAATTAGCTCATGCTCTTCCCAAACACCGTCCATCCTCCATCTCCTGATTTGTTCTTTTATATCTGTCCAAGAGAGAAATCTTGTTTCAGCAAAATACAGAATTAACATTAAAAAGCATGAACCAGCACTAGAGGGATGGGCTTGGTAACTAAGCATCTTGGCACTCAAATGTGCAAGTCTCTTGAGCTGAATGAATTCCAAAAGAACTCTAGGAACTAATTAGAGCATGGGGCCAGGAGCAGGAGCAGCAAAGAGCAGACCCGAAGACGAGAAGCTGAGCTCTACATCCCCAAAGTGCAATGGTGATATCTAAATATATTTGACAACCTGTGAGGCAAAGGCACTGATCAATCAGAGGGCAGCATTGGTCCAGAGTCCTGGATGCCTAAGGAGGTGGGCTCAGGAGGTGGGGGTAAGGACCTGGAAGAAGGCCAGGAGAGTGTGGTTGGAGGTGAAGACAAGGCCCTCCAGGTGTTCAGGGGCCTCCAAGGGTTCAAGGCTGGCTGCCTTGAAAGCCCCTTCACTCCTGCCCTATGAACTGAGAACAGGTGTTATTTTTCCCATTATTCTGAGAGAGAAAAAAAACCAATTAAATTCTGGCCTCTGAACCCCAAAGGGCGGCAAATGAGTGTGCATTGTGCTGATCCAGGAGATCCTAGATGTTCAGGTTTGAAGTTTTTGAGCACTTAAAACAGGAAGCAGCAAGGATTCCGTAAGAACTCACTGTTAGCCAGCATAGTGGCACACACTTGTAATCCCAGCGCTCTGGGAGGCTGAGGCAAGATGACTGCAAGTTCAAGCACAGCCTGGGCAACTTAGTGACTTAGCAAGACCCTGGGTCAAAATTAAAATAAATAAATAATAAATAAATAAATAAAAGGAATATACGTATTAGTCACTTTCTTCTTGCCGGGACAAAATGCTCCATACCTGTAACTTAAAGGAGGAGAGGTTTACTTTGGCTCACGGTTTCCATCCATGGTCAACTGAATCCAAGACAGAACGAGCATGGAGGAACACATGGAGAAGGAAAGCGGTTCAACCCATGCAACCCGGAAGCAAAGGGAGAAGGGAGGAATCGGCAGGAATCCACCCTTCCAGGTTACACGCCCAGGGACCACTCCAACCAGGCCCCGCCTCCTAATAGCACACTCAACACATTCAGCTACTAAACTCATCAGGAACCTACTGACAAGTATGGTGCCTTCACAATCCAACCACCTTCCAAATATATGAGAATTTTGGGAGACAATTTAGATCTAAACCATAATATAGCCTGACGCAAAGGACATGGGTTCAATCTCCAGTTTCATTCTCCTGCCCCCAAAAGAACTGACTGTGCCAATTCAGCCTCACATTTGGTTTTCCCATGGGTACAGAGCTCCTTGACTTCAGGCCACATGTGGTTTTGGGGTGCAACCTTACTTCTCTGAGTCCACCTGATCCCCTCCCTCACTCCCCCAAGACCCAGAACCAAAACTGCCCAGAGGTAAGAGCCTCACTTCCTGAAGCTCTTTATTAGGTCACTGTGTTAGATCTTCATCACTATAATAAAATAGCTGAGATAATTCACTTATAGAGAGAAAAGGTTTCTTTTGGCTCAGATTTGGAAGTTCCAGCCTAAGATGAGGCAGATCCATTGTTTTGGGCCTCTGGTGACAGTGGCAGGGAGCAGGTGGCACTGCAAATTGCTCAATTCATCCACGAAACAAAAGAGAAGGAGGGGGCTGTAATATCACCATCCCCTTCCAAGCTGTACCCACAGTGACCTAATTCCCCACCTCCCAAATTCCACCACCACCACCACCTCTCAGTAGCATGACCACTTGGGGGGACAATTACACAAACCATAGCAGGTGCTGATGGTCACAATCTGCCTCTGACCCCATGCCCAAATTCAGGTAATTGCTGTGCATCTTGTGAGGGAGAAGGATATCTAGCAAGCTCCTGGTACCCTAGCTCCCTTGGTCCCTCCTCCCCAAATCCAAGAGCCTTGACCTCCAACCCCAAGTCACCTGCTAGGGTTCTGCTGAATAACATTATCTTTTGGTTGCCAGCCAATTGGCAGCCACCCGTCTACTTATCTGGATCCTCCTCTATCAGGACCCTTGACTTGTACCATCCTTGTGGTCACTCTTCATGGTGTCCTTGGTGTTTATTCCTAACCACTTGCCTGGACTCTGGCCCCTAGGAATCTGCTGCCTATACAAGACTGCAGCTTCCCTCAGCTCCTGCTTGTGGGTCTACACCCAATCTCTAGATCAGAGTCCTTCTCTACTCTTCCAGCATTTCTGTACACAAACAGGACAGATCTAGCCCACATCTGAGAGGACAAACAGATCAGGAATATGTGGTCAACAAGGTGTACTAACTTCAGCAAAGTCTCTTGAAAAGTTCAGTGCCTAAGTGGAGTTATTAAACCCAAAAGTAGCTCCTAGTCTCACTGAATGATTATTGGAAGAATATTTTCCTTTGCAATAGCTTTATTGAGATATCAATCATGTACCACATAATTTATTATTTATACAATTTCATAGCTTTTAGAATATTCACAGAAGTGTACAACCACCACCACAATCAATTTTGGAAATCACCAACAAACTTCATTTTAGAACATTTTCACTACCCCCTCCCAAAATCTCCATACCTATTATCAGGAACCCACCCCCCAACCCCCCGTCACCCTCAGCCCTAGACTACACTAATCTACTTTTTCTCTCTATAGATTTTCCTGTTCGGGGCATTTCATATGAATAAAATCATAGAGTATGTGGACTTTTATGATTGGCTTCTTTCACTGAGCATAATGTTTTTGAGAATCATTTATGTTGTAGCACATACAAGTACTTCATTCTTTTGATCACTAAATAAAATTTGATTGTCTAAATATGTCACATTTTATTTATCCACCCAGCAGTCCGTGGACATTTGAGCTGTTTCCCCTTTCTAGCTATCATGAATAATCTTTTTTGAACATTCATGTACACATTTTTTAGTATAGATACCTAGAAGAATTTCTGAGCTCCCATTGCTCCATTGTTAACCTTTTGAGGAATTTCCACACCATGGAAGAATATTTACTTTTAAATTAAATAAGTCTGAAAGAATACTCCACAGGTATGCCCCCAGGATCTGTTCATGGCTTGTTCAAAATACTTAATATCTCCAAGGTAAGAATATTGGAAATATGTTTGTCAGTTCCTATGATCTTCCTTTTCTTCTATAACTCCCACTGGCCAAACTCTACTGAAAAAAAGCATATACTCAACTATCCCCATAGGCCTGTGTAACAGTCTTCTATTTCTTCACTAGAGTCACTTCCTACTCCACCATGCCTCCCTTTCCCTTTAAGAGAAAGCCTTGCTTCCTGTCTATGAAAATAGACTGATGGAAAATACCACCCATCAGGGGGACATAGCCCCATCTACCTCACCTCTTGGGTCCTGAATGTCCCTTTCTTCCTCCTCATCAGATTCATCCATTTGCTCCTCAATCTCCTGAAATGCATGGTCCTTCCTTGCCTTGGTTCTTTTCCAGTGACTTTAAGCAAGCTCAAGTGCCTGCCATCTTTTAAATGATATTTTTATTATGTATAAAGAATCCCTTATTGGTTTGTCTTTGGGCTATTACCTCATCTCTCTTCTTCCTTGCCAAGTAAAGTTTTCTGAAAAAGATGTGCAATTATTTCTCCATGTTCCCACTTTACCCCTCACTCTTCTACCTCCAGTGCCACTGAAATATCTGGAAAACATCTCCAACTAGCCTGTCTTTTGATAAAGCCAATGATTACTCTTCAGTATGCATCTTAATTTACCCCTTCTCTTAAACTTAGCCTACCCTCCCTGCCACCTAAGCCTCCCTAGCTCATCCAAATGTTTATGTGCCCAAACTAAGTGTATCCTTGACTATTCTTTTTTCCTGTCATCCCACATCTAATCCACAAATCCATTCTATTAGCTAATTCTCCAAAATTCATATCACATATGATCATTTCTACCCTGCTACTCCCTAATCAAACTACCATCACCTCCTGCCTGGACCATTGTAGGTGTCCCAATTGGTCTCCCTGCCTCCACTTCTGCCCCCCTAAAAACTTCTTCCATTCAGCAACAAAGATGATCTTTCCTAATCAAAAATCAGATCACATTATCTTCCTGATGGGAATTCACCACAGTCCACAACCAGAATGAAATCCAAACTCTTCCACCAGGTCTATAAGATCCTGCCCAATGTATACCGGACATGACCACCTTTCTCATGGCCCGACCCAATTCTCCCCTTCTTGTGCAGGAAACACCAGCTGTCCAGCTTCTTCTGCTCACAAGGAAAGGCAAGCTGGTTCCTATCTGAACCATTACACCTGCCACCCTTTGGCCATTTTGGGCTCTCCCCTCAGATTGTCACATAACTGTCTTCTCTCATTCAGGTCTCCAAAAAATGCCCCTCTTCTTTCCCTTACCACCGAGCTAAAGCAGCCTCACCTAGCCTTTCTCTTTCACACTACCCTATTTTATCTTCTTTATACCATTCATTTCATTTCCTTGTTTGCTATGTGTTTATCTGTTTCCCCCTACTAGTATGAGAATATAAGCTCCTTAAAGACAAAAGATTCTGCTTTGCTCATATTAATCAATATCCTTGGCCCCTAGGAGTTATTCTGTTGGATGGATGGATGGATGGATGGATGGATGGATGGGTAGAGGGACACATATAGGGTTCAATGGGCAGATGAACACATGGAGGGATGGATAGGTGAGCACCAACCTCATAAACAGCTCCATCTCAGCCCAGTTTTTACTCACGCTCTTGAACATCTTCATCTCTCTATCTTCAACTATCATCTTGATGTGTGACCCTTAATCTATACTTCCAGTCCAGTCTCTCCTAACCACATAGAGAGATGTATTCAACTGTCTTCTGGCTATTCCTAACCAGATGTCTCACCATGTATTAAACTCAAAATGCCCACAATGAAAACTACTCCTTTTCTTAATTTCTCATCCAAATGAAGACTACCATTATGTGTGCATGTAGCAAGGCTGAGATTTGGGGCATCAAGTTTCACTTCTTCCCAAACATTACCAAGACTTGTTGATTCAGTCCCAGATTTGAATACTTCTCTCCATCCACTCCACCTTGACTTACTGCCACACCATCGTTCCTCGCCAAGAGCACCGTAACAGTCCCACTGGCCCCTCCACCTCTAGATATCTATCCTGTACCTGGTCCCTCCACCCACACAATAGGGTGTTCCTTCAACTCAGACTTAATGTCTGTCATTCCCCTGAGTAAGCCTCTCTGGCAGTTTTGTCTTCATCCACTTCTGCTGCTGTAACACAATACTACAAACTGGTCATTTGTAAGCAGTTTATTCAGCCCATAACCCTGAGGGCTGTATGCCCAAAAGCATGGCAACAGCACCTGAAGCCCATCTGTGTGCTGTCATAACATGGCAGAAGGGCAGATGACGAAGCAAAAGTCAGAGAGCTCACTTTCAGAATATGAGATGTGAATGAAAAATAAGGTGAGTACTTACATTTTTTAAAAAAAATTATTACAGTAAGATACATTGCCATGAGTCCCCTCAAAATTCCCCCTCACTCCAATCACACTCATTCCATCTTCTTTGCCACTTTCTAAAGCAGTCCTGGAAGTCCTCTTTTGTGAATGTGTTTTGTTGCACTGTTGTGGCTGCCTCAAGGTCCTGAAACAATTCAAAACACTTTCCTTTCATGGTCATTTTGACTTCAGGGAAGAGTCACAAGTCACACAGAAGATCTGGTGAATAAGGAAGATGAGGACATGCCTCCATGTTTTTATGAGCCCGCCCTTCCATTGGATGGCATCTGGAAGCAGCATTCACCATAGTTTTCATCACACTTTGTAAGGATGCTCACAAAAGAAGACTTCCAGAACTGCTTCTGAAAGTGACAGAAAGGATGGGATAAGTGTGTCTGAAGTGAAGGGAGAGTATTTTGAGGGAGATTCATGGCAATTTGTCTTCTCCTATAGTAATTTTTAAAATTTAAACATTCACTGTATATTCTAATCACACCACTTATAGCCACTCCTGTAATAATGAACCCACTTCTGCACTAATGGAAATTACCCATTCACAAGGGTGGAGTCCCACTGACCTAGTCATCTACCAAAGGTTCCACCTTGCAATACCACCACAGTGGCAATGAAATTTCAGTGTGAGTTTTGGAGGAGACATTCAAACCACACAGTTCCCCATTGCCATGAGGGTGAAGTCAGAAGCCCCGAGCCTTTCATGACCTGGCCTTACCACATACTCCCACCATCAGCAGTAAGTGCCTGCATGTTCTCCAAGGTACACATTCTCTGTCTTGCCTCTATCCTCTGTCCGAAGTGCTGTCACATATCTTACATCTCTCTCCTACTCATAACACAGGAATTACTATGGGTGTCACCTGCAGGGAACCCTTCCCCAGTGCTCTGTTCCATCATTCAGGTTTAGATCAGGGACCTCTTCTATCTGCTTCCATAAAACCCAGGGTTTCTTTTATTGCACCCAAAGCTCTACACTGTGTTTGCTTTTTCACAGGTCTGTGAGCTCTCTTAAAGCAGAGTGACAGCCTTAAATGTCTTTAAACCCTCAATGCAGAGAATGGAGCTGACACAGAAAAAAGCATTCAAATGTGTGTGGATTGATGAGTGGAAGCTTGTGGGAGTACGGCATATATTTTGGCAAACCTAATAAGGGCTCTAGGCATTTTTGACAGGATAGAGTGATGAACTGGGTTTAACAAGATAAAATTTAATTGGAACAAATGTAAGGTTCTGCCCTTGGGTCCAAAAGGCACAGGTGTGGGAAGAGGGAGCCGTGTGTAGTTGCAGTTTATATGAAAAGCCTGGGGAGTTAGAGCTGTCAGTAAGCTCAGCACGGGTCAATAATGTGATCTGACTGCCAAAAAATTAATGCAATCTTAGCTTGCACTAAAAATGCAGTTTCCAGGATGAAAGAGGTTGAACCCATGGTTCACTGAGACCATACTCTCCTTCCATGTTCCTTCTGAGCTTCATTCAGGGGGCCGGTCTGAAATAGGACTGAAGAAAAGCTGAGGGAGCAAGGGGACTTCTGGTAAAGTCCACTGAGAATCAGGTAGAGGACCAGCACCCTCTTAGCCTTCGTGAAGCATTCGGGTCCTTGCTAGTCATCTTTGAACATTCAAAGATGTGAACCCTACGGTAAGGAATTAGTTCCTAACCAGTTGGACTATCCAGAACCGGACAGGTAAAGAGTCTGCGGTGAATGGATGCATTTCAAACTGCAACAGAATCATCTTGTGGTCAGCCCTGGATAGTCCTTTCCCCTATGAACAGTAGAATCCATGAATGCTCAAGTCCCTTGGGCGAAGTGCAGTATTTGCCAAGAACTCCTGCTCATTCTCCCATATACATATTTTAACTTACTTACAATACCTATTACAAAGCGAATGCTATTCAAATAATTATTATGTTGTATTTTTAAATTTTGTATTGTTTTTATTATTGTTTTATTTTTTATTGGGTTTTTTTCTGAAATGTTTTCAACCTCCAGTTGGTTGAATTCACTCTGCCCCTTTCAAACCTTTCACCAAACTCTCCTGCCCTGCCCAGGCAGGTCTTTTGGCCAGGAAGGCTCCACCCTGCCTTTCCTAGTTCACCCCTGCAGCACATCCTCCACCTTTACAGCCCTCCCAGCACACCGCAACCCACACCCTGAGCTTGGCACATCTGTCTTATACGAGTAAAGGAATAACATTGCCTTGACATTTCATTTTGCCATGTTTCACTAAGCCTCGTTTTTCAATTAGGAAAGTGTATTGATACACATAATACAGGTCAAATCCCATCGTAAGAAAATACACAAGTAATTTCATTACACTGGCATCCGGTTGTATCAAATACTTTGAAATAGGGAGACAGGAGGCATGGGACCTTGAGGTCCTACTTAGGAAGGGATTCTGTTGCAACCTTTTTTGTAAATTTGACCTGCATGTACTTTAATGAATTTTTAAACTATCCTCCTCCAGGCTGCCAATTACAGTCAATTTTCATTCATCTAAAAATCATAAACAGTAAATTAAGTTGAACATTACTCATTTAATACTCCCCTGGGGGTTTTCGATTTCTTCCTCCCCCAAATTAAGAAGATCCTACTGAATATGGATGTATGAATTTTTCTAGCCACTCTACTCAAAAGAATACAATAAATTTCAACTTTACTTTTCTATCTATTTTCTATTTTCATTTAATTTATAACCTCAGCCCTGTAGCTGCAAACCTGACCTTGCCAACATAGGGTCAGCCCAGTTAAATTAGGGTTCTTTCTTCCTGCCCCTATGCGGGTTCCTAGCTGTGACATTTAAGTTCTGATCCTCCACACTCATTAGACTTGCGGATCCAGCTTTCAGGATGGAACATTCTGTCAAACCCTCAGGTGTGATTGTCCCTCCAGGATGACATGTGTGGAGGGGTCCCATCTCTGGCTCTCCAATATAACCTGATATCATTAGGATTGTGGCCATGGCAAATAAGTGCTGTCCTGACCTCCAGTGAGCTAATCAGTGGTTCTGCAGGTCTGCTCCTCCATACTTGTTGGAAACGAGAATTCTCAGGCTTTACTCCAGACCAGGGATCAATGCCAGCAATCTGTGCCCTCACAAGCCTTCCAGGGGACTCTGATGCCCCTTCCAGTCTGAGAGGCATTGGAAGGGAGTTTATTTTCTTCACAGAACACAAGTCTGGAGGTTAGCGGCTGTCCCTTGGTGACATCACAGCCACTCCTAGCTATAGTGAAACCAGAAGATACACCATGAACCCTTTTGGCCTCACCAACCATCAGCTTCTGCTCAGAGCTGTTTTGCTCCACGTAGCAATGTGCCCTTTAGGTGATAATGAGCCTTCTGGTCCAGCACCAGGCTTCTTGGCTGCCTGTCACCCTGTACATGGAGCTTCTGACGCTCTCATCATAATGGTTCATGGACTTGGTTTCTCTTTGCCCAGCCCAGATCCTTTTTGCAGTTATTTTTGCACCTTGCCATCAACAACTTTTGCAGAACAATCACCCACCTCTAGGCCCAGGGGCTACACTTATTGGGGAACTCTGTCATTTACCTCTCTTGGACAAATGGGGCACAAGAGAGTTGTGAACAGGCAACAATCAGTACAAGCACCTCCCTTGTGGCCTTAAAACCATCCCAGTGAAAATTCTCTCTTTAAAAACCTCATCTTGGGCAGGATATTTAGCTCAGGGATTCTGCCTCCTGCCTCAAAAGTGCAAGATCCCGAGTTCAATCCCCAGTACCAAAAAAACCCCTCATCTGCAAGAGAAAAAAGCAACAACAAAGACTGCACAATATGTATTCCCCCCAAATCTCTCTGACTTACACCAGGAATGCATCTTAAGACAAATATGGGGGGCTTCTTTCTCCGCCTTTGCTCTGGGAGCAGAGGGAGCCTCAGGTACAGTGGTCTGGAGGATGTGGAGGCAGAGGGAGTGCAGCAAGGAGAGAAGGACTGAAGGCAGGAGGCTTGGAATCCTGTCAAATCCAGAATGACTTCATCAACAATAGCTGCTGTTTTCACAAACATCTTTGGAAGGGAATATAGTACAGATGTTGTAGTGTGTTGGTGGGGGGTGTCTCCCCTTATGCTGCATCTACAAAGTCCAAAATAGCAATGTGCAAAGACGTCTCTCTCAAACACAATTGTTTTGAGAGGAAACCTGGTGGAGTGGATGGAATAGCTGGGGTAAGAGTGGAAAGAATTGGGTTCTTTATCCAGACCTGCCACCTCTAGCTAGGGAGTCACAGAGAAGTCAGTTGATGCCCTTGAATTTTGGACTCTGAAGCCCATAAAATGGGAGTGAAACACCTCATATTTTTCCTACCCATTTTATAGGTAATGTAAGGATCTTATGGACTAAGGCAATAAAAGTACTTAGAATTAAAGCAGTGACTGTACAAGTAAAATATCATATAAGAATCATTATCTTATAATACTCTTATAAACTAAAGGGGAGTATCATTATTTGCTTTAATAGAACCAAGGGTTTTCACCCAAATTAAATTCCAGTAATGTTTCTGGCCTCACTTATGGCTGTCTCTTTATACATGCCAAAAAGTTTAAGGAAACAAAATAAAGAGATGAGACAAATAAAGAAAAAAAAAACAGAAAAGTATGTTCACCATGTAACTCAGCAGGTTATTTTATGTCAAGTACAAGTTATTTTGCATACTGATTTTCTGCCTGCTTGATCTATGAATTACTGAAAAAGAGGTATTGAAATCTCCAACTGTAATAGTGGATGTATCTATTTCTCTTGGGTGTATCTATTTCTCCTTGCAGTTCTGTTTTTGACTTGTGCATTTTGATAAGTGATTAGTATATGCATATTTAAATATTTACGATAATTATATCTTCTTGAAGAATTGACTTCTTCCTCATAATGTAGGGCCTCTCTTTATCCTTGATAATTTTCCTTGTTCTGAAGTCTTTCTCTAAAATTAACATAGCTACTCAAACTGTTTGGTTTGTTTGTTTGTTTGTTTGTTTGGGGCTAGTCTTGGCATGGTGTATTTTTTTTCATGTCTTTCCTTTTAACCTATCTGAGTCTTCATAAAATAGGTTCCTACATTGTAAACAACATATCATTGGGTCTTTTTTCTTAATCTACTCTGACAAAGTCTATCTCTTAAATTTGTGTATAGAGACCATTCACATTTATAGTGATTATTGATTTAACTGGATTAATATCTGCTGTGTTTGTACCTGTTTTCTATTCATTGTGTTTGTTCTTTATTCTCCTTTTTTCTGCTTTCCTTGGCTTTAATTATTTTACTTGATTCTATCTTATCTGCTTTAGCATATCAATTAAACTTCCTTTTAAAAAATGATTTAGCACTTGCCCTAGAGTTTCCAGTACACATTTTTAATTAAATCTAAGTCCACCTTCAAATAACACTATATCGCTTCACACACAGTATGTGGACCTTAGAAGAGAGCATTCCCATTTATCCCTCACATCCCTTTGACATTGCTGACGTTCATGTCACTCATCTGTGTTCCACAATCACCAAATACCTGGGTATCTCCCTCTTGGGTGAGCCACACGGCCTCATGGCATTCATGAAAATTGCCATTTAAGAGTTCCTACCAGTTTATGGATTCAAGTGGCTTCAGATTCGGGCAAACAGACCTTGGCTGTGCGTCCTTGGGTTTGCCTATCTCAGTAGGTTTCAAACGGTGGTTTGCTCTGCATCCTCGATTTCTGAGGAGTTGAGGAAAAGTCATTGAATTTCAATCTATTTTCTTGCTGTTAAAAGATAGAGGTGAAGCCAGGCAGGGTGGCTCACACCTGCAATCCAGCACTCTGGGAAGGTGAAGCAGGATGATCACAAGTTTGAGCCCAGCCTGGACAATTTAATGACTTAGTGAGACCCCCATTTCAAAAAAAAGAGACAGGGGTGGTGACATCCAAGCTCTTCACATGCAGGAATGAAATCGGAAGTTCAGCAGATTATGTTGCAGTGTGGATATTATAATTGTATTTGCTTGTTCTTTTTCAAAGCATCCAGATCTCAGCTCCATGCTGCTCCATCCAGCTGGCCAACCCTGACTCCAGAGAGAGAGCATGCCTCACCACACAGAGGGGATGACCGAATCTCCAGTCTGATCTCAGAAACTTGTCCTGGCCTAGCATTACTGGCCCACTGGAGAGCACTTACATTACTCCTAGTCCCTGTGCTGGTTACAAGCTCAGAGAGCGCTGGCATCACCATTCCGGAACCTGCTGCCATTTTTTGGTGCAAGAGTCATAACTGCTCCTATGCAAGGACTGCCCCTGATGAGCTCATCTCCCCATAGTCACCATTAATCATGTTCTTATCTACCCAACAGCTCACCAGAAATAACCTGCTTTGTTAAATAAAATTTTAATCAAAGATTTGATTATAATATGCACTTTAAAGACACTTAAGCAAATTGTTTGGCTTAAAAAAAGAAGGATTCTGCTTTCTCCAGAACCCTATCAGCCTGAGCTCTTAGCTGGCAGCTCCACACAATGAGAACAGATGCTTGCACTGATGACCCTGCAGCACTACAGGATCCTGGAATGCTTTTGAACCACTGGAGAAAGATTAAATTATGTTCAGTAGTGCTTCCGTGTTAAGTGCATTTCACACTGTATTTCATGTCTGTGGAATTGGATCATTCACACAAGGCACAAGGTGACTCTCTTATTGTCCGGGATCTAATTCATTTCAGTTCAATTTGAATTACAAAGGTTTACTAAGCACCTACCGCTCATCCTGAGCTTTGGTACACACTGGAAGACCTATTCCATTTATTCATGGAGCTCACAATTTCATGGTTAAATACAAGCAAGCAAGCAAACAAACAAATAAATACTCCACGCCTTACAACCCCAGAGCATCCAAAAGTTGCCTGGATGAGTATTTGTTCAATGACAAAGTGCTGGACAGGCACAGAGACAGGAGTGATAGGAGAAAGAAACACAGGATAAGGTATTTTAGCTCCCCTCTAGCAGATTCTCAGGATGCCAGCTATCAATATAGCGGAGGAAAGTTTCCTAACAAAAGGGAAGGTGATGAGAACTTACTGGGAATGGAGAAAAATCTGGTATTTCTGGAAGATGTGGGTGGAAAATGCCAAGAATGATTCTGCAAAACTAAGTCATAGAGAGCCTTGAATGGCAGTCTGAGACATTTGAATATTTTCCTATAAGTAGTGGGATGTCAGCAAGGATTTTTGAGCAAAAGGATGAAGGTTCAGATGGGCTTTAGAAAGATCCCTCCCGAGCACTGAAGTGAGAAGTTTTGCAGTACTGGAGATTGAACCCTGGGCTTTCACTCTAAGCTACCTCCCCAGTCCTTTTTTAAATGAATTTTTAATTTTTTTTAAATTTTATTTTGAGACAAAGTCTCACTAATTCATTATATTGCCCAGCTAGGACGCTAATTGGGATCCTCCTACATCAGCCTCCCAGAGTGCTGAGATTATAAGCATGTGTCACTATACCCAGTTCACCACAGTAGCTTTTTTTTTTTAATCTTAAATTCTTTTATTGGTACATTTTAGGTATACAGTACGTTTACATTTATCATTGGGTGCTTGTACCTGTACATGATGTATCTTGATTCTTATTTTTTCCCCATTCCCTGTGCACCCTTCACCCCCTCTACCCTTCCCTATTTACATAGACATCATTTCCATTTTTTTTTCTTTTCTCATAATTTTTCCTTTCCCTTCTTTATACCTCAGTAGCTTTTAAAGTGGCTTCTACTGGGTGTGTTGGCAAACACCTATAATCCTAGCCCTCTTGGAGGCTGAGTCAGGAGGATCTCAAGTTTGAGTTCCACCTGAGCAATTTAGCCATTTAGTGAGGACCTGTTTCAAAATAAGATGAATGAATAAAAAGGGCTGGGGATGTAGATTAGTGTAAAGGCCCTAGATTCAATCCCCAGTGCCATAAAAAAAAAAGTGGGAAGGGAAGGGAGGTACTGTATACATTCAGGCCAGAAATAAGAGAGAATGGAAATAGATGTATAGTTCAAGAAATATGCTACTGGTTAAAGGCCCTTTCCAAAACTCATGTTTATATGTAATTGGCCTTGTAACAGTACTCAAGGTGGGGCCTTACCAGGTGATTAGGCCATAAGAGCACCACCTCATGAATGGACTGGCGTTACAGAGGGAGTAGGTGATCAATGGAGTGTTGTTACAAGAGCCAGTTTGACCCTCCTTTGCATCTGTCTCTCATGTATGGTACCTGTCAGCCATGTTAAGACATTGCACAGAGGCCTCACCAGAGCCTGGCACCGTGCTCTTGGACTTCCCACCCTCCAGAACTGTGAAAAATAAATCTGTTCTTGATAAAGTATCCAGTCTCAGGTGTTCTGTTACAGCAGCACAAATGGTCTAAGAAAGATATTACAGAGGTAGATTCAATAGCACTTGGGAACCACCTGGGTGTGAGAAGAGGAAGGAGCTGAAGAAAGCTCTAGAGAACTCTGTCGGGGGAGCTAGCTGCCATACTCCAGCCCACCCTGTATCCACAGCCTTTGAAATGTACTCTGCAGCTCCTATCATTGAGCGAGGGACTCTAAGTCTCTACTCCTTAAAAATGGGTTCCAGCTCTACACTGCTTGGGTCCAGAGCCAATATTGAACAGCTAGGCTGGGGTAGAGGGAGAGGCTCACACCAGGTAACTAAGTTTAGGTTTCCTAGCAACAGTCCCTGCAGCAAGAATTCAAATGGATATAATGCATTTAGAAGATGATCCCAAAAGCTTGGGTAGAGGGGTAGGAAAGTGAGACTACGGAGAAAGGAAGCCAATAAGGAACAGGTTATGGAACAAGTTACCATTATGACCTCTGAGAGACATCTTCATCATCCACCTGTGCGAGGAAGGACTTTGGGTATTTAGCTACAAGTCAGTGCTCGAGGGTTTTTGGGGAGAAGACAATGTCCAATGGCTGGGCTGACACATGAGCAGAGGAGACTCTAGCCTGCTTGGTTTCAACCTAGATGACTTCCAGATGGAAGGCAAGCCAATTCTACCAGTGATAGAATTGGAACTCCAGAAAGCTGAAGACTAAGCAGATGTAGGCAATGTCTGTGTGTGTGCATGTGCCTCTCACAGGCGAGACCAA
>NW_004624740.1:11693026-11704640 GCF_000247695.1 Heterocephalus glaber | reverse complement strand
AGGCAAATCAAAAAAGGAGGAGGAGGAGGAGGAGGAGGAGGAGGAGGAGGAGGAGAAGGAAAGAGTGGCTGGGAGATGTAGTTCTGCCATCCTGAGGAGCACAGTGAGTGACCAGACCCACTCAGGAGTTTGTACACAGACCCAAGCATAGAAGCCAGAGTGCTGGGCAGTAGTACCAGGAAACAGGTTAGCCCAGTGTCTGCAACAGACACATGCATGCCAGCAATGATGTCAGTGGCTGGCCTTGGTGTCCCAAGTCCGATATGCACAAGCTCACCCCATGTGCCCATTCACCTATATCCCCTCAGTCCCCACTGCCTTTGCATCCTCCTTGCATCCTCCTTGCCACTGGTTTCCCTGGGCAGTGGGCTTCCACATCTGTCTTCAGTTCTGGCTGCTCTACCTACACTGTGTGGCTTCAATGCAACCATGTATTTCCATCAGTTCTGTGGGCTGAGAAGCCCAAGATCAAGGTGTCGGCCAGTTTGATCCTGGGGAGAGCTCTCTTCCTGGTTTACACACTGCTGTCTTTTCTCTGTGTCCTCATATCAAAGAGTAAGATGGATCTTGTGCCTCTTTCTCTTCTTATAAAGGCACTAATCCCATCATGAGAGCCCCACCCCATGAGCCCATGATGCATCCATTTGCCACATCTCAGTGGACTCACCTCCACATACCATCACAGTGGGGGTTAGGGTTTCAACACAGAACTGGGGAGAGTGGTGGGCACCAATATTCAGTCCATAACAACACATTTCCCTGAACCCCATCTAGCTTGGCTAGATCCAGCCCACTTTGCCTCACCCTTGCCAAACCTATGTTTCTGAGGTCAGGACCCTGCCTTGAAGGACTTAGCCACTGTTCAGACTCCTGCTCAGGTGGAATAAGGCATCTAAAACCAAAGCCCTGCCACGCACCCAACTTTAAGGCATGTCACTCTCCAGAGGTCCCTGCTGCAGACTCATAGCCCCTACTTTTGTGTTTCTTTGGGAACTAAAGCCAGCCTGGATGGAGCCAGAGTCCACCTTGGCCCCCTGGACTCTGTCACTTGAACCGCAGGCTCTCCCTTCTCTGTCACCACACCCTTGTAGGGCCAGCCCTGCAGCTGGGTTAATTCACTCCACCTCCTACCCCCATGGTCTCCCCTGCCTCCCTCTCCAGTTTGGTCTCTTTTGCAAAGGAACTGGTTTTTCCATTCTCATCCATTCAGCCTATGTTCACTGCACCCACCATGTGCCAGGCATTGCTGAGGATCGAGGAGTAAGTGAACATGGATTATAGGTGCCACCCAACGAAAAAAAGCCCTGTTACCTGGAAGTGGCCAACGAGCATACATGGGAGGGGTATGTTATTGGAAGAGTGCTGCTAGCCTTGGACTTTGTGAGTGGCACCAGGCAAGTTGAGTCAGCACCCTTAGCCAGCAAAAACAAAAGAAAAGCCTGGCTATAACCCAGGGTTGTATGTAGCAGAAAGAGGGAAGAGACCAGGCCTTAACCTAACTGAAGGATGCACTCATTAGTGGCTCCCAGCTGACCCCAGGCAGCCTCCCAGCAGGGTCCAGCCTCCCAGCACCCCAGATCTGAGGACTGTGCCCAAGCAGGTGGCAGCTTTCCTGTGGTGAGGCTGTGGAGGACCATTTGCAACTTCAGAGAGCTGGGGAAATGCTCAGTCTGAAGAGCTGCCAGGTCTTATCGAAAGAGCCATGTGCTGGTGCTAAGTCTGGTGGGACCTGATTCCAAAGGAACCCTAAGAGCTGCTGCAAACGGGGTGTTTAAAGACTTAGGAAACCCTGCGTGCAGTTTTCGATGTTTCCAACCCCACTGAGAAAAGTGGGAGTTAGGAGATTTATAGGGGAATCAGCTTTCCTCCCGACAGCCCCTCCCCGGGCTCTGGTGCCACCTCTTCTACATCTAGCACTAAGCAGCCAAGAACAAGGCTTGCTGGGGAGGAAATAAGCCAGTTTCTAGGTCCCCTGTGTGGAGAGAGGGCATTTCCCCAAATGCACAGGCCAGAAATCCTACCCCACTTCCCAAACCCAGGAGCAATACCTACAGCATCCCACCAGCCTCTGAGAAGCTCTCCAGCCCAGTGGGCTCTGCTCACCCATTAAGCCAGCTTAGCCCAGCCCATGGCCCAGAGCTTGAGCCAGCTGAGAATGTTCTTCAAGGTACCAGATTTCCCTGCCCACTGCATCACGCTGCCTGTGCCTATTCCCAACCCCTGACAAGAGCTAGACACAATCTGGTGCAATGTTGGTCTGTCCTGCTTGCCCTGGTGTGTCACTGTGTTGTCTGGAGAGAAGACCCCTCCACCAAGAGCCAAACAGGCCTTCCCAACTGTGCACACCTGTAACCCCAGGCCTCTTGGAGGCTGAGGCAGGAGGGTCACAAGTTCAAACCCAGCCTGGGCAATTCAGCAACTTAGTGAGACCTTGTCTCGAGATAAAAATGTTTTTAAAGGGCTGGGGAGTGTGAAGGCCTTGGGTTCAGTCCCCATTATCACACACACACACACAGTATGTCACAGTGCCCAGTGAGGGATATTTGATTACTTTGCCCCTTTACAGACGTGGGAATGGAAACACAGATTGGTTCTGGTCTTGCCTGAAGTGATCCAGCTAACAGGATGGGGCGTGATTCAGTTCCCAGCACACACTGAAGTAGGTGCCCCTCTACTCTTCCTCCTTTCCACCCAGTCCTGTGTTCTGCTGGCCACAGGAAAATGAAAATGACTCCCTGTGCTCCTCTGTGGGTCCCAGTGGGAATGGATCTGAGGTCTTTGGGGAGCTTGAAGATCTCCATGCTGAGCCCTCCAAGGCCCTGGGATGAAAGGGATTCCACTAAGCATGAACATTTTTTTCTTGTTAGACTGTCCATTTTTTCCTTTCGGCATGTTCTTCCTTGCAATCATTCCTTTTTCTTTCCAGACCCCAGGAGCCCGAAATAAACACATGCAGTCTTTGCATTGATGTAAATAACCATTGGCTTTATTGAACCCATCTGCTCCGGCTGTTGGTTGAAATCATAGCTCTAGAGTGTTTTCCACCAAACGACCCTTGGGTATTCAGGAACTCTCGCAGCTCTCTTGCCTGGGAACATTTGTTCTGCTCCTTCAAAAGGGACTCTTACTCTAGGAGCCCTTTGTTCACTTTCCTGGTGTCCTTGGGGCTCAGGGGTGGAGCCATTTTCTCCTCATTAACATCACTTTCTCTCTCTGTTCTCTCCCGGAGCTTCTTCCTATCTCCCAGCCTCTCAAACTGCCTGGCTCCATCATTCTGTGCTGCGACCTTAAGTTTGGAGACAGCCAATGAGAGCAGCTGTCACCATATCCTGTGGTGTCCACAGTTGCAGCCTGGCTTCTGGGTGGCTGCACGCGTCTCATACAGGGGAGCCCTTCTCTTGTAGTCAGGACAGCAGCAGCAGCCAAACGTCTGCAACACTCGCTGCGTAGCAGGTGCTATCTGAGCCTTATGAAAATATCCTCTTGGTACACAGTGGACCCTTGACTTGTGAACTCAATTCTTTCAGAAGGGCTGATTGTAATGCAAGTTGGTCAGTGAAGGCTCAGGCTCCTCTACACCGCCTTCAAAGTCTCTCTCCTGTACACAGGCAGATCTCAGTGTCCTTAGAGAGACATTGACCCAGGATTTCTCAGTTAACCCCACACAGGAAAGGATATTGTAATGTTTCTTCCAGAACTCTTTAAGGGTTAAATCTGTATCTGATGGGCCAGAGATGTAGATCAGTGGCACTGAGCCTGCCTGGCAAGGGCAAAGTCCTGAGTTCAATTCCTGGTACTGGAAGAAAAAATCTGTATCTGAGACCATCTGGATGCACAAGTGGCCAGCATTCAAGTCATAAATCAAGACTTTGGTTGTTAAGTTAAAATTAAAATTCTGGTCATAACCCAAGTTGTTCATATGTCAGGCTAGTAGTAATGAGGATCCACTGTATTCCACAGCCACCCAAGGAAATTCAGGCACTGACACGGATGAAGTAATCTGACCAAGATCATGCAGACAGTAGGAGATAGGGCTGGGACTCTAACCCTAGAAGAGTTCAGCTATACCCCACTGATCTAGAAGTCCCAGGGAGGTGAGCCTATCTCTTCTGTGTGTGGTTGATTTTATTTTTTTGTCTTGTGGCTGAGTTGTTCTTTGCTTTCTGCTTTGTGTTTGTTTGCTGCTTTGCCTTTTTCCCTGATTTCCTGCATCCCCCGAGTACCACTCAGTACCTTATCCTTTACTGCAATCAGTAGCCCCATCCTTGCTCCCTATAACAATTATGCTTAATTTGGTAGGTACCTAGAGAGTTAGTAACGTGCAATTCTTGGTGTGTCTGTGTGGATCACAGAGGCATGACCTTGGGCGTTATATATGGTCCCTGGCTCCTTACACTCTAGCACTGTTATCCTGCTCTGCTTCCTGGCCCCCATGAAATGAGCAGCTTTCCTCTGCCAAACCCTCCCACCATAATGTTTCTATCTTGGAGCCAGCTGACCATGGACTGAATCCCCCGAAACCATGACCCAAATATACCTCTCCTTTAGATTGTGGGTATCAAGTATTTGTCTCAACAGTGCGGAAGCTGACTAATCCAGCCCCACATTGAATCAGTGGCCAAGTCCTATGGATTCATTCATTTCAGAAATATTTAGTGACTGCCTACTCTATGCTGAGCACACAGTAAGTGAACAAGATAGATAGAGTCCCTGTGTGTTGCACACTCCCTGTCTCTTTCCTATGCCTCTCATTCCCTATCTCATCCCCAGCTCAGGTTGAGGTTCACACTTACCTGCACAGTTACTATACCCTCTCCCTCTCCACTGGGCTTCTTGCTGCATCTCAGAGCAGGCCTTCTCCCAGCTCCAAGCGCCCAGCGCCCAGAACTCTTGTCTTAATCTCTTCAGGCTGCCATAACAAAATGTCAACGTCTGGGCTTATCTTACTAGCAGCAGCAATTTATTTCTCACTATTCAGAAGGCTGAGAAATACAAGATTAACAAATTCAGGGTCTGGTGAGGGCCCACTTCCAGTTTCATAGGTGGCGCCTTCTGTCTGCATTCTCACATGGCAGAAGCAGGGAGCAGCCCTCTGGAGCCCTTTTTATAAGAGCACCAATTCCAATTTCAGGGCTCTGTTCTCAGGATCAAGTCACTGCCTCAAAGGCCTCTGCCTTCTAAGAACATCTCAGGAGGTAGCATTTCAATACTTCAAGGAAACATAAACTTTCAGACCATAACAACTCCCTAAAAGCCAGCATGCTAAACCCCCAGTTGGGTGCTCTGGTTGACCCAGACTTGCTGGTTCCTATTTCTCCAAATATACTTGTTTCCCTCTGCCCATCCTCCTTCAGCCTGTCCCATCCTAGACCATGTCAAAGACAGGGATCATGGGCTCTGTTAAGCACAGCATAGCAGAGGACCCAGTTCTGGCCTTACTCCAACCAATCCTTCTTTCCAGGGTCACCTTTTTCCAACTTGATCTTCCTTGTGGGTTCCAGAATTTTTTTTTTAATTCATCCTTATTTCATTCCTTCAGAGTTCTTCTATTGTTATTCACAATTTAGCATGAAGGATCCTGGGAAAATGGAGGAGGTGGAGATGCTGAAAGCAGATAGGAGCTGCTCAGACGTTTCTCATAAGTCCAGGCCAGAAGTTAGAGGCTGAGTACAAATGGAGTGGAAGATATGACATGAACTCCATGTTTTCCATCCTGTTCTAACATGTGAAGTGGGATGAGAGCAGCCGGCACTTGATGCTGGTGGTGGAAGCCACAGTTCAAACACAGAACATCTGGTTTCCCACATCCTGTTTAAAGCACTGAGCTATCCTCCTTTACTGCTGAGGACTTTGTACCTAACCATTCTGACTTTAGCAGGAAGACAGATTGTAAAGCAGTGAGCGAGAGAAGTGAAAGATGGACTGAGAAGGTTGAATCCGGTCTGGGTCAGAGGTGTCAGTGGCAGGCCTGTGGTGGTAGCAGTGGAGCAGGAATAAAACAAACAGGCTGAAGATTGGCTTGCAATCTGGGCAAAGTCAAGACTGAGTCCTAGGTTTGAGTCAGCAGCCAAGTGGATGTCTTTATCGAAAGAGAACCAGGCTGGATGGTAGAGGGTCCCAGAGCCCAGTATCCTTGCCCTCAGGTAACTTCTGAGCCCACATCAGCCCTGCAGCCCCATGCTAGGAAAAGCCTTGGACACAGATGCCAAGGTTCGCTTGCGCTGACAGGTCCAAGAACCACAAAAGCCTCATTTTATTTAAAACACAGGGCTTGGCGGAATTCCCTACCTAGCAGAGACAAGCCCATTACTTCATCTCATGAGCTGCATTACAGCCTCTGTTTTTGTGTTTCTATTAGCAAAGCCTTTTGGCCAAAACTCCAGCCAACCCATCAGTCATTCCTCCCAGAGGCCCACAAGCCAGGCAGCAGAGGCTGGAATCCCAGGAGACATCCATAACCCTTTCCAATGGGACCAAGTCCCAAAGACTGTCCCGTTTATGCATACGAGGCCTTATTGCTTTATGTTTTTAATTAAAAGCAGATTTTTATCAATCCCCCCAAAATCTATTAGGGAAACTAATTTTGCTTCCAATCTCCCCATTTAATATTCCCCCAGTGACCATAAAAAGCTGTGGAGTTTCAGTTCATGATTTGAATCTTTACAGATAATTAGCTGGTGGAATGACTGGAGAGGGAAGCAGGTACATATTTTCACAACTTGGTTGGGAGTGGGTAGGAAAGTCGTGGGAGAAGCAGCCCCCACCCCAAGGCAGTCCTGGCTTGTTTCTGTTCCCAAATCCTAAACATGCACTTAACTGAAAGACAAATTCATTTATGTTCTCTCATCGCTGCCATGAAAAGTGTTCCTCCTTGTTTCTGCGCAATTTACTCTAAAGCCACTTGGGTTTCCTACCTTCAACATCCCCTCCATGGTCCTTGTCATTGACTTTACTTGTTCCAGGCCACCTCCACCCACCCCACCAGCTGGCCTTGGCTTCCCTCTTAGCCATGAGACACTTTACCTGCCATCTCCTCTCCAGCCTCCTCCTCCTCCTCCTCCTCCTCCTCCTCCCACATCCTTCTCTCCTGCCCCCCCATGCCTTCTCCTCTCAGACTCAGTTACCATCACCCTAAGCTGACCAGTGAGTGGGTCAGACACTGTGTTATAACACATGTAAGCACCTAATGTAACACCCACACATTCGACCACCCCACACGTACTTCATTGACTTCTGAAGAATCTGAGGCTCCTAGAGATTAAAATATTTACTCATCCTTTTCTCCCTCACTTCCTTTTTGTCCTTCAACTCCTTTCTGTTCCTTCCCTTTTGTCCTTCAAGTCATTTTTGTCATTTATTTAAGATAGATAGATAGATAGATAGATAATAGATCAGCCAATCAATTCATGGATGATAGATGAATGAATGGATAGATCCATGGACAATATGTACATAGATCTACCTATTACGGATGGGTGGATAGATAGATGATAGATAGATAGATAGATAGATAGATAGATAGATAGATAGATAGATAGTTGAAAGAGAGAGTTGGACTATAGTAGCTGGCAAAAATCAACCAAGTATTTCACTCCACCATATTGTCCCTCTCCTAATAAAGTTCTCTCAGTGACATTCCTCTTTCCACTTCTTATTCCTCTGCTTTTCTTCTAGGTAGACTCTTAGCTTCATGAAACCTAATGAGGTAGATTTTAAAGGCTGGAAAGAACAAACAAGTGACCAAGAGGGTTGTGTGGATACCCAGGTATCAATCAGGACAAAAGAGGTAATGAATGTGAGAGGTCTTCCATTGTACATAGTAAGGGTCTCATCATGAGGTTCCAGAATCATCACATCCAATAAGGATCACAGTGCCAGGGGAGATGCTTTGCAAAAGTCATTCTCAACCTCACCATGGATTTCAGCCACCCAGCGGGCTTCTTAACCTGTAGGATGTTGGCCCTATCCTACTAGTTTCTGACTCCCTGGGCCAGGGAAGGGCCTGCGACTTCACAGTTCCCACAATGTTCCTAGATAATGACGAGGCTGCTCCAAGCACCCCCCCCCCTTGGAAAACAACTGCTGTAAAGTAATTTTTGGAAGTTATTTTTGGATATTACATGATGTTCAATAATATCTCTTTTAATCAAATCATATTATCTGGCATATCGGGAAATGAAGGAAACAATTGCAGCTAGTTTGTTTCCAAGGATGGGTCAAGACCAGCAGGATGATGGAACTTTAAATGGTTGACTATCACCTGCCCCATGTTTTCTGATACCATCTGGAACTCTCATCTCTATCTACCATGATCCTATGTCTCTGCCTCTTTGTCCTGTACCATGGGAATTCATGGTCTGTCTGTCTTGCTTGCTATTAAAACTCCAGGTTTTAAGACTAAAACAGAATTCTGAGTGTGTGTGTGTGTGTGTGTGTGTGTGTGTGAGACAGAGAGAGACACAAATGTAAATATGTGTGTGTTGGTGTCTGTTAATTGATTCCTTAATAAATAGGACTCTCATAAAATGGAAAAAGAATGGGCTCAGAGCTTGCTATAGATTTGAACATTTGTGCCCCCACCAAGATTCCTATGTTGAAGCCCAATTTCCAATTTGGTAGTTTTTAGAGGTGGGGCCTTTGGGAGGTTATTAGATCAAGAGGGCAGAACCATCATGAATGGGACCCTTTTAAAAGTAACTCCAGAGTTCTCCTTCATTCCTTCCCCCAAGAGGGCACATAATGAGACGACAACCATCTATGAACCAGGAAGAGAGCCCTCCCCAGATTCAGAATCTGCTGACACCTTGATCTTGGACTTTCAGCTTCCAGAACTGTAAGAAAAACTTCTGTTGTTTATTAGCTACCTGGCCTATGGTGTTCTGTTATATCCACTCTAATGGGTTAAGACAGAGCTGGTAAGTGTGAACCACACTCCTCTGTGTAGACTACTAGTGTTTCTCTGGGCTTGGAACCCTCAGCAAAATATCCCTGCAGTGTCCCTGCCCTCCCACACACAGCCCTTTCCACAATAGAGTCTTGTAAGCATACTCACCTGAAAGACTGAGCACACCTGATCTCCCCTGCCCTGTCTACCTTGCTGCCATGTACTCACCAGGAACCAATGAGCAGAAAAGTCCTTCCACCAGTATCGAAAATACTTGGAATGATAACTCACAAACTGTAGTCTCCTCCCCTCCATTTCTGGATCTCCCACTTCTCAAGTCTTCCAAGTTGGCACCACAATCTTTGGGTCTGATCAAGAGATGGTCTAACCCTCCATCAGTGGCATATTCAAAAGCATTGCTCTCAACCAGCCAAAGTTTGCACCTCTTGTTCAAATACTATGAAGAATTTCACAATGACAGTGACCATAGAGCACTAATTAGTCAAGGGTGGTCCAATAGTGAGTGCACAGGCTACACATGGCCAGCATCTTTGGACAAAGTCAATAAACCCAACATTCTTCCATATCCGGGAGTCCTGTCTGCATCTGGCATTCTGTCCAGGGGACTAAAGGATGGTCCTAGGTTCCAGGTCCCTCCTGGGAGTTTATCAGCTCCAGAGCAAACAGCCCTTGCTTTCCATCCCACAGGGCCTGTTTAAAGCAGCACCCACCCACACGGCGCTCCCTGGTGTGATAGAAAACTCTGAGCAGGTAGGTAGCAGAGGCCCCTAGGGAACGTCTCGCTCCCCGCCTCCCCTTGCTGACTGCTAACCCGCAGCAGCACTGTGTGCATTCTCTCTCTAGAGCATCCTGAATTTGACATTGACCCGGAGTAAGTTCCCTGCCCAGAACAAGGGCACTTCCTTTCGGAGGCAACGACACCATCCTGTCTCTTAAAATGGGTCAGCTCATTATTGGCAGGCATATTCCGAGGCCTCAAGAGCAGAATAAGTCAAATACAAAATGGCTATTAACTTCCCAAAGTTTCAAACCAGCTGGGGAAATTAGAAAAACTAATAGAAAAATAGATCTCGCAACCCTGAAACTGAAAGAACTGAAAAAGCTTCAAGATGAGATCAAACACAAGGGAGGGAGTTGTTTCCCCAGGAGTCTGAGTCTCCCCAGCAGCTCGGAATTTCAAACCCGGCTGGGGAAAGGTTGTGAGGTTGTAAGGGAAATGAAAGGACATTCTGGAATTTGGGTTGTGCATTAAAATTGCCTTTGTTTAAAACAAACAAAAACAAAACTGAGCCACAGGCAATTCGATAAGGATTTTACTCCATAAAAATTTCTTAACTTTTTATATAGAAAACTTGAAGACTGTACAACATGGAGAGGACACAATGAACCCCCACGTACCCCATCCAGTTTTAGAAATTAACAACTCAGGCTAGTCTCCTTTTGACCTCTGCCTCCACCCATTTCTTCCCTCCATCCCCACTTGACAATAATTCCTTGAATATTAAATCAAAATCTTATTTCCCATGTTATCTGACGTATTTTTAAGAATTTCATAATTATTAAGTTTTTGTCCCCTACTGCTCACAAAAGTTTCCAACTAACAATATCAACTATCAACAATAGGGTTAACTCTGGCCCGGAATGTGGCTGGGTTACAGAGCACTTGCCTTGCATGTGCAAGGCCCAAGATTTGATCCCCAGCACCACAAAAAAAGAATGAGGTTACTGAAAACAGTTTAAATTTTTCCAGTTTTGGCCTTAGGATATACCATACAAAGGATGGTAGTCAAATTACTATATTCTGAAATCATTTGGAATAGTTACTCTATGTTGTTTTGCCAACTGGATACATATTTGAGTTCATTTGCTTCCTTTTACTTTGAGTTCATTTGCTTCCATTTATTTTGGCATTGCTTTTTTATTTAATTTGATTTTACAGTCACATAAAATGTTTATATGGCTCAAAAGTCAAAAGATCAAGCCTAATAATGGATGGTCAAAGACACTTAGATTTTATCCTGGTCCCCTCTGTCCTATTCCTTCTCTCCTCCTGTAAGAAGTCTTTTAACAATAGTTTATCCATATTTTAATCATATTTTAATTGACATATAGTAATTGTACATATTTATGGGGTCTAATGTAGCATTTCAATACACATACATAATGTGTAATGATCAAATCAGGGCAATTGGCATATCTATCCCTCAGACATTTATCATTTCTTTGTATTAGGAACATTTTAAAATCCTCTCTATTAATTACTTTAAAATACTCAATTAATTCTTACTACCCATACTTATCCTACTGTGCAATAGAACATTGAAAGTTATTCTCCCATTTAATTGCACTCCTAACCTACTACCCAGCCCCTCTTCATCTCTCCCTTCCCCACAACCTTCCCAGATTCTAGTGACTATGTTTCAGTTCTCTACTTCTCTGAGATCAACTTTAGCTTCCACATAGGAGTAAGAATGTCCAGTGTTGCTTTTCTGTGCACTGGATTTATTTCTCTTAACATGGGCACCAGTTTCGTCCACGTTGCTACAAGTGACAGAATATCATTGTGTTTCTGACTGCAAAGCTTTTCTTTGTGTATATATACCACACTTTCCTTATCCGTGGACACATTCATAGACACCTAGGTTGACTCTGTATCTTGGCTACTTGCATATTTTTAACACAAGGAGATATATATATATATATCTATCA
>NW_004624740.1:11549992-11692926 GCF_000247695.1 Heterocephalus glaber | reverse complement strand
GACTGTTTCCAGAATCCCTCACAAATACCAAAACTCACAGACTCTCAAGTTTCTTATATAAAATGTCACAATGTTTCCATATAACCTGTGCACATCCTCCTATGTACTTTAAATCATCTCCAGGTTACTTACAACACCTAATACAACATAAGTGATATGTACCTAGTTACTGTATTATTTAGAAACTCACAATGAGAAAAAAAGTGTACAAATTCTGTACAGATGTGATTTTTCACATGTATTTGAATATTTGGTTGCTAAGCCTGCAGATACATAGGCCCCAGTTATAGAGGCCCAGGTAATATAGACAGACATATACATACCTACCCGTTATTCATGTTATATGTATACAGGTATGTATGCACAAGATATATAAACAAAGCCACACACTTTGCTTTTTCTCCACTCACTCCTGGAGATACTTCCCTGGTGGGCCGTGGAGATGCTCTCACTCCTTTGATGCACCGAGCTCTTTCTGGTTCTTTCTAGTATTTTGCAGTAATGAGGATTGGACCCAGGGCCTTCACATGGAGCTACATCCCCAGGCCCCTTTTTACTTTTTCAGTCTTGCTAAGTAGCTCAAGCGTGGCTCAGATTTGCAAACCTCCTGTCTCAGACTCCCAAAGGGCTGGAATTACAATCATGTGACACCACACCTAACTCTTTCTAGCTTTTTGCCCTTACAAATAGACCTGTGAGAAACGACCTTCTGCCTGCCACTTTTCATATCTTCAGGCTCTCCAGTGAACCTAATGTGCAATCAAGGCTGAAAATTTCTGATTTAAGAGGAAAGCTGGTTGTTAAGAGACCTATATCTGAATCCCAGGTCGGCCCTTACCTAATTCCTCATACAATCTGGATAATACTTTCTACCTCATAGATTTGTTACAAGGATTAAATGAGCTAATGTATACAAAGTGCTTAAATCAGGTCTGAGTACATTTTAGTTGGTTGTTGTTGTTGTTGTTGCTGATCTTCAAGCTTCTGATTTCCCTTCCCTGTCTCCATTTCCTCTGCTATCCCAACTGCCTCAGGATGCTAGGACAACAAAATTAGACCATCATTGTGGAATTGCTGGAAATAGCTCTGATCCCTGGAAGTACAGAGAAAGGGTTTGGTTTTAGAGAGGCCCTTTAGGGGAATTAAGCACCTTAAGATGGTGGAACTCTCATCTCTACAGCTTTTATAGAGGCTTTTCAGGCTCTGCCGAATCAGTGAGACAACCTGTCAATTCAGTCAAGCCATTAATTTAATTGAGATTTTATTTTCTACTAAATTGACAGACTGAGTAAATTGACAAAATTGACTGGTTTCTTTGATATCATTTATATTCAGCTTGAGTAGAGCTAATCATGAAGGGGAAAATAATTATTATTGACATGGCTGCAATGATCAAAGACACCCTTAGCCTGGGCAGACAGAAGAGCACTGGGGTCCTTACCACAGAACCAGCTTTGCATCTTACTGAGCTAAGGTTTAGAAAAGAAACTCTGCCCACCCTACCCCACTGTGTTACTGGGGTGATCAAAATAGAGGGCAGGTTGGGAAAACAACTTGGGAAGGAAAGCATTGATACCTGAGTATTCATGCTCAATGTGACTCACGTGCCCAATTCTGAGGATACAAAAGAACCAACAGGGCCAAGCAGTCATATTCCCTGAAACAGACTGAATAATGAACCCCAAAGATCTCCCCATCCCAATCACTGGGACCTGAAGATATTACTTCATGTGGCAAAAGAGGCTTTGAAGGTAGGAGGCTTACACTGGCTTATCTGATGGATCCAATCACAAGTGCCTTATTAGAGGGAGGTGGGGAGATTTTACTATAGAAGAGAAGAGGGAGAAATAAGGATGAGAAGAAGAGGAAGGAGCCACAAGCCAAGTAATGTAAGCAGACTCTAAAAGCCGGGAAAAGTAACAAAATAAATTCTCTCCTAGAGGCTCCAAAACAAGCCAGCACTGCCAGCACCTTGACTTTAGCCCAGTAGAACTGATCTTGGACTTCTAGATTCCAGAACCATAGAAGAAAACATCTGTTTTAAGCCACTAAGTTTATGGTAACTTTTTACAACAGCCCGAGGAAGTGGGTCCATTCCCTGCCAGTGGTCTTGCAGCTGTCATCCATGGTGAAGACACTCTAAGGAAGGAGGGGAGGCTCAGTGCCCCGAGAGAGAGGATGCCCTTTCCCCCTGTTTCAGGCTTCAAATAGAAGCCAATTTGGGTACCATGCAAGACTTTATTGAGGGGGAAAAAAAGGATTCATCTAAAATGGAGTAGGGAGGGGGGCCTGAAACAGATACGGTTGATAGTCATAGATCCAATCTATGGGAATCACTTGCACATAGTGCTTGGCATTGGGTGAACATAATAAAATGCAGTGGTGGTGGTGATGATGGTTATTATTATCTGCTCCACCTCCTTTGCTTTGTCACTGAGAAACTCCAGCCCAGTGCAGGTGAGTGACTTGCTCAAGGTCATCCAATTCCTAGCAGAACCCAGGCTAGAACCATGGTCTAACAGTCCTAGTACCTACTGCAACCCTCCCCCTGGGTTTTCCTCCAAACAGGAAATGCCATCAGCTGATGGTGCCTTACTTTATTAAATTTGTTGCACAAAGGCTATTTTTAGGCTAGGCCTTTTATTCCACAGCCATTACCAAGTTCCAAGGAAATCTGATCACTTGGGGGTTATGTTGTCCATTTTCTTGCTGGGCCACTGTGCCAAGAGATGACCCTACAGCAGAAAGAGAGAGCTGCTTCCGGCCCCCTCTGCAGCTGGTAGGTAGATAGATGGATCCTCTGTCTGCTGAGCAGATTGTTGTGGGGATGGCAGGGTGGGTTAGGACAATGGGGCAGGGAGAGTGAGGCAGGGATGGAAGCAGATGCTGCCTCGTTAAGGACACTCGGGTAAAATCGGGGCCACACCAGGCCTGGCCATCTGCTGATCTGCAAATCACAGCTGCTTGCTGACACATCTCTCCTCTAAACTGCAGCAGCAGAGTCAACATAGTCTTCCAGTGCTGGGAGCCACTTGGTTTGAAGTCCCAGTGAGGAGGTGTCTTGTCAGCCAAGCATCAAGTGGAAAGAGTAGGAGAAGGAGGGGAAGGAAATTTAGGATGAGCTGGGGAGGTCTCGCCCTGTGTTGTTCCACCCCCTCCCCAACCCCAGACCTCTTATTGCCTTCTCTGGCCGCAGGCATTGCCTCTTATTGAAAAAGCTCCTCACCTGGGCATTTGAGAGTGTCAACCATCCTGTCCATATAAGTTCTCCAAGGCTTCTTTCTATTCAACCCCAAAATGGGTTACTCATTGGTCCCCAAAATGTCATTCCATTAGAACTCAAGTTTCGTGAGGGAAACAACTGTACCTCTTCATCACCATCTCCCCAGTCCCCACATGGCTGGCATGTGGTAAGCATAGTAAACTCCTCTGAAGAAATAAATGCTACTCACTTGGTACTCAACACAGTGCTAGGCATTTACTGGTGTGAGACTCTACCAAGTTCCTAAACTTCATGTCTGTATCTCACCTACAGAGATCCATAAGTCTGTAAACCGAGGCAAATATAAAATATATCATTTAGGGCATCGTCACTCTGTGAAAAAATAAAATGTTATCTACATTTTGAGAATCAATTACAGCACTTAGCCCAGCCCTTGAGCCAGAATATAGCAGATGGAAGCTATTATTACTATGTGACTACTATTATAAAGATTAATGAAAGGACAATCAATGCAGGAGATAAACAAGTGAGCAACTACAGTGCAAACTGAGAAATCCCATCACAAAAAGTTGGACATAGAGTCCCAAAGGCTCTATGTTAAAAATGGATCTAGAAAAAGTCCCTTTCCCATCAACCCCACAGGAACATTCTAGTCCAAACCACCCTCATTTCTTACTTAACATTATTTCAATTGCCTCTGACTTGTCTCCTGCCCTCCTTTTCTTTCTCCTTCACCCTACCACTTATGCCAGGGATCCTGCTAGAACTGGAGTCAGCTCATGTCTCCCCTATTTAAAACTCTCCCATGGTTCCTCATTCCTCTCCAAGAGAAAGCCAGAATGGTTTACTATGCCTGCTCTGATGGTTCATCTTGTATGTGTGAACTTGACTGGGACATGGGGTACCCAGACATTTGGTCAAATATTCTTTTTGTGGTGTGTCCAGGAATGTGTTTCTGGATGAGAAGAACATTTGAATCAGTAGGCTGAGGTCTCTACTGATGTGGCTGGGCCTTGTCCACTTAAGAGTAGATCTGAATAGAACAAAGAGGCTGAATAAGAAGGAACTTCTGCCAGACTGTATGAGCTGGGACATCGACCTTTGCCTTCCTTTACTCTTGACCCGATACCTTGGCTCTTTTTTGATCTTGAGCTCACTGCTTTTGGAATCAAATGACACCATCAGCTCTCCCAAGGCTCCTGCTTGCCAATCACTGATCCTGGAACTTCTCAGCCTTCGTAACTACATGAGCCAGTTTCCTGCACTGCCATTACCTCTTTGCTTTCAGCTCTTTCCACTTTCCTGTCGTTTGCTCTTTTCAGCCATGTGAGTCTCTTTGTTTTCCCCACTGAAGACCTTAGTGCCCCCAATGCCAAAGGGCCCATGCAATGGCAGAGGCTTCATGTGCTCTTCCCCTGCTGTGACTGAGTGGTTCCCACCCTTACATCCACTAGGATTCCATCCAAATGTCATATGTGACAATGATGCCTTCCCAGACCCACCTATATGAATCAGTGCACACACACACACACACACACACACACACACACAAGCACTTAAATTTCCTTAATTTTTTCCCTACAACATTTATCATGATCTGACATACTATAGCTTACTTGTATATTTGTTTAATGTCTGTCTGCCTTCTCTAAGTAGAATGTAAACTCCTTGAGAGTAGGAACTTTGTCTTATTCATAGCTGTATTATCAACACCTAGACTACTACCTAGTACATAATCAGTACTTCATAGGATGTGATTCAAAAATATGATGAATGATTTGAAAAGTTTTTAATTTATTACAGGAGAGTACACATTGCCATTAATCCCTCTCAAAATACTCCCCCTTGCTTCACACATTCTTATCCCATTGTTTCTGCCAGTTTCTGAATCCATTTTGGCCATCTTCTTCATAAATGTCTTTAGTTGTACTGTTGTGACTACCTTGAGGTTATGAATTGATCCAAAACATTTCCTTTTCATAGTCATTTCAACTTTGAGGAAGAGCCAGAAGTTGCATGGTGCTAGATTAGCTAAATAAAGTAAATGAGGACGCACCACCTTGACAGAAATTGCTGTAAACATTTTGAATTGATTCAGGACATCTAGGAACCTACACAATGCAACTAAAGATCTTCCTGAAAGAGGCCTTCCAGAACTGCTTCGGAAGGTGGCAAGAAGGATGGGATAAGTGTGTTTGAGGGAGAGGGAGTGTTTTGGGCCTTTTCCTGTAAAACATGTTTTAACTTAAACATTCACCACACAGTTTGATAACACCTAGTATATCTGTCTGTGTAGAATTATATGTACACTAAAATTTAGGATTGCTTTTAGATGAAGGCAAAGGTGCTGTGGATAGGTGGTAATGAAGAATACACAGGTAATCACAGTAGAAAACTGGAATTTTTACTGAGTGTTGGTTAAGAATTAAGCAATAAAGGATTAAGGGTTTTGCCCTCCAAAGAGGACCTAAAGGACAGACTCTGTACTGCTGATTAAGGGCTGATCTTTATGCTTTAACAGCCAGCAGAACACACAGCATGTTTGACATCCTCATCTATAAATTAAGGAGTCCAGCCAGGATATAAGCTTGAGGTGAGTTGAGCGAGAAGCCCCATGCAGGGCCAAGATTTTCCTCAGAAAACAGCTCCGGGTCTGCTCCAAAACTGAGATAAATCAGAGACAGAGGCCCTAAAGTTCAATGCCAATGAGAACAACCGAAATATTTTTAGTTAGAAATAGCCTATCAGAGCCATGAATTCTCTATGAAGAAATCAAACATAGAAGGTCTAGTTTTAAGCAATGTGACACCCTGGTGAAAATCTCCAAGAGAAGTTGGTGGTGAAATATTGCCCTCAGTAGGTAAATGAGTTGTCTTGCTATCAATGGCTGTCAGAAGAAAGAAGCTGAGAAGGCTAAAGTTGTAATGTACATCATGGTCAGGCTGAAAGAAAAAATAGATGGAAGGCTGGAACTTGGGTGAGGGGCATCTGGCCTGCACTGGGACAGTAGCCAAATGGGGAACTAATACCTGCTAATTATTCTCTACCATGAAGTGGGACTACTTAATGGCTCTCCCCTATTCCATAGGCTAACCACCAAGTCAAATAAGGTCAAGTTTGCAGAAATGTCTTAATGAACTATATGTCCCATAAAATAGCAATAGAAAAATACGGATAGACTATCAGCAAGGACATTTAAATGAGATATTCCATGGATGTAAGTTAGAGAAGGGTTAAGTGCCATTTAAGAAATAAGCCTAAACAGGGCGAGAGATTTAGCTCAGTGGTGCTGCTGCCTGCCTCGCAAGCCCAAGGTCCTGAGTTTGATCCCCGGTACCAAAAAACAAAAAGAAAGAAAGAAAGAAGTAAGCCTAACCAAGGCTATTCCCTGGTTACATCTTGCATACCTCAGCCTTGAAGGAGCTTGCTTCCTTTTTATGTCCCCTGCCCATCCCAGCCCCAGTGGAAGCAACAAGGCATCCATCAAGCTGAATGTAGACACCAAGAACTTGCCTCTTTGACAAAGCACCCCTTCATGTGCTGTTGACAGTTGTAGTCTGCTGTACCTGATTATCAAAGTTAGCATGTTTGAAATGACATACGTTCAAGATTATTAATCACAACGCTGTTTACAAAAGAAAAAAAGATTGAAGACAGCATAAGCATGGATTTAAACAAATTATGATACCACCAAGGAATGGAACAACTTCTAAACTCCAGGAAGCTCTTTAGATGTACTGATATGTCATCATCACTAAAATATATTGCTAAGAAGGGAAAATGTAATAGGATGATGTGCATATAGGTAAACTACTACGTATATAAGAAAGGAAGAAAAAGGGAAGATACATGTGAGGGGTTTGCTTGGCTATACAAAAAATATCTCTACAAGTCTCTCCATGAAGCTAGAAATATTGATTGCTTCAATAGGCAATTGAATGAATGAATGAATGAATGAGAGATACAAGTGGGCAATAGAGTTTTTACCTTATATCTGTATACTTTTGGAATTTTGCCACATAGGAGTGAATTGCCTTAAAAAATTAAGACAATATAAAATAATTAGACATAGCTATCATAGAAAGACTTCAAAATATAGCAAAATCTGGAGAGAAAAATGTAATTCCATAGTCTCAAAGCTAGACTCAATCACTACTAATGTTTGATATATTTCTTTGCAGTGTTTTTTTTGCATTTTTATATAACTTAGATCACATGGTATGTGAATTTTATATCCTACCCTAACATAGTATCATAAGCATCTTCCCACAATGCTAAAATATTTACAGAACAATTAATCTAATGAATGACTTCCATCATACGAATGTATCACAGTTTAACTAGAACATTGAACATCTAAGCAGTTTTCAAGTTTTTGTAATCATTTTTAGGCATTGATCATTTTCTCTGTCTCTGATTATATCCTTAATCTGAATTCCCCCAAAAATAGATGTACTGGGTTAAAGAGCACAATTTTTTTAAGGTTTCTGATACAGATTGCCAGATTCCCTCCCCAAAATCTTGAGCTAATTTAGGCTTCTACTCAGTGATATGAAAGCACCCTCTGCAATGTGTATCCCAGGGCTTGTTGTTGTTGTTGTTGTTGTTGTTTGCCGTACTGGCCATTAAACCGAGGGCCTTCCCACTGAGCTACTACATCCCAGGCCCTTTTTAAAAACTTATTATTATATTTGGTTTCGAGACAGGATCTCACTAAGTTCCCCAGGCTAAGCTCAAACTTGAGATCCTCCTGCCTCAGCGTCCAAGAGTGCTGGGATTACAGGTGTGCACCCCCACAGAATTAAAGTATGCACTACCATGCCTGGTTCCTAAAGGCTGTTTGACATCACAGTAGGATGCCCAGGACTTTACCCATTCTTTAGCTTCAGATCAGAAACCAATCAACAAGACATCCACTTAGAGAACCAGTAGGTACAAATCGTGCACAGCTTCTGATTGCTTTGTAAAAGGACCTATTCTAGACCCCTGAGAAAAGAATCCAGAATTGGTAGGTACTAAAAGTCTTGTTATCACTAAGAACAACACTGTCCCAAGTATTATTGGATGTGACATGTTGAAAAGGAATATCAGGGAAGCTGACCCAGAAGAGTCAGTACAAGATGTCCCCTAGGAAAGTTGCTGGACTTTATAAAGATCCTTTGAGCTGGCATTTAATGGTTCTCTTCCCAGAGAAAAAGATCAGCCTGACTTCAGTTTTCTGGATAGCAACATTCCACATTTGAAAACACTAGAGAAATGCCTGCAAATCTCCAAGGAGTCAAAGTTGGAGCCAAGAATTTTCTGCTTAGCCAAATTATCTTTCAAGTACAGTAGCTCCTTCCTACCCACAGGGGACATATTCCAGGTCACCCAGAAGATGCCTGAAACCACAGATAGTACCAAATCCTGTGTATACTGATTTTCCTGTATGTACTTACCTATGCTAAAGTTAAATTTACAAATTAGACATAATAAGAGGTAATAACTAATAATAAAACTAAGAATAACTAAGAATAAAACACAAATAACAGTATACTGTGTAATAACAATATATTGTTATAAAATGTATTTAAAACTTATGAATTGTCTATTTCTGGAATTTTCCATTTAATATTTTCAGACTCCAGTTGACCAAGGGTAGCTGAAACTGCGGAAAGCAAAACCACAGATAAGCGAGGGCAGCTGTCATTACAATGGATGGAAAGTTATCAGGCTGTAAAAACTCAAGGATCATTGTTTCCCAACTTTTCTTGAGGAAACTTCTAGAAAACCCTGCGAGAAAGGCCTGGACTTGATAGAATAGGAACTGGCTGTGAGCCTTAAATCCATTTACTTACAGAGGGAAGACGGAAACACATCCACAGATCGGGATGAGAGAAGAGAATGTGAGCGTTGCGAGCCCTGACCGTGCAGAAACAGAGCAGCTAACCAACTGTTATGGATTCCATCCAAACTGAGCCCCCAAAGTCTCATGTGTGTAAAAAGCAATTGGATCGTGGGGGTACTATTCCCGTCAGCAGGTTGTCCCTAGCCCGCTGTGTGGTTAGGAGGTGGGCCTGGTTGGAAATGGTCACTGCGGGGGGTGTCACCTAGCAGAGTCTGTGCTTGTCCCTGTCTCCTCTCCTCTCTCTCTGTTTCCTGGCTGCCATGGGTTGAGTAGATCTCCACCAGGCCCTTTTACCATGCTGTTTCTGCCTTGGAGCCAACCGACCATGAACTGAACCCCCTAAAAACTGTGAGCCAAAATAAACCTCCCTTCCTTTAAGTTGTGATTGTCAGATAGTTTTATCCCAGCAATGGGAAAGTGCCTAAAACACCAACCAATATTTTAAAAAATGGAAAGAGAAGACAAAGAAGAAAGAAGATAGAGTGCAGTAGTTTTACTGTTTGCTTCTCTATGATAGATGAGAGTCAGAAGATATCATTTAAAGCTGACAAATCAAGAAACTGAGGTGTGCTAGAAGTAATAAAAGCTATTAACTGTTCAAATATAATTGCAAGAAAGATAATGTTATTGACTATTTGGAAAACTAAAGAGAGGAAGGAATGAAGAATAGAAAACATATTAAATTTATAATGGCTTATATTAGGAAACTATTAAATACTGCATAAAGAAATAAGGCACAGGGGCTGGGGATTTGGCTCAGCGGTTTCGCCGCCTGCTGTGCAAGCTCAAAGACCTGAGTTTGATCCCCCAGTACCAAAAAAAGAGAAATAGGGCATAGCGCCCAGGCACTGTGGCAGTGGGAAGGGACGTAGTTCACACCCTGGTTCCTGAAGTTTCATCTCAGAGGAGCCAGGCATGGCAGTGTCCATGATGGCACCACTTTGGGAGGCTGAGGCAGAAGGATCACAAGTTCAACTCCAGCCTGGACAACTTAGTGACTTAGTGAGACCCTGTCTTAAATTCTAAAATGAAAAAGGGCTGGGGATGTAGCTCAGTGTGAAGGCCCTGGATTCAGTGCAGAAAGAAAGAAAGAAAGAAAGAAAGAAAGAAAGAAAGAAAGAAAGAAAGAAAGAAAGAAAGAAAGAAAGAAAAGAAAGAAATGTTCCCCTCAGGGGAAATGCACATTACTTGTGTTCACCATTCATTGGTCAAGGAAATCCCATGGCAATGCTTAATTTCACAGGATGCAAGGAAGTGTCATTCCCATATATGCACAGAAGAGAAAAATATTTAAGGAATAGCAGAAGTGACCATGACATCTTGCTTTATGTCCTATGCAAGACTGATGTCTAAACAACCACACACACTGATGCTGAATGATTTGAAATTAACTATTTTTCAGACTTATCTAGCATTTACTTCTCTTCAGGGGGAAATTGATTTCAGAGGCTCAAGGGACACATGAAGGGCCTGAGGCCCTGTCTGATCGTGCATCTGACTTCCCACCTGCTGGTGCCCACCAACACTTCTGGGAACTGGGTTGTACATCCACTCTAAGGAGACCCATGGCCATGGGCAGCCGCCAATATTTATGAGAATTTATGGTGAGTCAAAGACTGTGCTGCACTTTGCATAGGATAAATCCCATCAATCTTCCACCTAATACCTTTCAAATGGGTCTTCCCCTGGGACTTCTGCTCTCCAGGCCAAATGCATTCAACTTTCTTCATGTAAAATGGTGCTCTATCCTCACCACCATGGCCTTTGTGGCAGTTAGTGGTAGTGTTCACAACTACACACTGCCACTTCCCAGAAAGGAAATTTTACATTCAAGTCACTGCCTTGTGAGTTCCTTGCATTTGACCTTGCTACATCCAGATAGAAGTTTTCAGAGTTCTCCTCAGGCCACTTGTTCTTCCTCTCAGTCAGAAGGGAAGGCACGCCTGGGGGGACTAGAGTGATAAAATGCATGAAAAAGAGACCTACAGCCCAACTAAAACAAGAGTGAAAAATGACTGTTTCTGTAAACCAGCGAGAATTGAGGCTGTTCATTGCCTGGCAAAGTTGGCGAATGCAGAAATGATGCAAACATGGCAATTTTAGCAAAAGTTATTTCTTACTATCTGTCTTATTGTCAGTTTTCTCCATGAGATATTTTGTAGTAGTATACCTGACCTCATTCATTCATTTCATAGACACTTCTCCAACAGTTGCCGTGCCAAGAATTATCCCAAGAGCTTTACAAAAGCTTGTTTGCTCAATTAGTATAAAACCCCCTATTGTAGGTTTCTTTGTCATCCCCACTTCACAGATGAGGTTGATGAGACAGAGAGAAGTCATGGTCACATAGCAGGTAAGTAGCATGATCAAAGTTCAAACCAGGAAGTCTGCCCTCAAATTCATGTTCGCAAACACTCTGCTGTTCAGTTATCACAACTCCTAATGCATATAGACTGCTCTTTTTTCAATACTGGGGGTTGAACCAGGGCCTTCACACTAAGCTACATCCCCAGCAATCCCTCTTCCCTTTTTATACTTTTTACCTTGAGACAAGATCAAAATAAGTTGCTAAAGTTTCCAGGCCAGGCTCGAACTTGTAATCCTCCTGCCTCAGCCTCCAAGAGAACTGGGATTGCAAGCACGTGCCACCATGCCTGGCACTGAAACACACGCATGCTAAGGGTGTTCAGTCTTACTTGATTCTCATAATAACTCTAGGAAGTGGGGGAAAGTGAGGATGGCAGCAAAGGTGATGCTGAGAGAGAGAAAGAGAAAGAGAGAGAGAGAGAAAAGAAACCTCCAAAACTAATATAATCACTCAATTCAGTTCTTTCTGTTCAAATGTGGGAGGTAGAGATGCATTAACTGAATCTTACCAGCACTGCATTTCCCAGAATTCTCTTCACACTTATCACCATCCCTATCATTAATAAAAGTTTGCTGGACAAGGGAAGGCATTGCTACAGCTTCCCTTGTCCTGATGGAGATGCAGAAACAGGCTGGCTCTAATTAGGCCATGGCATGGTAAAAGATGAAACAAACATCCCTGAGGACAGAGAAGCATCAGGCACCCTGGTCAGGTGGCTGTCACTTGGTGACTACAGTTTTCACAAGATTGCATAGCAGGCAGCTGCCCCAGAAAGTCGCAGGAACTGAAAACACAATATTCCTGTCCTCCTCCTGTTTCATTATCACCAGGGAGGGCGTCAGCATTAAAGGAGCAGTGTGAAATGGACAATTCACACATCTTCCACGTTTCTCTACAGTATTGGTCCCTGCTGATGCCACAGCCACCAGCAGTGGCGGCTGCCTCACAGGCTCCTCACAGCAGGAAGAAGACCAGGCCTCTACCAGCAGGGAGGTGCGCGCAAATGGGCAGCTGCTTGAGCGGACGCATGCACACTTCCTGCACCCCTTTCTCTGCTTCCAAGAAATAGCAGGGCTTAGGGTTTGGGTGTGTGCACCCCAAAGTTCATGTGCTGGAAGCGTGGTCACTAACAGGGAGATGCTGGGAGGTGGTGGACCCGGGGTGCGGTGTGGCCCAGTGATAGAGCATTGCCTACCATGCACCAGGCCCTGGGTTCCGTCCCCAGCACTGAAAACAAAAACAGAGGTGGGGCCAATTGGAGGTAATTAGTTTTGGGGGACCCTGGCCCTGGAAGGAACTAACGCTGGCCTCACAGAGAGTTAGTTCTCATTACAGTGAATTATATAAAAGAGGTCCCCAAGCCCCAAACCATGGACTGCTCCCTGGCCTGTTAGGAACCAGGCGGCACAGAGGAGGTGAGCAGCAGCTGGGGGAGGGAGGTTTCTTCTGCATTCACAGCTGCTCCCATCACTGACCTCACTGCCTGAGCTCCTCCTCCTGCCAGGTGAGCCAGGCATTAGGTTCTCTCAGGAGTGCGGACCCTGCTGCTGCACGGGCAGGCATGGGGTCTAGGTTGGCAGCTCCTTTAAACCATCCAAAAGCCATCTCACCATCCCCATGCTAAGAGATTGGGAACCACTGCTATAGAAGGACCTGCCAGGCCCCTGAGTCAGCCTCGACCTTTCTTGCTCACCAGCTGATCTCTCTCTCTCTCTCTCTCTCTCTCCCTCTCCCTCATGCTCCGACCATGATGCCCCACCACGTGGTGACCCAGACAAGGCAACCTTCACCAGAGACTGAACCAGTGAGGCCAGGGAGAAGAAAGGCCCGCCATCATCCCTGCCACACAGCCCTCCCAGAAGTGGTCCCCAGTCCAGTCTCTGGGCCACTCTTGCCTCGAACTGGGGAACTGAAGGAACTCGGCTTCCGTACACTGAGCGGTCACACTTCTGTCAATCCTGCTCAGACCAGGCGCCCTCACTGTCAACACTGAGCTTCTTCCTTTGCCTGTGCCCAGCCTCTGGCCGTCTGACCCTGTTTGGATACACTATCTCCCGGTGAAAACCACCTGTTCCTCCTGGATGGAGACCCGCCGTGCTCCCGCTGGGGCAAGGCCAAATCTCCCATCATAAAAGCCCAGCTTGAAGCTGAAGCCCAGCTTTCTACTCCAGTGCCACCTGATTTCCTCCTCTGCCCCACTGATTTACTGCACCGGGGGTCTGGTGGGGATTGTGATCACTTCCGATTGAAATAGTCACTGCCTGTCTGCCACTCGTCATCTTACTTGGCCCTTTTGTAACACATTTCATAGAACTATGGGGCCAAACATCCCCCACCAGACACGCCAGTCCTTTAGGGCAGTGACCATGTAGGCTCCACACCCTGTCCATGGGTGTCCCTGTAAGAATCAGCCTCCGGGGAAGACATTCAGCCAAGAGTTGTTGAGCACACTCTCTCCCTAGCACCTGTGATCTGACTTCACAGTCGGAAGGGCCAGGTGCAGGGGGCTAGAAAGCTCTGGTCAGCCAAACAGAGTTGCCCAAAAGACACACTTGCCTCACAGAGCCCACATGGTTTGCCTTTTCCTGCCTCTGTTACTGAGGGAATGGAGTGTCTCAACTGTAGCAGAATCACGGAAGTGGAGGATTTCCTCCAAGAAGTGTCTCTGAACAGAGTCCCTGCTGCCAGGACAGGGTTTTGCACTCCTGGGCCACAGTGGGGCCATGGATGGGGCCCTCAGGGGAGACCCTCCCTTTCTACTCCTCTCATCATCTCATAGCCTCTCCGCCCCTCTCCATCTGGTGCGCCTTTCTCTCCAGCCCGAACGCTCAGAGATCTGAGAGGCCTCTCGAGCTCTCCTCATAGACAGACCTCTGCTCTGTGAAGTGGCAGTGACAAAATCTTCTCCGAGTCAGGGAGGTACTTCAAGCAATATTATCCACTCTATAGCCACAGTGGAGTCAATATTAACATAACTAATCTAACATGTAGGAAAAAAATACACATAGCCTGGCTGTTAGATACCCGGAGGAAAGACAGGAAGCAGTTTACTGAGCACCTACTTTGGGTCAAGCTTTATATTGCTTCACTTGCTCACTTAACTTGCAGAGCAATTCCAGGCGATAGGTATTACTGCTCCCATTTTACAGATGACACCATTGAGGCTTACGGATTTTAAGTTGTGGTTAAATTATAAAGCCCAGGTTTTCAATTAACTCAGATGTTTGAATCCCAATCTAAGGTTCTGTTTATTCCACTGAGTGCCTCCAATGAATAAAGAGAATACCACATTCTAACCAAAGTTGCCCCTTTTAATTCAGTTTCAGGACTTCCAATAAGTTCCCTTCATTTTGGTATTTGGGCCCTACTCCTTCCTGCCTGCCTTCTATGTCACCAAAACTGTCAAAGGATTGGGGAGGCAACATGTCATGGGGGAAAAGATGACCCACACCACATACTTAGTCCTTAGTCCTCAAATATACGCTGCTTTGGGGTCATCTTTCTGATCTACTTACCACACTGGCATGTTTTGAATGATTTTTGTGTTGTTTGGAAGAAAATGTTTCTCCAGCCCCTTTCACCTGTCTCAGAGTACAGGTCTCCCTCCTCCCCTATCTGAGGCCCACTGGCCACCGCACTTATCCCCAGAACATGTTCCAGGACCCCTAGTGGATGCCTGAAACCACCCATAATACTGAGCCCTATGTATACTGTGTATATTTTTTCCATACATCCAAGATATGATCAAAATACATGGAGAATATTTCATTTTTTTAAACGTATTACAGTAAAAGACGCATTGCCATGAATCCCCCTCAAAATCCTCCCCTTCACTTGGAACAAATACTGATCCCATTGTTCTTGCCACTTTCTGAAGCAGCCCTGGAAGTCTTCTTTTGTGAGTGTCTTTAAAGATGTGATTTAAAAATATGGTGAATACTGCTGCTGATGCCCATCCAATGGAAAGTTAGGTTTGTGAAATCATTACAATGTGTTCTCATTCACCTCATTCACTGTATCTGGTACCATATGACTTCTAGCTCTTCCCCAAAGTTCAAATGACCATGAAAAGCTAGGGTTAGGGTTTTGAATTAATGCAGGTCATTGAGGCAGGCAGGACAGCGCATCTAAAGACATGAAGAGGACTTCTAGAACTGCTTCAAAAAGTGACAAGAACAAGTAGATAAATGTGCTTAAAGTGAGGAAGGTATTTCGATAGGGATTCACTGTTTCACTGTACTAAAACTTTAATTTAAACATTTGTTGTTGGGTCACACCTCATACATATCTATGAAAAAGTTTAATTTATAAATTAGGCACTGTGAGAGAAATTAACAAAGACTAATAATAAAATCAAACAATTATAGTAATATGATGTCATAAAATTGCCAGGATTACTACCTTTGTGCTTTGATATGATTACTAAGTCAAATAAGTGTTCAAGAACACAAACCGTGCAAGGCCACCACAGTCAGTCTGATGACCAAGAGGGCTAAGTGAGTAACGGGAAGGCAGCATATACAGCATGGATACAGACAGAGGAATGAGTCACAACCTGTGTGGGCTGGAGCCAGACAAAGCAAGATTTCATCACACTACTCTGAATGCTTCAAGTCTTAAAACTTATCAGCTGCTTATTCCATGTTACGAATTCAATTCCTTTCCAAGGGCTGGTTGCCACTCAAGTTGGTCAATTGCCTTCAAAGTCTCTCCTGTATAATTTTAGGCCACACTTTCTTCTAGGCAGATCTCTGTCCTTAGAGAGACATTGGCCCAGGATTTCTCAGTTAACCCCATACAGGAAAGGATGTTGTAATGTTCCTTCCAGAACCCTTTAAGGGTTAAATCTGTATCTGGCATTGTCTGGAACCACAAGCAGCCAGAATTTGGGTCATAACTCAAGACTTTGTAAGTTAACACTAAAACTCTGGTCATAACTCAAGTTGTTCATGTCAGGCTGGTTGTAACTCGAGGGTCCACTGTATTCACAGATCATAGTTGATCTGTAGAAAGTAAAGGAGGGATACTGCTGTGCTGATTTTAAAGCAATTAATCTCCAAGTAGGGTGAATCCAGGCCAGCACAATCTGGAAAAAAGTTAAAACTGCAAATTTTCAGGCCCCACCCCATACCCCCTGAACCCAAAATTCTCAGGATATGTGCACACTGGAGATCCAGCTGGAGGGTGAAGGTTAACAGGCTCCCTTGCTGGTTCTAAAGCACTCTAAGTTTGAGAACCCCGGATTTGAAAGTCAAGTTTTCTCTGTCTCTGAACATGTCACCTCTCCAGTCCTGTATTTCCCCTAGGACCCAATTTAAGGAATGTGGCATTTCAACACCAGGCAAGATTTATACGTGGCTACCACTGACGTTTTTCCTCATTTCTGGTGTCTGCTTGTAATTTATAATACAGCAGAGGTCCAACCTTCAGAAAACACTGAAAATGTATTATATAAAATTTATGTTTAATTTAATAATAGACTATTTTAAAATGTTTGCTGGCACATTAATGCCAGTGGTTGGTTTCTATTGACTAATTAAGCCTTCCTGTTTCACTTCTCATTGACAAATAATAATTTATATATTTATGGGGTACAATGAGATGCTTCAGTACATGCATACACTGGGGGCTGATTAAACAGGCTAATTAGCATATCTATCAACTCCAATATTTATCATTTCTTTTCAGTAAAAACATTTAAAGTCCCCTGTTTTTGCTATTTTGAAGTAGATAATTGTTATTAACTGTACTCCCCTTGCTGTCGATCAACTGGACTCATTCTTCCTACCTGAAATTTGTACCCGTTGACCAACAGCTCCCCTCTCCCATCCCCCTGCCTCTGAATTAATGCCTAACCTTTGTAAAACGATGACAATGTACTGGAATGCAACAAGTTTGAGAATACAAAAGCAGCAGGCAGGTGGGAGTGGATTCAGCGTCAGGCTGACAGGAGGGATTAAAGTATTTCTTCAACCGGTGCGTTATTTGAAGTTTGATTTTTCTTCCTTTCTCTTCTCCACCCCCACCTCCTTCAGGGGAAAAAAAAATACCAGAAGACATGAGCATATTGTCTCCCCTTCTCCCAAATAAAGGTAAAGTGACAGCACTTTCAATGAAAGGCTCTGCATGATTGGAATTAAATGTCAAATACGATTTTCTGTTGGCAATTCAAAGTGTTGGTGTCAAAACCAAAACTGACAGTGCGGCTGCGGATTAGTTTCTGTCTGGATCCCGGCGTCACACTGCAGGAAAGGTTTATGATTTAGTAGATTAACACCGCTCTCTTCACGCTACCACTTAGGAGATAATTTGTGGGAGCAGAAGCCCATTAGATTGTGGCTGCCCACAAGCAGGAGGCCCCTGTCCCCTGAAGTTCTGTCGGGGGTTTGATGGAACCCCCTGCCCCTGGTGGCTCTGCCATCATGACTGGGTGACAGGGAGGCGAGGGGAGCGGGCCCACAGCTGCAGGTACCCGGCTATCAGTATCCCCCAGTGGTGTTCGCCGGTGACGCCTGGGGAAAATGGAGTTCTTATTGATCCAACCAATGTGAAACGGCCTTCCAGGCTGCAGACTGGAATCATTCAGTTTTCCACACTGGAGAAGGGAGGAGGGGCTTCCTGCCAGCCACTGAATCATGGACTTTACCACTAAGTTTCCTCTAGCTCTAAAATGACGGCAGCCAAGAGCTCAGAGAGGTTAAGGAATTGCTCAAGATCACAGAGTACAGGATGGGGGAAAGGGGTAATTTCTATCACTTGACATTCACGAAGCAGCAGGCATGTTAGCACTTTTATCCCTGATGTCTTCTGTAATAGCACAGTGGCTTTGATAGGGCAAATTAGGTGAAGCGTATTAAATACCTTGTGAAAGCCACAGGAGAGATGCATTAGAACTAGGCTCCTAAGCCCTAGTTCAGTGTTTTCTGCATCAGTTCACAAAAATACCCCCAGAACAGTGGTGGCAAAGGAACAGCACACGGGCCGCAGCAGGCACGCAGAGCCCTCTCTGTGGGCACGCAAGCCAAGTCCCCCCAGGATTGCCCCAGCAGCTGAGCATCAGATATTCAGGTTTCATTTCATACTGGGACTTTGTAATAAATAAGTGGGTTTGAGGTTGCAGTTGAGGCACTCGGTCTCTAAAAGGTTCACCATCACTACCTTAGACTACATATACCTAATGGGGAGGGAAGAAAAAGACTTGGAAAACTATGCTTCTGCCTTGTGCACAGGACATTGCCATCAAGTGACAGCCCAAAGGACCCAGATAATAAAATAAATAAAACAGATGCCCTGTGTCTTAACCAGCCATAAATTGTAACTGGTTCTTGGCAAGCCTGATTTAAGGGTTTCATCTTTCAGACACTGTGTTTGTTCTTTTTTTTTTTTCCCCCCTTGACTGGTCTCCACTTCTGGGGACAGAAGGGAAAACGGACGAGAGCAGTCAGTCGGTTCTGGGCAGCATTTCTGTTACTCAAGCATCCCAGGGTGTGACAGCGCAGAGACGAGAGATATTGTTCAGACTCTGGTTTGGGGATGTGGACTGCCTTCAGGCATGCTCCGTCTTCCAAATGCATTCCTGTGGAGCCATTTCAACTCTCACGCCAATCTCTACCCTTGTACGTATCAGAATTTTAATGCCCACTGCCCTGTTTGAGTTATGGTAATTTATTGTAATACTGTATTTTGACCTTTTCAGTATTTTGTATTTTTATTGGATAGCTGTTTCTCCCCTTCCCTGGAGGGTTAGCCAGGCTGAAAATGAGAGAGACCGGTAAGACCAACCAATCAAAATGCAGAATATTAAAAAGGTCAACACACAAGAGCAAACTGCTAATTTGGAAAACATACAAAGTACAGAAAAGAAAGGAAAGCTCCAAGCAGCGTGGTGTCCACAGGAAGGACAAGTGGACAGGAGCCGGTTCACTGCCCACAGCACAGTAGTGTAAACTTGCCGGTCATCGGGAAGCCACGGAGGGGAGAAAGCAGTACAAATGCCAAAGCAGGTCAGCAGCCTGCATGGTTTCTTTTTCTGTTGGGTTAGCACAAATGGTAAAGAGACAGAGTGAGGCTGAAATGTCCCAGCCCCGAGATGCCAGGGCACTTCTAATGTATAACACTCAAAGGACACAGCAAGGGTATCATCTGCAGGGTTCTACCTACATCCTGATGAACACACCAGGCATCTGAAGCTCTCCAGGAGGGGCAATTCCCAAATCCTCCCATGGACTCTTTCTATCCACTGAATGTCATACCACCAAGTAACTGAGCTGAGAAGCGTCGTGGACAAGTTACCTGGGGGCCCCCCATCACCTGCTGACACTTACAGGGCACGGGTCCTTAACAACACAGAACAACAGGAGAAAACTGGGAGTGGTGGTGTGCACTTGGAATCCTGGCACTCTGGAATCCTGAGTCAGGAGTTCAAGCCTGGGCTGGGGAACCTAGTGAGACCCTATTTCAAAATTTGAAAAATAAAAATTTAAAAAGGGTAGGGCTGTAGCTCAGTGTGAAGGCCCTGGATTCAATCACCAGTACCACCACCACCCCTAAAAAAAAAAGAAAGAAAAGAAAGGCACAGAGAACTTTATGCTCCCAGGGTATTTGGTACCAATAAAGGCCACTTAAAGAGAAATTATGCACAATAGGGGCCAAAATCTCACCACAAAAAGCGACAAGATTTTGACTGTGACTTCATCTTGTACAATGTAGCCACATGTGGCAGTGCACGCTTGCAACTCCAGCACTCTGGGAGGTTGAGGCAAGAGAATCCCAAGGCAAATTAGCCACTTAGGCAGAGAACTATCTCAAAATTTAAAAACATAAAAGTAAAAAAGGCTGGGATGGAGCTCAGTGATATGGCTAGGTTCAATCCCTTATGCCAAAAAAAGGAAAGAAAAGATACTTTATGAAGAGATAATTTTGTTGTGTTCATTTAGTATTCGATATTCTTTAAAGTAAAAAGGATTTAAGGGTTCAGTGGAAGTTTGAGCTCATTTTGTCCAGCAAAATTGTACGCTAATATAGAAATATAACCCTTCACAGCATCTCTGATACAATCATAAAAACACAACTTTTACAAAATATTTAGAGGGCCTAAGATAAGAGCCCCTTCTAAACCTTTGGTATTCCAACTTTTCCATTTTAGTATCTTTATACTGTTTGATTTTCTATTTTTCAATTGGTTGAGTTTCTCTTATTCTACTTTGTCGGGGGGGTGGGGTCTTTGAGAATCTCACTATGTAGCCCAGGCTGGCCTTGAACTTGAGGTAATCCTCCTGCCTCAGCCTCCTGAGTGCTGGGATTACAAATGTGCACCTCCACACCAGGCTCTATTATTCCACATTTGCTTGCCAGATCCTTATTTGTCAACAGATTTGAGAGCAAGTCATGACGTTTTACCAGAACACTTGTATCAACTTCACGAAACTCTGTGTTGGTTGAAAATTTGCAATTTTCATTTGCTCTTGATTTACATGGAAAGGCCAAAACACCTGAAAATCATCTGTAAACTGATCAAACATTGATACAATACATATTTGTCCAAAACAGAATTATTCATGAATAGAGGGTGATTTTGAAAGTTTGCTAGTGAATATTTGATGGCTCTTAATTTCCTGTGTAAACTTTTAACTTCAGGGACTCTAATAAATGAAAATTCAGGTGTGTGGACTCTAGACTTACCAAAGTGCAAACCAAAATTTTTCAATATAAAATTCACTATCATAAACACAAAATGATTGCTGAAGTACATTCAACTATAACACAGTTTAGCCCAAATCTTATGAATACTAGGTCAAGATAGTGCTTTCAAGGATAAGAATTTGGGGTGAGAAACACTACAGAGCATATTAGTGACTGTTCTTTAAGAATAGCTAGAAGGGAATGGGATTAATATGAGAAAATTGAAAAATAGGAACAAAATCTTTGTAAATAGGGAGGAATGGAGGGGTTGAAAGGAGGGCTGGGCAAGGGTGAAAAATAAGAACCAAGAGAGACTATGTAAAGGTGCAAATTTCCAATGATGAATGTCATTATACTGTATACCTAAAATGTACCAATGATTAGAATGAATAATTGATAATGCAAAATAGGAAGAAAGGGTCTAAAGGGGTGGGGTAGTGGGAGAGACAGGGGAAAGGAAAGAAGGGAAAGGAAAAATGATGAGAAATGGAAAAAATGGAAATAAAGTCTTTGTAAATAGGGAAGGGTGGAGGGGGTGAAGGGAGGGCTAGGAATGGGGAAAAAATAAGAACCAAGATGCATTATGTAAAGGTACAATTCCCAATGAGAAATGTAATTGTGTTGTGACCTAAACTGTACCAATAAAAGAATTTAATAAAAAAAATCTAAAAATAAAAAAGAATAGCTAGTATATAATATGCTTATTATTACACCATTAAATTGTAAAACACTTTTAAAAGACCACATAGCACATGGCCCCGGTTTTTTAAAATTTATTCTTTACTGGGCCGGGGATTTAGCTCAGTGGCATAGCACCTGCCTGGCAAACACAAGGTCCTGAGTTCAATCCCTGGCACAAAAAACAAATTATATTTTACTAAACATTTACTGCATACCAAGAAACTATACTTTGCACTTTCTATTCATTGCTACCTGATTCTTATCATAGCCCAAAGAAAGACATTAATCAACACCTACATGTTAAAAAAGATGTTTAGTGAATATTTGAAATAAGTGATAAAATAAAACACAGTGAGGTTAAGTAAGTTGCTTGAGATCAAACATCTAATTAACAGCAATGGCAGGGCTGGAAACCTAGGTCTTTCTGACTGCAGGCCTCTGGTTTCAACCATTCTACTCCAACGCACAGAAAAGACATCTATAAGAAAATACATTAAGAAACTATATGAAAGTCATGGATGTTTTTGCTCATCCTTTGTAATTTCACTTTATCTAAATTAAAAGTGATTGCTTCTATAATTAAAGAAAAGGAAAATAATTTTTGTCATCAGTAAGGTTTGAAATTGGAAATCATCATATTGCTTATGGCTAATAAAAGCTTTATGGAGCTGGGCACAGTGGCACATGCCTGTAGTCCTGGCTACTTGAGTCGTTGGGGAAGGGGGACAGCAAATTGCCTGGGGAACTGAGGGAGACCCTGTCTCAAAATAAAAATAAAATGGACTGCAGTTGTAGCTCAGTGGTGGAGTATTTGCCTAGCATGCACGAGGCCCTGAGTTTGATCTCCAGCACTGCAAAATATAAAACAAAGCAAAAGCTTCCTGGAGAAAAGGCTAAAGTTTGGCCCAGATTCATCTGGAGAAAGGACTCCAAGCTGGCCAGGAGCCTTCAGATAAAGGGTTTGGCACGTCCCCTAAGAGCTACCCACATGCACACTGCCTACTCTGCCTACCTTAAAAGAAATCACTCTGTGTAGTCAAGGGAAGAGGACCCACCACAACCAGAGGCCAGTACACCCACCACTTCCTGCTCAGCCTTGCCTGGCTGCCTGCCCACTCCTGCCCAGCTCTATGTGCAGCTCAGCCCTACACTTGGTGTGAGAGCAACAAGTCTCAGACCCTGCTTTCCCAGAGTCCTCCTGGAACTGCACACACCTCTCCCCACCTCCTTGGGCCTCTGGGTGCACCTGTAATAGGGTTGGCATAATTCTTCCGAGGCTGCACCACCTTTCCAGACCTCAATGGCACTGACTGAGGTCCTCAATGGCTGGCTGCCCAGCTGCCCTCATTTCCGGTCACCATAGCCCTTTAGCCAAACTTCCCATCATATGCCCAAGTCGCTTTTGCAAACATTTAATCTCTGCTTTGCAGAATGGATTCCAGGGAGACAGAGCTATTGATCTCTCAGCTGCCAAGGTAGCAGTGGGCCTTGGACACTTCATCCGTGCCCCAAGCAAACCCAGTCCACCTTATAAATGTTTCCACTTCCTGTGAATGCTGGCCAGGCAGAAGTTGAGGAGCATCAGCTCTGAACCACCCCAGAAGGATTTGTTTCCAGACACCATCCCTTCTAACATGGTCCACTATCCTCGTCAACCTCTAGGGTTACAGTCACCCCTTGGAATCCATGGAGCATTGGTTCCAAGTTCCCTATTCCCACCCCACAGATGCCAAAATCCACCAATGCTCCAGTCATGTATATAAAATGCACGGCATTTGCATAGAACCTACGCACATCCTCCCATATACTTGAAATCACTTCCAGATGACTTACACTGCCTACTACAATGTAAATGCTTTGTAAATAGTTGTTATGCCGCGTTTTTAAGGAATGCTGAAAAAAAGAAAGTCTGCACGCGCTCAGCACAGGTGCAACCATCGTAGGCCTAATTACACAGTACACAAATGAAATGGGAGGTGCAGGTTGCTCAGAGAACTAAAGCAGAGACTGTGGCTCTGTGGAGTGATGGAAGCTATGGTGAAGTGAGCCCACGCATCGCCCCCATTCGTGTGGGCTCGGCAGAGGGTTCAGCACGGAGCAAAATCAAATTTCGCTTTTTGGAACTTTCTTAGATTTTTTTTTCACATATTTTTTGACCCTCAGCTAGCTCAGTGCACAGAATTCACCCACTGCAAACACAGAAACCAGCCGCACAGTTCAAGGCACTAGGTCTAATGTATGACAAGCACTTTTATGGTTGCTTTCCATTTCTATGGCTTTGCATGAGTTGTAAGTTCCCCAGGCTCCTTTACCTCACCCGAAAAATAGGGGTTTGTGGACTGAATGTTTGAGTCTTTCTCCAAAATTCCTTCGTTGAAATCCAGTCCCCAGTATGGTGGTATTTGGAGGTAGGGCTTTGGGAATGTAACAAGGTCAGGAGAATACAGCCCTTATGAATGGGATCAGCGCTTTCATAAGAAAAGGCAAAAATGACTGCAATCCCAGCACTCTGGTAAGCTGAGGCAGGAGGGTTACATTTTCAATTTAGCAAAATCCTATCTTTAAATTAAAAATTTAAAAAGGACTGGGATATAGCCCAGTGCAAAGGCCCTGGGTTCAATTGCCAGCACTGCAGTGGGGCCAGGGGGAGAGCAAGCAGTGCCAGTCTTTTTCTACCACATAAGGACACCATGAGAAGTCACCAGTCGACCAGAAAGGACCCTTGCCAGATATCCAATCATGCTGGCATCTCGATCTTGAGCTTGCAGCCTCCAGAACTGAGTGAAATAAAATTCTATTGTTTATGGCATTTTTAGCAACTCAGGCCAACTAATTAGAGAAATTACCACTGGAATTAATGCAGCCTCTCTCAGTACATCTCTTGAGGGTGCAGCACCAGTGAGAAAAGCAAGATCACACTAGAAACAAAAAAGGAACATTTTTTCTACAATGATATTTTCAAAGCCCTAAACCTAAAACAACCCCCCTGCCAAAGCATTGAAATTTCCAAGACAAGAGGAATAAAGGGAGGGAGAATTGACACTGGTCTAGAAGAAGCAAGTTTGTAGTAAAACGGAACCCAAGAGTGATGAGTGGAATTGTGGAGATGAGCTAGTTAGAAAATCAAGCCTGACAGTAAGAAATCGGCTTCCAGAGAATTGCAGTCCCAGCCTAGGCCTGGGAACATAGCTAGGCCTTTCCACTCAGCTCTAACCAAGAGCTAATATATAGTATTTATCCAGGGAAGACGGTTCCAGAGTGAGGAATGAGATTCAGTTAGTTACTCTAACACACATTATTTCTTGGAGCTCCCAGTTCCCCTATGAGAAAAGCCATTCTTCTTTTTCAATATATGCCTGATTGTTGTACTCTCCTGGGCTATCGTCAAATGGCTTCCACTTATTTCAAAAGACGCATCCTCCTTGAGGTTTTACCTACTAGAACTTGGGGCTGGTATCCATGGCGGCGATGCTACCACATCCTCCAAATCTGAGCCCTCACCCTCACAAGAAAGTAGCTTAAAATATCCTATCCCCTTAGCAGACAGTGGTTAAACTAGCATCAAACACAAGATGAAAATCAAAAATCTTCTCTCTCTAGTGGCTTGTAGAGTCTTCCCTCTTTTTTCCAGGCAAAATCAGTTGTGATTATTGTTTCTTTGCCTTGACTCCTCTGTGTAACAGATTATCAAATCAGCTTTTGTTCTAGGAATTTACTTTGTTGGCTAATTGGTCCTTCCAGGCTCAGAGGTACTAAGCTTGACACCAAAGGGTCTATTTCTTTATATTAATATAGCACCTTTCTCTAGAGAGAGCTAAGCATTTGCAAACACCAACTAATTATTCACTGAAGATATTTCACGGAATTAAAAAGTTGCAAATTATAGAAAAATTGAAACCCACAACTGTTTTTTATTTCTTATATAATTACTGTCCAAGAAGAGCTTATGCATTGATCATGGTCCAATTAGGGTCTGAAGTATCTACTAAACAAGAAAGAATCAGTAATGTAATTGTAGGAGGTTTCAAAAACAGTATATTGAGGCAAACAGAATAGACTGGGAATCCAAATCATAAGAGCAAACTGTGTTCCACAATTAGGCCCATATCAGGAGAGGGGAAACAGGCATTTCCTCCATGTAGACAGTTGGTCCCTGACTTTATCCTGGCTCCTCTCTCTCTCTCTCTCTCTCTCTCTCTCTCTCCCTACTCTCCCTACTCCCATCTTATTGGATTCCCTTGGCCCCAGTGAACTTGCCCTGAATGAACACTGTTACCACTTTACTCGTCTACACCAGCAGGAATCATGCTCTGCTGTGTAGTGTTCCTATTGCTGTTTCTATGTTCTCCAGCAAAATAAATTGTAAACACTTAATAGAAGGCATGTTTCTTATGGTTTTGAACCCTGATCTCCAGAGCCCCTAAAATCAAGGCATAAAAACAATAGGAAAACAATCCTTTGTTATTTGATTTGTTTATTGTGCTATTAATAAATAATAAAGAGACCTCTTTCTGAACATCTAAGGGGCCAGAACACATATTTATGCCAATAGGCTCTCTCTTTACTATATAATTTAGGTCTACATCAAGACCTATTTAGTTCCCTGTTTTTCTCATTCCTTTTGTCTCCTTCATTCTGTCTCCTTCCCTTCCATCTAAATGTCATTAATAGTGTTCCTTTCTTTGAGATTCCTCCTTAAAATATTTCTGTATGAATAAGGAAGGGATCCATTGATATAAAATTTGAAATCAATTGTTCCAGCCAGATGGAACAGAACAGAGAAGAGCCACACATTAAAAATAAGAGCTGGATGAAGACTAAAACTAGACCCACATCTCTCACCATGCACTAAATTAAAATCAAACTGGATCAAAGATCTAAATATTAAAGCAGAAATACTACATCTGCTGGAAGAGAGCAAAGGTGGAACTCTTGAAGACATAGGGGTAGGCAAAGACTTTATGAACAAAACCCTGATCACACGGAAAATATTATAAAGAATAAACAAGTGGGATCTCATCTTATTAAAAAGCTTTTGCACAGCAAAAGAAACCACCAACAGAGTAAAGAGACAATCAACTGAATGGGAAAAAATTTTGACAGCTATTCCTCAGACAAAAGACTGATATCTAGAATATATAATGAACTGAAAAAATCAAACACCTCAAATTTAAAGACCCAACTGAAAAATGGGCATCTGAGATGAGTAAACACTTCTCAGATGAAGAAGTGCAAACAGCAAATAAACATATGAAAAAATGTTCAACATCACTGGTCGTTTGAGAGATGCAAATGAAAACAATGCTGAGATTCCATCTCCCTCCAGAAAGAATAGCTGTTATCAAGAAATCAACCAATAACAAATGCTGGCGGGGCTGTGGGGAAAAAGGAACCCCTCTCCATTGTTGGTGGGAGTGTAGACTGGTGCAACCACTGTGGAAATCAGTGTGGAGATACCTCAAAAAACTAGGACTAGAGGTTCTATTTGACCCTGCTATTCCCCTGCTGGGCATCTTCCCGAAAGAATTAAAAGCAACATACCACAGAGATATATATACCCATATTCATAGTATCACAGTTTGCAATAGCTAAATCTTGCAAACAGCCCAATGCCCATCAACTCATGAATGGATAAAGAACATGTGGGGTTTTTATATACGGTGAAGTACTATTCATCCATAAAAAAGGAAAAACTTGAGACATTTGTAGCTAAATGGATGCACGTAGAGACCATACTTTTAAGTGAAATAAATCAGACACACATGTGTAAATAAATGTTACATTTTGTCTCTGGTTTGAAAAATTGAAAGTGTACATAAGGACAAAAATGTACTATAGATATTATGAAATAGGAAGAAAATGTTCAAATGGAAAGGGGCACAAGGGAGGGAGGAGAGAGAAAGGAAGGAAGGGAAAAGAAAAATCAAGAAAAGAAAGACAAAGTGGAAACAAAGAGCTTGTAAATAAGAAAGGTCAGAGGGGTAGAAGGGAGGGGACAGAATGGGAAAAAAATAAGAATCAAGATATATCACGTACAGGTACAAATTCCATATGATGAATGTGATCATTCTGTATATCTAAATGGTACCAATAAACTGAATTAGTGATAAAAAATAAGAGTAAGGGCTGGAGGGAAGATAGCATGCATCCTCTTAAACCAGGTATAGGGGTGCGCATGTCATCCCAGCACTCTGACAGGGCGAGGCAGGAGGATCACAGCTAGAGCCCAGCGTGGACAACCAAGTGGCTTAACCAGACCCTGTCTCAAAACAGAAAACAAATCTTAAATAAAAATCATTAATCCTCTTGCTTCTCCCTTCAAGAGGAGCTCTAACTCCAGCTGTCCTTTTTACCAAGAAGATGGAAGATCACTGGGTATGCGTGGTGGATCAACTAATGGTCACCGTGGAACGCCCAGCTGAATGGAATCAGCATGGTCTGGGTGTAGAAGACCCACCTGAGATTGTTGCCAACTGCATCAAAAGAGAACTGGAGGGGAAGATCATGTGCTGTTGATTTTTCTGGAGAAGCCTGCTGTGGGTGGTTTTCCTGATGGAACTTGGCGGCTCTCATCAGAGGAGGAGCTCGGGGGCCTTGCTGTCACTGGGAAGGGCTGCTGTTCTCCCCCAGAGAGCCCTGATCATTCCCTTGAGCATCGCTTCCTGGCTCCAGTGCACATCTCTTGGCCTGGTGGCACAAGTCCTTCACCCCACTGGTACAGGCTTTCTAGCTTCCACCACCTTTGGGCCTTCCCGGTATAGATACTTGATACAGACTTGTAGGAGACATTCCCTTGAACTCTAAGGCCTTCAACTGAAATTGTGTAGGACATTGCTATGGGATCCAGGCCCCCTGCTAGATTCCTCGGGTCTCTAGTGCAGGGATAGATCTCTGCACTCTTCTTTTGACTTTTTGGGTGAATATTATAGAATAATCCTAAAAATTATGCATCTTGTATTAAATCTATTTCCTTGGAAACCCTGACTACAACAGTATTCTCGAGGGCTATGTTTTACTCCTGACCTACAGTGAAAGGTGAGAGAAGTTGAGTTCTACCTGAGGACTCAGTGAGAACATCTGGAGAAATCTGCATCAGACAATATAGTACTTCACAGAAGCAGCATTCTACTGCCAAACAGTCCGATGATGGAAGAATTACAATAACTACATTGTGAAGATGTTGCTGAGCTTACAGGGAAAAAGGAAAATCCCCAAGGGCCAAAAAAATGTTTTATAACATCAAGCTTCTGAGCAAACACCAAAGCTAGGATGCCTTGGGAAAATGCTGATTCTAAGAATGTAGAATTTCAGAGATTAAGAGCCAAGCCTAAGGGAATAGGAGACAGACTGGTGTCCGCGCAAAACAAAGAGAACCTAAAATTCTGCACATAACAGGATATCCTAAAGACCACATTCTAAGCACAAAGGAAGGCCAAGAAGTCAAAACAAAGGATATAAATGTATTAACACATTGTACATGTTACAGTCAATGTGTAAAACTTACTCTCTAAAACATGTGGAATATTTATAAAAATAAGCATGAACTCATCCACAAAAAAATCTCAAAATATTTTCAAGAATCACGTGTCATGCAAATTCTCTTACCCCAGACCAATTAAGATAAAATTCCATTTTAAGTTTTACTTTAGGGCAGGGGATATAGCTCAATGATAGAACATTAGTCTAGCATGCACAGGACCCTGGGTTCAATCCCCAGCACTGCAAAACACAATTAAATAAAACTTAACTTTAAAATGAGTAAATCTAGAAATTTAAATACTTCTCCATAATTTATAAATTGTTGTAGACATCATGTTAAAAACTTAATATTTAGAAATAAATATAATAAAAATAACATACAGTAATCCCTCAGGATCTGTGGGGAAATTGAGTCTAAAATCCACTGTAGGTACCAAGCTCTGAGGCTGTGTGAGTCCTAAATTGAAATGGTACAGTATTTGCACTGCAACTACACATATCCTCCTACACATTTCAAAGCATCTCCAGATGACTTACAATACATAATACAATGTAAATGCTATTTAAAGAGAGGGAGGGAAAGAGAGAGAGAGAGAGATTTCATCCCCAGTTGGTTAGATATGCAGATTTGGAAACTGCAAATATGGAGGGTCAGCTGCATATCAAAATTTGTGGAATGCAGATAAACGAATGGGTAGTAGGAAATTTGCACCCTTAAACTCTGACATTATAAAGGAAGGTGGCTAAAAATTAATGAGATAAATATCAACTTAAGAATTTGGATAGATAGGCTGGGGCATGGTGACACATGCACTCGGGAGGCTGAGGCAGGAGAATTGCTGTGAGTTCAAGACCAGCCCGGATAGGAAGAAAAGGTCCAAAGTGGTTGGGGAGGTGGGAGGGGAAGGGGAAAGGAAAGAAGAAAAAGGAAAAATTATGAGAAAAGAAAAAAATGGAAAAAAAAGTCTATGTAAATAGGGAAGGGTGGAGGGGGTGAAGGGTACACAGGTAATGGGGAAAAAAATAAGAACCAAGATACATCATATACAGGTACAAGCACCCAATGATAAATGTAAGCGTATTGTATACCTAAAATGTACCAATAAAAGAATTTAAGCACACACACACACAAAAAGACCAGCCTGGACTACAAAGTGAGTTCAAGGTCAGCCTGAACTACCCTGAGAGACAGTGAGACCCTGTCTCAAAAACAAAAACAAAAAATACAGGGGCTGGGGATTTAACTCAGTGGTTCTGCCGCCTGCCTTGCAAGTGCAAGGACCCGAGTTCGATCCCCGGTACCAAAAAATAAAATACAGAGGTTGGATAGATGAGTGGTGAGCAGAGAAGAATATAAGCCTAAAGAAAGAAAGCAATGGTAAAAGTAAAAACAGAAATTAATATAACAAAAAACTAAGGTATGGTAGAGGGAATGAACAAATCTAAGAGTTGGTATTTTTAAAAGATCAGTAAAATATGCAAATTTATGATACTCAAAGACAGAGAGAAGTCACAAATGAATAATAGTATTATTTTCTTAAATGAGCCATAAGTAAGGATGGAGTAGATTTTAAAAATACAAGAATACTATAAAATGTTATATTTGTGGGTATATATACATATATATATATGTATACATTTGAAACCTCAAGTGAAATGAAAAAAATTCTATAAAAATAGGAATTGCCTCAAGTGACCCAAGAAGAAATTTCAATGTTTAACAGTCTTATAGTTATTAAAGAAATTAATTCTGAGCCGGGTACTATGGCATGTGGCTGTAGTCTCAGTTGCATAGGAGGCTGAGGCAGGAAGATGGCTGGCACCCAGGAATTTGGGGCAAGCCTGGGCAACATAGAAAGACCCTGTCTCTTAAAAACAAAGAAAGAAATTAACTCTGTAATTAAAATTATTCTCCACAAAAGTAAAATCAGGTCCAGATTAATTTGCGGGAGACTTCAAACAAATGATCAAAGAAAACACAATTCCAGTCTTATATAAACTCTATGAGAGAATATGCAGTTTATTAGATTAGCATAACTTGATACCAACACCAAAGTAATGGAATTAAACCAACAGACAAAAATGGTACAAAAAAATAAAATTACAGGTTAATTCCCCTCGTAAACATAGATGCAAAAATTGAAAACAAAATATTAGCAAATGACTCTAGCAATGTCTAAAAATAATTTTAACAAGTAAATTGGGATTATTCTGGGGAGGCAAATCTGAGTCAGCATTTGAAAGTCTATGTCTGTGCCCCGCCCCCATTCATTCAGAGCAATTCAGAGCAATTAAAGCCTCCATATATCTCACATAGCTGTCTGAGCTTTTTCCTTTTCTTCTGGATCTACTCAGTCCTGGCCAAAAGAAGTCCATTTGGGACCCGGATTTCTTCCTTGGCACTGTTCTAAATTAAGATATTTCCCACGAGAATGACAGCACCTTCAAAAGGTGGTTGCCTCCATCTCTAGCCTATCCAATCTTTCCAGAACTTCAGGAAGTTATCAGGAAACACAATACAATAGCATGAGGCCCGTATCCGCTGTACTTAGAAAAGTCTCTTTATCCCCAACCCAGATATGACCATTACAGCAGTTCCCAACCTTAATACCAGTTCCCAAGCAGATATAACGTTTCCTAAACCTGGCATTTATAGAATCTAGAGCCATGTTACTATTACTAATCATAAGTTAGGAATCACAGTAGCTCACTGAAGGGATTAATAAATGAAATTAAAAGAATTAATGAGGAACCAAAACATTGGGATGGCTGCTTTCCCAACATGTCAAATGCCAGATGCAGCTTTTCCAACATGTCAAATGCCATGACATTGTCCAAAGTCGATCCCCATTCAGGTAATATTCATTTGAAGAAAGAATATCATCAAACATTCCTTCCCACATCAATGAAAAGCACTTCTTGGAAAGGAGAAAAGGACCAGTCCCCATGCTTTTCCTCAAGACCTTTTTATAAAGTCTTCCTATTAAAGCTTCTTATTTCCCTAATAATTTGTTCTGGATTCCCTTGGTTTCTCTCCAGCCCCATGTACTGGAGCCCTGAATTTCTCTTAGTGAGTCTCTGCTCAGTAACACAGCAGCTGACCTCCACCAAACTCCAGGGCTGTACCTTCCCCTAATCCCAGGACCACACCCTTCCTTTTCATATTTTCCTAAATTGAAGGTCTCAAGGGTTTCTTATTCTCTGTAACATGCATGTGTCTGTGGCTACTGTATCTTCCTTCCCTTCTGGAATGCCTTAGCTTCATTCCCTAACATCCGCCTGGAATCCAAGGAAAACTGTCCCTTGAGTTTCCATATTTCCCAGCTGGAAAAACCCACATGAAAGATTTCTGAATTTCAGCTGTCTCTCGAGAATTCCACAGACCCAGCACTCCTTCATAATGTGGGGTCCACAACCCCGTAATTCTTGTCTTCTTTGAACATTTAAATCCTCCAGGTCCTGACAAGGCAGTCTCTACTTTCCCAGGACATGGGCTTGGAGGAGTTGTCAAAGTTTCAGCCTGACATTAGATGACAGGTCTTGCTCCTCCCACCCACGCGCAAGCCATCTGCAAGCTCTTAGCATCTTCCTCACCTCCCCCATTCCTCTTCCAAGAGGAACGGCTTAAAAGACTGAACACTATTTTAAACTGATCCTGTGGCTCCCTGAATTGCCTCCCAGGACCTGGCCATTCTTTGTTCACACACCAATTCCTGAATCCTCCCCACTCACGATTCATTTCCTCTTCCCATGATCAGAGCTACTTCCCAGCAGCAGCAAACCATTGTCTGTTGCCATTGACTTCCTTCTTTAATGCTTGCTTCTGGATAATTCTATTAAATTCTTTGCCTGGCTTGACCTAAGAAAATTATGAACCATCTGTATACCAAAGCCTCACCGCCACCACTTCATCTGTTCTTGGATAAATTCAGCCAGCTCCCAATGTTTGAATTTTTCATCTATGTACAGTGATACCTTGGCACCATTGTTAAGTGGTTCCTGGAGGAAGGTGAATAGCAGTCAACACTCTCAAGTTCTAGCTTGTTCATGAAGTACCAGATCACGAGTACCAGGAAAAAATTCACACATCAAGTACGTGCTAGGCAAGTTGTCTACCACTGAGCTACATTAGCAGCCCTCCATTGGCAGCCTTGTTGTACCATCCGCCTCCCATGGAATTTAGAAGACAGAGCCAGGCCTGGTGGCACACACCTGTCATCCCAGCACTCTGGAAGGCTGAGGTAGAAGGATCCCAAGTTCGTGCCCAGCCTAGGCAACTTAGGGACTTTGAGAGACCCTGTCTCAAAATAAAAAATAAAAGGGCTGGGATATAGCTCAAAATGTAGGCCTTGGGTCCAATCCAAAAAAAGGAATTTAGAAGAAAACACACCAAAATAAAACCAGGGAGGAAGAGGACTCTTCTTCCATCCTCTTGTGTCCTTAAAGTCTCTATTTCATCTTCAACCCCTAGCAGACCTCCTCCCCTCTCCAGTCCCAAATCACTCTGGAGAAGAGATTGTGTGGCCAGCGTCCATGGTTCTCACATTAAGCAACAAACAGCAAAAATAATGGAATAAAACCTCTAACAGACTCTCCTTCTCAGGAGTTCAAAGGAAATAGAGATGAGATTACAGCCACTCCAATCTGTCCAGCTGGTTGTTGGCGCTGGTGGTGACATGCTGCTGTTTACTGATTTATGGAGTGATAAGTAGCAACAAGACGGAGTCTGACAAGAGTGGGCTATATATATTCCCGAAGCTGTGTTATCCCAGTGTAGACACTCGAATCAAGCCATATGCACTGTGGGCTGCCTCTGATTCTCAGGAACAACTGTTTCAATGAGGACAGAGGCAAGGATTCCAGATTTGTTGACTCATGTTGTTCTTGGGAGGCAGAAGGAGGGAGAGCTCTGTTTCCGGACTTCTCATGGGAGGCTGTTTCCAAAGAAATACAAATCATTCGCTGGAGGCAGGACATGTTAGTAGTAGTCTTGGGTCCACTGCAGCATATGCCAGGGCCCTCAAAGAGATGTGGGCTTCAACAGAAGGAATTTGGTTTTTTGCTCATATGTACCCAAGAAAAGAATCCTTCCTCCTAGCTTATCATAAGAATGAACAGTGCTCAGTTGTGATCATAACATATTCCAAAAGATATATGATGTTCCATGAGCACAAGAGGAATTTTAGCAGAGAATTTCTAGAACAGGACCATGACTTCGGTGAGCAATGCTGGAGGTTTGGGTTCTAATGATTTTTTCTTTACAGAATCACTAGTTCATACATTGAGCCTGGTTCTAGGGTAGGGGAGGCTAATCTGGCTGTGGTGATGTCACTCCTCAGAGCAGGGGTGTTTCTACATGCAAGACTGGCATGCTGAGGCCTCTTGGGGCACATACTCTCGCGGGCCCGTTCTTCTTGTGTCCAGGAGGCCAAAAATAACAGTCAAGGTATTTGAAAGAGCACACGGGTGGTTCACTTCCGTTCCAAAACTGCCACCTCTGCCCTAATTGTAGACTGTCCCATTTCAACATTAGTAGTTCAGCTCCCCCATGACGGGCAGAGTCCCTCTGCAACATCCCAGAGGCAGCAGAAACGTCTGCTTGAGTGCCTCCAGTGACGGGGAACTCGCAACCCTCTCAGAACCCCTTCTCGGGTCACCCATGATGCTGGAGACTTTCGTGGAGCACAGTTCTGCCTCCCTGCAGCACTTACCCATTTGAGCTCTTCCATCTGGAACAAGAAAGAACAAACCCAGGCCCACACTTCTAACACACTGAACCCAGGTCCTCAGCACCCCCCTTCCTGTCTGAGGAAGAGCTGTTAGATCAGTCCATCGTATAATACGCACCACCTTCTGGGGTTAAAGTGCTCATTACTGTGTGTTAGGTGCTTTGCATCCATTATTATACTTAGTTCTCACAGCCATTCTTTAAAGATTTCATACCTACTTTACAGATGGGAGAACTAGAGCTCAAAAAAAGTTAAGCAGTTTGCCTAGCATTGCTGAGCAACTGTCTTCCAACTCTATTCCAATTGCTCTCATACTTTAAAATTCGATCTGTACATAAATTTGAAGGCCTCTCCTCCACTTTATCATTTTCTCTTCCCTGCTAAGAGTATAGTCACACACTCTGCTCTAACCATCTCTGTGCTAACATTTCCTGATGGCGTTCAACTATTGGTAGGTAAAGGACTGATGGAATTATAAAATGGGTATTTATAACAATCCAGCTGTGTCCCACAGAAGTGAACAAGGACTATCATTTGAACTAGGATATCATTTTTTATTCTAGCCAATAAATATTTGAATGCTCCCAGTGCAAAGTACTGAGCCAGGCACAAGGGTTACAGTTAACTTGGAACAAGGGTCGCCAAATTAATATTTCTTTTAAGGAGACAAGGAAGTAAACACATCATGAGTCATGAGGATGGGCTGCCTATGAAGAGCCCTGTGATTATGGTGTCTCTGTCTGATTTCAGTCGCTGTAACAGAACACCCAAGACTGGATAATTTATAACTCAAACAGGTTTATTTTTGGTTTAGGGTCCTATAGGCTAGGAAGTCTGAGATTGGGTGGCCTCATCCAGTGGCCTCAACTCAAGGCAGAAATTGGAAAGGCAAGGTGCCACCCATGAAACACACAAAACACAAGGGGCAGCCTAGCTTTACAACAACCAACCAAATCCCCCAACAGGAAGAACTCACTCGTGCAAGAAAGGAAATAATTGGTTCACGAGGGCTCCATCCCACAACCCAAACACCTCCCAACACTGCTGCATTGAGGACTTCAGCCTCAACATGAGTTTTGGTGGACAAACCACGTTCAAACCATAGTCCATGGGAAGGTCCTATGGGGACAGAATAAGGAGGAAGAGGTGATCAGAGACTTATGGAACAGCAGACCTTTCAGGCCCCCTCTTTCTTTTACTTTTTTTTTTTTTCAGTACCAGGGAATGAACCCAGGACCTTGCTCTTGCCAGGCAGGCATGGCGCCACTGAGCTGCATCCCTGGCCCCATGGCTCCTCTTAAGGAATGAAGCTTCATAACAAGAAGCTGAGGGCTGAGCAGGACACACTCTAGACTCATTCAAAGCAATAGTATGAAGGGGACTGGTGTCATCCAGGAACAGAGAATTTTCTGGTAACACCAACGAATCAGATGCAGCAGAATGAAGGTGGACTGTAATACGAGACTGAAAATAAGTTGCTGGGTTAGGACTGATACACTAAACCTTGACGTTTGGACTTAGTGGGGAACCATCAAGAGTATTTATGCAACAGCAGATGTATGTGCTAGAAAAATGCCTCTGGAGATTATGCTGTGAATTCTAGAATAAGATAAGGCTGGCGATACAGAATCTTTGTGCTTGCTTTCTTCAGCTATATTGCCTAGATGACTGTCAGCTAATGGTATTTGTCACATTTGAGGTGTGATTGAAAAATACAGTATATGTTTAAATTTAAAGAAAACTGCTATAGTAAAAGACACACTGGCTTTAATCCTCTGCAAAATACAACTCCCCCTCCTCCCACTTTGAACACCTTGATTCTGTTTTTCTTGCTTGTCTCTGAAGCCATTCTGGAAGTCCTCTTTCATGCATATCTTTACTTGCGCTATTGTGGCTCTCACAATGTCCTGGATCAATTCAAAACATTTACCTTTGTGGTCATTTTGAATTTGAGGAACAGCCAGAAGTTACACAGTGCCAGATGTGGTTAATAAGTTTGAAGAGGACACACTGTTATGTTTTCATGAGCCTGCCTTTCTATTGAATGTCACTCAGGAGCAACATTCATCATACATTTTATTGTGTCTCATTGAAGACCCTCAGAAAAGGGGACTTCCAGGACTATTCAGAAAATGCCAAGAATAATGAGATAGGTGTGTTAGGAGAAAAAAGGAGTATTTTGAGGGGCATTCATGGCAATGTGTCTTTTACCATCATAATTTTTTAAATTTAATTAGTTAACCATAGTTTTCCATCAGTCCTCATATAGCACTGTGAAACAGTATCTCTCTGGCTGTGAGCAGATAGACCTGAGCTCATCCCCAGTGCGTTGATCTGGTTAAATCCCCCGCCCCGTCCTCTTGTTTACATGTTTTGTGATATTGGCTTTTCATCATCTGACATGGTTACTGGGTTCACAGCTTCATGTTGAACATTAATGTAATAAACCTCTGTAAATATTCATGCAAATCACAGATTAAAAGGGAAAAAAATTATCAAAAGGCAAGGGCAATGCTCCAAAGTATGTCACTAGACAATTCCCACTGGATTAACATTTACTTTTTTTAAAAGAGAGCTTTTTTAATCAGTAGCTATTCTACTGACTTTTTCTTACCAAACACCATGCAACATTTCCACGAAGCTAGTTGTATAAAACCAGCTCATAGTGAACCTACACCAACTACTAGTGTCTGTGGCTTTCTACCTAGGCACCCACAGGCCAACACTTTGACCTCCCAAATCGCAGACTGAATGAGGTTTAGTTGCAATGCCATCTTCTTTGCAGGCTGGAAATCCAAACTCCATCTGCTTGTCTCCAATTTTCTGAACCACATATGTTTCTCATCATTCATGAAGAACATCCACAACAATTTGGGTGTTCTAGACAGACAAATTTTTCTCAGCAACAGGACCTAGAATACTACAGATATCTGTTTCATCATCTATAAAAAATTGATTTTCCTAACAGTACCTGGTAGGGTGGTTTTGTAACTAGATAGCATAATTTCCCAAAGAACCAATATTTGACACATAGTTTTAAACATTTAACAAATTGCCCTATCACTTCATTTCCTCCTGAATGTCAAGTTAACATCTCCAGTTCAGTTGGCCTAAAACCGAAACTCAGCCCCTTTTACTGGAAAACTCAAAACATTCCCAGAGCCCCTGGACTATTCCTGCTTACAACTCATGGGGCAGAATTGTCACATGTCTATCTATCCTTAGCTGCAAGGGAGGGCCGGGGATTTATCTCAGTGGGGCTGCACCTGCCTGGAAAGCACAAGATTCTGAGTTTAATTCCTGGTACTTAGCTGCAAGGGAGGCTGAAAAAGTGAACATTACATTAGAACTAGGTGCATATATACTCAGCACAGAATTGGGATACTATTAGCAAAGAACGAGAAGAGTGGTGATATAGGGTTGGCAGCTAGCATAGCTACAAGGACTTACCACCCATTTGAAGTGAGGACAGTCTTATTTTGTTTCTCTCTGAATATCTACCAAAATTTCTTGCACACACTTTATGTTCAGTACCCTTACACTAGCTGTATTACCAGTTGGTGATTGCCCACAAATGGCTGTATAATCAGTGTCTTCTGGACTCTGTTATATTGGAAGAAAACAAGAAGTGAAGGAAATTTTATTTGTCCTCAAGTGAGAGGACCAAAATGACTGCTGCTAAACTACTTTGAAAAAGCACAGTAGTTTTTTTTTAATTATTCATTTCGCATCCCCAGCACCCACACTCACCTTTTGCCTAGCAAAACCTTTCTGTGCAGAATGGTACATGTAGAATGATCATACCAACTTGGTCAAATTACCAAGGAGGATCTGGGGGTGTAGCTCAGTGGTACAGTGTTTGCCTAGCATGCATGAGGACCTGGGTTCCATCCCCAGCACTACAATAAAGAAAAGAAAAGGACTGATTACTGTGGAGTCTGTACTGCTCTGGCTTGATTGGACAAGGTTTTGGCATGGGTGGCTTAAGAAAACTTTGTGATAAAAGCAATATAATTGAGCACTATTGCATACAGAACTTTGGAAGGCAGGAGGTGACCATTAGAAATGATGCTACAGAATAACTACTGATATAAAATCAATAAGTAAATCCAGGCTATGAAGTAGAGTATACAGTATACATATCCATAATCACTATAACATACGTTGCCTGCAAATGTGGGTTTATTTATATAGATGGATCTGGAGCAGGAATAGAAGTAGAAATAGCAACATAAATAGCGAGATTTTGAAAATACACTTAGTAAAATCTTGACAATAGTAATCGCCAGGTACTATATTATGGGTAGTTTTTATTTCTTTTGTTGCCAAATTTTCTGAAATGAACCTAAATTTTTTTAATAATTAAAAGGATTCTTGGTTTTGCTATTGGATTGCTGTTCTTTGGGGTTTTTTGTTTGTTTGTTTAACTTTCAGGAAGTTTAGGAAGCAAGCCAGCCTTCTCATGCTTTAAGTGATAATCCAGTTTCAGTTAGATAAGACAAGGACTGGCAAATTTAAGAGGCCACAAATTTGAGAGAGGCACTATTGTGACACCAAAACCATTTGAACAGCTGGAATGAGTCACTGGCTCTTATTTGCAGCTTTAGAAAGATAAGGAGCAAAACATAAAGAGAACTTGAACCTGAAAGTAGGTGCCACACAACTGAATATGATTTTCTAGAGAGGTTTGTGTATTTCCTATCTTCAGAAATTCCTATTCACTGCAAAATGTGACTCCACAACAATGAAATTGTTTAGCACAGTGGAACAGTCTTCAATGCTACGTATGCTACCACCTGTATACTCCAAGTCTCCTTGAATGAATAAATCCTGGAAAGCCCACGGGTCTTCGGCTTTTGTCTTAGTAATAGAAAGGCTTTACATAGGACAAACTTACATGGATTTGATGACAATGGCCATGACATTCAAGTGATTCTTATTTCACATGCAGTGCTGAGCTGAGTGCCTGCTTTATCTTACTGTTCACATGACAAAGCAGCCACTTATCAGTTACAACTGCAGCGGAAAGGGTTGCATAGTCCAGGAGAGCCCAGGCTAATGGCACCTTGGCTGATGCATCTGATCTCACCCAGGAGATTAACCCTTGGATGCTCAGCAAAAAAATGTGACCTGCCCAGTAGAAGACTGTGGTTTCAACAAGTTACTCCTTGGACTTATGAGGTGGTATGATCAAGATTTATAGGTTTATTACTAGAAAATCATGACACCGAGTTTTAAGCCATGCTGTTATTATTTATATTGAGACAAGAAGTGGAAGAGGTCACAACCCATACTTCTGCCTAAGAATATATGTAACAGTGCCTGAGCCCAAGTAGTAAGAAAAAGAGACTTTGAAGTTACAAAGCACAACGGACCATAGCTAACCAGATTTGATTCCAGTTTCTGGCTGTCTTCCACATGTTATAAGACCAAGGAGGAGCAAATACAGGTCATTCTGAATGTCTTGCAGGTTGTCCTGTCCCAGGTCAGGAGAGACTGGGATTCTGATAGATACTCGGTCCCAAAATAAAATCAGTGCACTTGGCTGAGCCTCTGTGGAAACTGAACATTCCAGAAGGGCGAGGGTTTAGTGCTATTGAAAAAGTTAACTCTGTGCAGAAAGGTCAACCCAAAAAGGTGGTGGTCAGCTCAGCATTGCTAATTCCTGCTATGCATCAGTTAAAACAAGCGAAGACCTGCGTTTCTCAGAGACTCTTCCCCATCTGGTTCTGAGTTTCCCAGTGAAGGCAACCAGTGGAGATTGGAAGGTGGAACCACAGAGAGACGATCATTCTTTGAAGGCAGGTGAAACAAGATCCAGGAGATTCGCTGCGACTCCTCAGGGGACTCTCGTGAACTCATTCTGGTACATGAAGCTAAAACCATCTACAATAACTTACAACCAACTTCACTCAGTCCCCTACGTCTTCCACTGGCCCCCAAAACCTCTAGACCACCACATTAAAACCCGCTGTGCCATTTTCCTCATTAAATCTGGTGGACTAGTGATTTTGCTAATAGAATTCTATCAGAAATCTGAGAGACAACCATTGGAAGTTCATGGTAAATGCGGAAACCAGATTTTGAATGTAAGTACGAAGCATAAATCTCTTTTGAAGAGGGCATAGCTAGAGTTGCTCTATATTCTCTCCAAATCTACAAAATTTCACTTTTTTTCTTTTACTACATACAGCTCTGACTTTTTTTGGCCTTTATTATGTTATGGAAAAATGCTATTATGCGCTATGCTATGTTGTCTTATTTTTGGAGTTCAGATGTTCCTTTAAAAAATCTCTCAAAACTGAATTTTACAGTTGATTTGAATGAAGAACAACTCATGAGTCACACACCACTCAGAGCCGGAAGAGATCCAGAAAGCTCAGCTCTGCAGTGTGGGCACTGAGGGTGTATGGGCTGAACTTGAAGTAGAGGCCTCATCTGTGGGCTGAAGTAGATGCCACTGAAGTAGGAGCATCATCTCTTTGCCCTATTTGGGTGTAGCCTGATCAGTTTGCTGCCAATGACTGGCTGAAGCTCAGCTGCTTGTGACTGATTGAAACCCTGCTATTTATTACCAAAAAAACTCTTAAATTAGATTTCAGTTTGTTTATGTATTAAATTAGGCTGAAGTTTAGGAATTTAAAGTACAGGGGCAGCCACAGTCCAATGGCCTCTTGCTTATTTCATTTGCCAGCTTAACCCCTAACTCTATTTGCTTCACATTCAAATCTTGCTGAATGTATGTGAAGCCTCCAGCATACGTCCTAGAACACAATAGGAACTCAATCAACTGTCACTTCCTTTGTTACTAAGCATCTACCCCGTACCTATGCTGAGGGACAATCCCTACCTTTAAGGAATTTTTAAGAAAATAACACAGAGCCAACAAATGAATAATAGAAATGTTAATTGTTTAACATGACAATTCCGGAAACATCCCCAGGTATCCAAAGAGGGAATGATTGCCAAAGAGGGAACGCTTCAGTAAAAACACAGGAGTTAAGAGAGATGATACCAGCACCCCAAACATTCATCATCCTGGGAGATCTCTGGCACTTTTGGAATGACCACTAAGCATAAGTCAGAGAAATGAAAACCTCCACTGCTTCTTAACATTCTCCTCCACAGTCTTTTATATCCAGTGGGATTTTTCAGGTTGAATGGAGCCAGATATCTAAGTGGATTAATTGTTATTTATAACAGCACTTTGAACCATGAAGCATGGGTGGCCTCCCATCACTTGCTCCCTACTAGATGAATTGTGAAACCGTAATAAACAAATAAATGGAATTTGCCTCCCTGCCAAGGATGTGGTGCCGCCATCTTTCCACCATGATCATCAATTAAAGATTAAATAATAAATGGACTGGCAGAGTTCAACTATAATCTTTAGACTCAGACTCCAAAGATGCCCCATGAACAGCAGTAGGGGATTTATGGTTTTCATTTTCCTTCACCTCACTGGGTGAGGGAGCACACAGCACAATTTCTCTCTGTCTCTCTCTCTCTCTCTCTCTCTCTCTCTGTCTCTCTCTCTCTCTCTCTCTCTCTCTCTCTCTCTCTCTCTCTCTCTCTCTCTCTCTCTCTCTCTCTCTCTCTCTCTATCTCTCTCACTCACACACACATACACTTGCTTGCCACACCCCAAGCACATTCTGTTCCATGGCTTCTCTTGACATTTGCATGGCTTTTCTAGTTAAGTAATGAACTTATTAAAATCATGAAGGGAAATATATTCTCACTGGAGGGAGGTGGCCTTAATCCTTTAGAAATGGGGAACTCTGATGGTAACCTTTGCCAACAGTGCCTGCCTAGAGTGAGGCCAGGGGAGGAAGACAGACACTGAAAACACCAGGCCAGAAGGCATTCAGCTAAGTACGTGGGACAGTAGCTGGGAAGAAGTGTAGCTGCACACAGGGGCTTCCATACCCAAGAACAGCAGCTGGAGGGGTACTTTCTCCAGAGGATGGCGAAGCTAAGCATATTCATGAGTTCAGCAAAGATTTAGATAAAGACATGAGGCCTGTCTATAATGAAATACTGAGAGGTTGTTAGAGATATTGATTAATCATAGGAATAACTTATGTTTATAAATCCTTTACAATACTGTAGGCTCTGTGCCAAACACTTTCCATAGATTAACTCATTTAAACCTCACAATAACCCTATCATGGAAATACGATTAACCTGATCTTTAAAATGAGAAACCTGAAGCTCAGGAAAGTTAAATAACTCAACAAAAATCATGCATCTGGCAAGTGGGATTCAAACAAGGCAGATGGATTCCAGGGCCCATTTCATATCAGAGCCACATGCCTCAGTTGTTTTATTCTTTATTTTTAGCATTCCTAAACTTTTGAGCTTCATTTTATAGAGGGAAACACCATTACCATATTCTCTATGAACGCTCCCTTAATTTCATAACGAGAAACAGACTAAGTCTACGCAGGCACATATACACAAGCTCATGTACGTAAGTGTGCAAGCACACGTACACATCAAGGTGGGGCACTAAGATTTTGGGGGTCTCTCTACTCTCAGTTTTCTCTCTCCATCTATAAGGCAGGTTGTTCAATAGATGGAGAGACAACTGAATCAGGATCTCAGGTGTCATCTCTTCTAATACCACTGCCACCCCTCAAACCATTAGAAAAGTGCCATAGGATTGTCACTGCCCCAACACTAGACAAGTAACCTCATCTAGAAGTCCTTAGTACCTTAGGAACTCAAAAGTGTATGACACATGATGGCCTCAAAGTGAGCCCCAAAAACTGTCATGTCAGCTCACAGGCGAGTCATGTGCCATCAACAGCCTCTCCCAGAGCTACCCCAAGGGAGTGACAAGTCAGGTCTCCTGCTTGGCAAACATAAACCAGAGCCCCACAGTGGACACAAAGGTGGTTCACTCAGATGTGTTTAGATGTCTCACACACCCCAGCCCATGCCCTTCTCCTTGGCACCAGTACAAAGCAGATGAGCCTATTCTACCTCCTCCCTCCCCTTGCTGCCAGCTGTCCTCCTGTGATGGCTATCTGCCTGACTTGTTCTTGGCAATGCTGGCTGAGGTTGGCCCTGGGCAGAGGAGGATAGAGATGGGTTTCGGGCCTTCTTAGGGATCAGCAGACTCCCATAGCCAACAGCTCCTTGGAGAACTTGGCCTTTGCCTTCCGAAGGCCCATGTGACATCTGGAGGCTTTCCTGTGGCTTGAAGGAAAGGCCCCATCTGCTCCCTCATGGAAGCTGCCCACACGAAGGATGCACTTCCCTCTGTTGTTTTATGAAGGACAGAGCCTCCCTCTCAAGACTCCAAATAAACCTCAAACTCTCCCAAACACAAACACTGACACTCACATGCCTGGTTTTATGGCATCTCTCATTTTCATTCCTTCACTAGTGGAGCTGAGTCCAAGGTCGTGTCTTATCAAAGTTCTCTGTAAAGGACCATGTCCCCCAGGCCTCTCAGCATCCATGGGACCATGGTCAAGGAGATCAGGGAGTGTGGGAACACTGAGGGCTGCAGAGTCTGGAGTCGTGCAAATGCTGGTACATTTGTGCACCTTGTTAGCGAGCAGAGAGGGCCTGCCTTGATCTCACAAAGGCGAGAATGCACCTTCCTTCAAAGGATGCTGTAATTTCCATTCTGACAGCAAAAGGTTTTGTTTTTCAATGTCTTAAAGTCATATGGGTCTCTGCTGAAGTCCCTTAGATAAGAGGAAATGGTATGCTGTCCTTAGAAAAGCACCAGGCTGGTCAAGAATAGGTTTGACTGGAGTTAGGAGGAAGGAGGAGTCGGTGGCACCCAGACGTACATGCCCTTGGCACATCAGACTAGACTCTTCTGCCTGGGAGCCTTCTGCCTGCTCCAGCTCACAACTGGAGCGGAGGGGCCTCACAGACCCAAACTCGCCTCCCTCCTCAGTCTTAGATTTACAAAAATTCCCAATATTTCTACCCGTACTCACATTCCTCACTACCACCCCACCCCACGCCACCCCACCCACAGCCTAGAAGGATCTCACATGCCATGGCCAGGACTGGGCATCTAACTCAAAACCACCCTCTGGGCCTCAGCTAATTGCATTCTACGGTTAAAGAAACTCTATCATAGAGATCCAGACCTGTGCATAGGCAACTGATCTTGGGCTCTGTTTGTTATAGCTGTGTCTAGATGTCCCCGCAAAGCCCCATGGGGTCATAGGGTTTTGTCAGAGGTGGCTGGATCTAGAGTGTGTGACACTGGTATTAAAGGTGTGTGATTACTAAACCAGTCCACTGATTGGTTTGGCACCGCCCTAATCCTGGTAGTCTGGATAAGACAAAAGGGGCAGAAAGATGCTGTTGAGGTTCCCTTGTTGCTTTTACTACTGTGTGGGGTGCCATGAACTGTCTCTCCTCTGCGATGCCTGTCTGCCATGTGACTCTCTGCCTTGGAGCCAGCTGACTATGGACTGAAACCTCTACAAACTGTGAGCTAAATAACCCTTCCCCCTTTAACTTTGGGTGTCTGGTATTTTTTCTCACCAAAGAAAAAAGAAACCAAGACAGTGTCTAAAACAGTACTTAGAGTGGCTCGGGGTGTCTGGGTTCAATCCCCAATTTTGCTACACATTGGCTGTGTGTATTTTGGGGCAATTATCCTATTCTATGCCTCAATTTCCAAATCTGTGAAGGGTTCTTGTAAGAATGAGTTCATGACAAGTACTTGGAACAGGACCTGGAATGTGGTAAGCTCTCCATCGATGTAAGGTACTATCATGGTTTCTGTTACCATACTACACAAAGCTGTGGGCAACCAGAAGTCCTATCACAGCAGAAATTAAGACCAGTGCAGATGAAATTGGTATCCAAGAGAAGCCAGACAAGAAAGCATGTGGCCACTGAAAGAAGGAGATAGAACCCCCCCACACACACACCCCTCACTCTGCTACCTTTTCAGTTACTTGAGAGTCAATATCATCCACAACTAGGCATCTCATGATTCTCCTATGCCCTAACTATAAAGACCAGCTTTCATAAATTGTATGTATGGGTGTGAGCAATCCCCACCCAAGTCTCAGGGCCTCCTCCATTCATCCTGGGCACCTAGAATCCATTCTGTCACTCATCTTATTCCCTGGGGCAAACTCTGCCTCCCTATCCAAAAAACTGCATGAATAGAATTAGTTGCCCCTGAAGATCTGATGTCCTGTAACTCTTACTTTTAGAGTCTGCCCTGACATTTTTGGACCAGGGATTGGACTCAGGATCTTGTGCTTGCAAGGCAGGCGCTGTGCCACTGAGCTAAATCCCCAGCCCTGCCCTGACCATTTTACCAACAGCTCTACTCCTTTCCATCTGTATTGACAAGTTCATTCTCTCCCAGGTACATCGGGGTAAACTTGAACACAGTAAATGAACAGAAAAAGAAAAGCAGCCAGCTGAAAATCAGGGGGCAACCTGAACCATTTCTAAGGAAATTTTCCAAGCAAAGACAATGAGAAAAGCTTCATTGACCTCTGAAAGGGACAGAAAGTGTCAAATGATGATATCTACCTTCCCAAGCTCTACTACCAGTTCACAAGTCTATCTAGCATGCTCTTTGTTTCATGTAACTAATTCATGTGTGACAAATGGGACTCAACCACCAGAAAGGACTGTTCATCCCCAAAAGAAGATGAACTCACTCTATGCTTGCGGCTGTGAAAAAGCCCATCATCCCAGGGACGTGAGGTCACCCATGCACACCTATGACAACCACAGAATGGAAGAGAACCCACATAATAAAAAGGGCTCATCTGTTGTTAAGCACTACGGAATTCCACACATACTCTCACTTCTTCATCTTTACAACAATCCTCCAAGACTTACCATTGCAAAACAACAATTTTGTGAGTCACGAACTGGGTGAGGCTGAGCTAGACAGTGCTCATGTGGCCCTTCAGATGTAGTAGTGGTCAGATGTCAGCTGCATCTTCATTGAGGTCATGAGCAGGCTCAGGTGGCCTGGATATCCTGGATAGTTCACACAAGTGGCTGGACTTGCTGATGCTGCCCATCAGTTGCTTGTCTATGGATAAGGCCTTTCCAGGAGAGTCAGACCTCTTATGTAGAGGTTGTCACCCCTGGAATAAGTATCACAAGACACCAGGCAGAGGCTAGGTGACATTTATGACCTAGCCTAAAAAGTCATTCACCATCACTTCTGCTATATTCTGTGGTCTGAAGCATCCACCAGGCCCACTTAGATTTTAAGAGAGGAGACATAGCCCCTACCTTTCAATGAGAGAAAGTATCAGAGGAGTTTGAGGCACTTCTTAATTGCCACTCGTGGTTTATCACCAATTTACAGTTGAAGAAAGCCAAAGAGGATTACTAAATTGTCAAAAGTCACATTCCTAAAACTTAAAAGCAGGGAGGCAGGGGTGTTGCTGAATGGTAGAGCACATGCCTGCCACTGCGTTGAATCCTCAGAACTACAGGAAAAGAAAAAGTTAACATAACAGGGATTCATGCACAGCCCTGTCCTGTTCCAAAGCAAGCATTCCCTTGACCATGTCAGAACTGCCATGTAAGCTGGGGCAGTTTTGTTTTCTATGCCTTATTAATCAAAAGTGGGGGTAGCTATAGGTGCATACTCTACTTTTTTTAATGTATCAATGGATCTGATTGCTTCCCTGAGTTATTTCTAAACCAGCAATCAAATTCTACCACTCCCATCTCCAGCCCCCTTCCCCCACCACCAAGGCTGTAGAATTTAAACCAGATGGAAGCGATGTCACCGTGCTAAGGGCCAGAACAGAAGGTCACCCTCTAACTTGTCACCATCCTGCCAGTAAACAGTATCTTGCCAAAGGCTAAAGATATACTGCTCTCTTGCCTGAAAAGAATGGATGCAGCAGCTATAGAATCAGAACCTCTAGTGTGTACCAGAAACCTACACTTTGAGAGGCTGTAGGGTCATCTAGACTCTTCTAATTGTGTATTACAATTTCAAAGACACTTAGAGATATTTCCTGCTCATCCACCCAGAAATGAGACGCACAGCCATTATGGATATTAAACACCTACATAATCTGGCTGTTCATTGGAAAGAGTTCTCAATTCTAAATGATACCTTGGGAGATCATAAGAGGTTATAGATTTAATTGCATCCTGTTCATAGCCACTAAATGTTTCAGCTGAGTGTTTCTGTTGCCAAATTATTCCCTTACAGATGAAGAGTCCATGCCCTCCAGGGCTCAAAAATACAGGCTCCTCCAAGACCACAGATGGGTAGTGTGGTACTGAATGAATGCTCCTGCACAGGACTCAGCCCCGGTTTAGAAATCTTCCGGTTCTGGATTTGAGTCCTGTTTCCTCCATCTATCAACCCAAGTGTCTCAAACTCTTCAACCTTCAGATATCTGACTATCAGATGCAGATCACAGAAGCATCTTTCTCCTTGAGTTGTTGTAAGAGTGTGCTAAATGAGACTAGTGGGATCAGGCGCTCTGCACAATGCTTTGTACCTGATAAGTATTAAGGAAACATTAGTTATGATTTCTCCCAGAAATAACTAGACACTTTGAGGGTAATGGCAGAAACTTAGACTGGGAACAAAAGGGGGTGGGCAGGAGTTCAGAGAGATATGATACATGTGACCATTGACACTGCAGATCAGTTGGGGTAAGGAAGATGCAGAAAAACATACAGGATTTGGTGTTGGGAAGATTAGAGTCAACAGACTTCCACATAAGCAAATACCGTGCAACACCATGCAGGGCTCTTGTTTCTTTCTCAGGGTCTGAGAATGGGTGGCCCAACATTTATATATAAAGAAGGACTTCCACCCATGGTCAAGCAATACCTGATGTGTTTCCACTCTATCTTCTAAAGAAGTTTCAGGGAGGACCAGCATGGATGAAAGAGCTTTGAGAGACAGCAAGCCCTTAGCAGTGAGGAACCATTGAATAGTTGTCAGAATATTCTCAGCCCCAACTGAAATATTTTCTCTTTTTTTCCCTCCATTGTCTGATTTCAGTTGTAACTTCCTGCCAGAAAAATAGAATATTTAGAACTTGACTTTAACTCCATACTCTCCTGACCTTCGGCATCTGCTTCCTCTGGAATCTTAATTTTCAAACTTCCGTTACAGCACACTAAAAGGTTGTTCAACTTCATTATAAACCGTTTGCTCTCCTAAGAAGCACTGTTTTTAGCAGAGCCCAAAACAGAGGCCCTGATAAATTAAGCAAGAAGGCTGGCAATTGTGTGAGGGATTTTGACAAGTTAAAACCTAACTATGAATTCCTCTTCCAGATCTTGCACACTGATGTAGTTCGTTGAATAATGAAAAGTAGGTCGCAGGAATGATATAGAAGTGACCTAAAAACATGATGTCTGTACTGCCACACTGAGAAGCCGGTGGCAATTTTCTGTTTCAATTAAGTGACATTGTTCTAACATCATGTTTAGAAATGCAGTTTGTCTGATCGAATGCAGCTGAACATTCTGTCCCCTGCACCTAAGGCACATGATGACAGTGTTTATAAGTATTTCTCTCCTGGATCCATATATGGAATCAATCTGGAATTATTGTTTTAAAGAGGATTTGAGTTTAGCAATGCACGGGAAATGTCTGTGTCAGGAACTCAATAGCATGTTAGCACACTATGTCAAAACAACTACACCAGGAAAACATTTCACTTCCCACTGTAGGAGAACATTACATTACACAAACCACCAAATTCTCTCTCAGACAAGTGTAGGCATATGTTCCCTGAGAAAGTTTCCAGAAAATATTTTGATCAGCTTACCTGTAATAATTGTTTCTCCCCTTCCTGTGTGAAAGATTGGAGTCACTAGCTTTCTGTATTAGCTACTAAAATGTTTTTTCTTTCCTTTCGTTACTGGGGATTGAACCTAGGAACTTCTGACATTCCCCATCCCTTTTTAATTTTGAGATAGGGTCTCACTAAGTTGAATTTGCCATCCTCCTGTCTCAGCCTCCTAGAGTGCTTAGGATGACAGCATTCATGACCATACCAGGCTAAAACAATTTTTTTTTTCTTTTCTGTATCTTACCCAAAGAAATTAAAAGAAAAAATCTCTTTCAGTTATGATGACATAATGCCTGAGAGAAGTTTCCCTATCTGACAAGTAACTGCCTTCTTCAAATAATGAAATGGATGGCAAAAGAGTGTAAACAAGTTATACAAACTCACACAGGCAGGTAGTAGCAGAATCATGCTCAGAAGCTGCTGAGTGACAAGAACAGCACACTTTCTCATATTTAAAAATTAAACCTTTTAAGTAGGTAAGAAAGTTGGTGTACTGCTAAGGACGAAGAGAGGAATCTCTAATTGTATACCAGTTTAAAATATGAAATTTCAGATTCAAATATTATGAAGCAATATCCAGTAGTATATAATTTTCCAAAAGGTCACATTTGTAAAATGTTAAGTGTGGTGGATGAACTAATGGTCAGCTTGAACTGCCCAGCTGAACTGAATCAGTGCCGTTCTAGGCATGGAAGACCCACCTGGGGATTGTTGCCGATGGCATAAAAAGACAACTGGAGGGGAGGATTGTGGGCTGTTGATTTTCTAGGAGAAGCTTGCCGCGGGTGGTTTTCCTGATGGAACTTGGCTGTTCTTGTCGGAGGTGGAGGAGCTTGGGTCCTCGCTGTCGCTGGGAAGGGCTGCTGTTCTCCCCAGGGGAGCTGTAATCATCACTCTGAGCACCCCTTCCTGGCTTGGGGGTGGATCCCTCAGCCTGGTGGCACAGAGCCTTCACCCCACCCACACAGGCTTTCTGGCTTCCACCACTGGCCTTTGGGCCTTCCTGGTGCAGATCCTGGATACAGACAAGTTTGGGACATTGGTGTCGGTTCGAGTCCTCTGGCTGGACCCAGGGAGGACATTGCCTTGGGCTCTAGGCCTTCAGCGGGACTTGTGAGGGACACTGCCATGGGGTCCAGGCCCTTGGCTGGATTCCTTGGGCCTCTAGTGCATGGCTAGATCTCTTGCACTCCTCTGCATTTGACTTTTGGGGTGACTATTAGTAATCCTATAAATTATGTGTCCTGTATTAAATCTATTTCCTTTGTAAACCTTGACTACAACATTATCTAAACAACAAACTATAAAGGGTATCAATATCCTACAATTCCGAGTGTCTATGTGTGCATATTCTTTTCTGTTAACACATATTAATTCAACAGAATAATGGGTTTTGTTGTGACATTTTCATTCATGCGTATGACATCCTCTAATCCTATCCCCCTGCCCATGTTAAGTATATTCTGAAGACAGATTCTACATGGGAATTAGCTTCAATGAAAAAGGCTCAGGAACAGAACTCAATAGGCCAAGGTTAGCCACGCTGGGACTATTTGCTGTTGGCTTCTTCCTTTGAGCAAAGGCTTCTGGTGAGCTTAGGGCTGGAGTCATATCTATCATTGTTTCTCCATCTTTTATCTCTTGGGGGGGTTAACTATGTACTTTTCATCAAGAAAGGGTCATAATGGGAAACTGAGGCAGGAAGACAGCAAGTTGGAGCCCAGCCTGGGCAACTTAGTGAAACCCTGTCAGACAATTAAAAATAAATAAATAAAAAGGGCTGGGGATGCAGCTCAATGTGAAGGCCCTGGGTTCAATCCCCAGGACTGCAAAGAGAAGGAGAGGGCCACAATGATCATATAATCAAACTTTTAAAAAAAATTTTATCATTGAAGAAACTGAGATCCAGAATCAAGAAACAGCTCATTGAGCACAAAGGACACCCAGGAATCACCAGTCCTGCTTTTCCTTCCCTTCGTGTCTCCATCACCTTCAACCCTTTTTGAAATTTCCTGGCTGCGGAATTTAAAAGCCTGTGCTTGAGCCCCGTCCCCAGGTTTATGCTCTTTTTTCTCTTGACATCACACCGTCACTCTGCTTTCACTGGTTGTGACTGCTGGAACAATTCAGCGTAAATACCTTTCAGCGAAAGCACTTCGATTTTGCAGAAGGAAGTGGAAAAGAAGACTCCAAAAGAAAAAATGTTCCCTTGATGAAAATGTCATAAAGTTCAAGGGGAAAAAAGCCTGAAAATTCACCTGGAAGTAAGCAACAAGAGTAAGTAGTGGATGTGCGGTAACCCACAGCTCTGTCAGTGGGTCCCCCCACCTTAGGGTAGGCTTTGTCATGCTTTTAGGGAGGCCCAGGTCTTCACATTAATTCTTGACCTGCATCAGGGCTTCTGGAGTAGGAATTTAGAGGACTAAGAAAACACAGCTTTAGCTTCTTGAATCCTGTGTATCTCAGGTGGGTTGGCTATCATTTGCTTTCCCCGTTTCTCTCCCAGTGCGTTCTTTTTCTGACCACTCTTCAGTGTCTTGACATTTACTGTTAATAAAAATCATAATACTTATCATCTGAAAGTTAGTAGTACCGTTTCAAAGTTTTATGTACATTATTTTTGCTTGGATTTATGTCGCTCTTTCTTCTCGTCAAAGGATAAATAAATAAAAGCACTTTGCCAAGTTTATAACCTACTCAAAATCAGAGGTTTCTGAATAGAAATCAGAGCAAAGGAACTTAACCAAAATTAACTTAATTAGAAAACCAGAAGTTTGCATATGGAACCCTGAAAAAAGAGGCTGGGTAAGGGTTGTGTGTGTCCATGCATGAAATACGAAATGGACAGCCAGGGCACTTAACCTCCATTCCAGAGGCCTCGGGGCTTTGCCTCTTCCTAGAAATGCTCAGGTAACAAAGGCAGAGGGACTTTTCTGGTCTCAATTATCTCCTAATAATTGTTTCAATTTTCTGCTTCCTTTTGAGTGTGAAGATCTGGACTAAAAGGCTTTTTAAAAAACAGACTGAAAAGGTTTCCCAGACATGAAATAGATTTTACCAAAGAAACTTCTGGCAAGTGAACCGTAAGTAAATCAGAAACATATGGACTTATGTTTCCCTCAAAACACCCATGGGTTTGGAAGCCCAGAAAACACATAAAAAGGAAAGGGGGACTGTTTTTGTGCAGCTGAGCTCAGTGGAGAAACCTGTGGTAGCAGAAAGCGGGGCTGCACTGGCCCAAAGAGGGGCTGGAGCAGCTGACAGGCAGTCACCAGCCTCTCCCCCAGCTCCTCTGCTGCTCCCCAGTTCTCCTTCCTGAGGGTCCCTTGATTCCCCACACCTTTACCTGTACCTGTGAGTGTGACTGGGAAAACCACCCCACAGTGCTTGCCACCCTGGACATGCGACTGCACAAGCTCTTTTGTGAGCATCTGTAGTGGATGTTTACACAGCGTGTTTCTGTTCTTGAGGGCCTCTCACACGACGCCATCGGGCTGGTGGCAAGCATGCATTCACTGAGCACTTAGCATGCGCCCTGTGGGGATGGATAACAAAGAAATGGAAGATCATATGCCAGCCCTAAAGGCGGATTTCAGATCTTTAATGGTGGATGACAGTTAAAGATTCCTGACTTCCTTCTCCTACCCTGTGTGGGAATTCTGGCTACAAGTCCAGAGAAGAAAATCCACAAAGTAACTCAAATGGGAAGAACACAGTTTGGAGAGTCAGAGGACCTGATATCAGACCACAGAAAACCCTGAGAGTGGTCACTGTACCACTGGAGAGTCTCAGTTCCAGGGGGTATGGTGGCACACACCTATAGTCCCAGCACTCAGGAGGCTGAGGCAGGCTGAGCCGAGCCTGAGCAACCTATCCAGAACCTATCTCTAAATAATAAATACAAAAGGACTGAGGGTGTGGTAAAGGCCCTAGGTTTAATCCTCAGTATCAAAAGAAAGAATCAGATGGAGGCTAGGATTTCCTCCCTCATTCCTGAGAGAGGCCAGGTTGGAAGATGATGCTATAATTTAAATATGATGTGTCCCCTCCAAAACTCACATTGAAATTTAATGTCTATAATGAGATATTAAGAAATGGGACCAGGTGGGATCTTTGAAGAGTGATCAGTAAATAGGCATCTCCAGAATGGGTCTGCTATCATACTCCCTGTCTCTAGTCATGTGCACTACTGAAGGATCTGGCCACCAATCAGACCATGGCCAGATGTGGCTCCTCAACCTTCAAACAGCTGTGAGCCAAAATAAGCCTCTTTTCTTGTAGCTTACCCAGGCTGCAGTATTATACTCTTAGTAACAGGCAGCTGGCTAAGACAGCAGAGTACTGTGAGATACATAAGCCTGCCACACTCACTGTGACCCCAAAATGAGGCAGATGACTCAGTCCCTGCCACGCTGGGCTGGAGCAGGTCTCCACACAAGGGGGCTGTCAAGTGAAGACTTGGTGCTAGGAGGAGCAAAGGAGAACTCAGATTGTTAGTGGGAAGCTCATCCCAAAAAGAAATAGAGCTAAACTTACTGAGCACGTCCAGATTATTCTTCCTGATGACCACTCGTAAATCCTTCTGCTTCCACAAGAAGGTGATTCATAAGTTGTCAACTAAATGGAAATACCAGCAGTAGAGGACCAAGCTAAAAACAATGAAGCATGTGAAAACCCTCTTAAAAACTGCAAAATGTTACATATGTTTTATGCTTTCACTCAGTCCACCTATATTTATCGAGCATCTACCTTTGCTCAGTCCTGTCACTATTTTCCAGGAAAATTAGATTGAGTAAGACATTGCTTCTTTCCTTAAGATTATGGTCTAGTAGCAGAAAGAAACAATAAAACTAAAAATTATAATACAGTCGTCTCCCCTTATCTGTGATTTTGTTGTCCACAGTGCTAATTGCAGCCAACCATAGTCCAAAAATATTAAATGGAAAATTCCAGAAATAATTAAAAAGTGTTCAGTTGTGAATGGTTCTGAATAGCATGTTGAAGTTCCAGACTCCATTCTGCCTGGAGTATGAATTATCCCTTTGTTCTCTGTATCTGTGCTGTATATACTACCCTCTTGTTAGGTGATTAGTAACCCTCTGGATTATCAGATCAACCATTGCAATGTCACTATACTTGTGTCACTGTACTTGTGTTCAAAACACTCTTATTTTACTTAATAATAGCCCAAAAGCACAAGAATACTGCTGGTGGCAATTTAAATATACAAGAAAGAGCCATATAAAGTGCTTCCTTTAAGTATCATCTCACATAATCAAAGGAAGAATGAGTACAATACAACAAGATATTTGGGAGAGACTGGAGACACACAACTTTATTATAACATTGTTATAAATGTTCTATTTTATTATTAGCTATTTCTGTTCATTTCTCATTGTATCTAACTTATAAATTAAACTTTGTCACAGGTATGCATGAATGGAAAATAGTCTGTATGTGTGGAGTTCAGAACTATCTGTGGTTGCAGACATCACTAAGAATCTTGGAGCACACTCTCTGTGGATAAGGGGAGGCCACACTATAAGTGTGCTAGGAAATAAAATCTCCAAAGAGTGTAACAATAATGCAGATAAGTGACTCACTGAGTGGATGGCCAGGTCAAGCTTCTTGTGGAAATGACACTGAGTTGTTAAGACCTGAAGAACATAAAGGAACTAGGTAATAAGAGAAAGTAGGGGACAGAATGATGTCCACCTGGGAGGAGGCACAAAGGTAAAAGAGAGGACATTTCAGGGAACTGAATGTCACTCTGTATGGCTACATAGAAAAGAAAGTATCTAAATGTTGTTGAGAATAATCAAAAAAGTACATAAAACAAAATGGTAGAATATGAGAGTAGGAACATTGAGTGTAAGAGTGATTTACATAAGATCATTACTACATCATTTCTTAAATATGACAACGTAAAAGGGCAGAAGTAAGACCAAGCAAAGAGGGAAATTTTTTAACTGACTTGAAAAATTCCAGTTTCATTTTTGTTTTGTTTTGTTTTTAAATTGAAGCAGGGCATGGTGGCACACACCTATAATCCCATCACTCTGGAGGCAGAGGCAGGAAGATTGCCTTGAGTTCCAGGTCACCCTAAACTACATAATGAGACCCTGTCTCAAAAAAAATTAAGTAAATAAATAAATAAAAATAAAGTTAGGGTATTTAAGTGTGTGTGTGTGTGTGTGTGTGCGCGCGCGCGCGCGCCTGCGCAGTAGAAGTGAAGTCTGGATGGTTGTATCCCAAAATGTTAACAGTGGCTGTAATCTCACTGATGGGATTGCTAATTATCTTTCTGCTGATCTTTATTTTCTATCACAAATAGCATTTTTACAAAATAACCAATAAAACTGACCTGGTCACAGAAGATTTCTATGCACCTTGCCCCTTGGAATAGATGAGAGCTCTTGTGTAAGGAAGCTGGCTCTTTCCAGCAATCAATAATCAGGTTGCATTGACTTGGGCTCTGTGGGCCCTAGTTCTCCCCTCTCATGTCAAAAATAATTTCTTCCAAAATGGTCCTAGATGACAACAGGGATGGACAAACTCCCTCGTTCCCACTTGCAGGATTCATTCTATTGCAGAGCTTGAGTTTCCCCTTTCGTTCATTCATTCCTGACTGTATTCATTCACCAGAGGCTACTGAGGCAGGCCCTGTCCTGGGTGCTGAGAGAGGGATGAACACACTTGACCTCATGTACCTACCTTACTGAAGCCAAAATCTATGGAGCACCTATGTTTCACACATACAGAAAAGAATAAATATTATCAGATACTTCTGTTACCCCTGTGCTCCATTTGGTTTCCTTTGAGTTTCCACAATTAAACATGTCTAGGTCAGCCCAAGTTATTCTTTGTAGATATGTATATGAATTTTTTTCTTATTTAACACAAATACTATATATATGCAATCAAGGTATACACATTTTGCTGGACTGCATCTTTTTTTTTTAAACATCATGAAGGTTATATGAGTAAACCATTTATTTTACATATGAGGAAGTATAAATACATTTCCAGAAGTGAAAATGTACATTTGTGATCTTGATAAACACTGCTAAATTGCTCTCCATAAACATTGTTCTAATTTACTCTCTCCTCCTCACCTGCTGTCCAGTACCCTCCCTAACCCAGCATGGTATCAAACTCTAGATCTTTGACCAACCATTAGGTTAAAAATGGCATCTCCTTTTCGCTTGCATTTGCATCTCTATTGTGAGTGCAGAATGTGCTCAAATGGGATTAAAGAGCTATTTTGCTAAAAGCTTGTTTACTGCCACAGACACAATCTCTTTAAGAGACAAGGACTGCAGACTTTTCCCAGAAAAAAAACACGCAGCAGCAGGCAGTATCAATCTGTTATCAGCCACTCCTGGGAAGCAATTGACTGCACTTCCCACCTATAACCTGAGCCTTTAAAAGCAGCTTTCTGGACCGCAGCAGAGAAATCAGCAAAGAAGGAAACCAATGTGTGATTGCTTGCTCTATGCCCGGCGCCAACGCTGTACACACTCTCATTCAATCTTCCCAATACTTTTAAATCCGTGAGGCTCTGAGAGGCTGAGTGTTTGCCCAAGGCTCTCATAGATTATAAGTGGCAGAGGAAGAATTGAGCCCAGTTCTACACTCCAACACCCAGATTTTATGTGGTGCATAATGGTGCCTCCTGCTATGCTGAGGTGTTTTAATACAGTACACAGTGCTGCCTCCTACTGTGCCAGGGCACCTCCACCAATTAAATATCAATGCTGATGCTTAAGTTCCCTATTATTATGGTTTAGAAGTAAAATGTCCCCCCAAAGTCTCATGTGTGTGAAAGGTTACTGGATCATTGGACACTAAACTCGTGATTCCCATTCTCTCTCCCTCTCTCTCTCTCTCTCTCTCTCTCTCTCTCTCTTCTTCCGGGCTGCCACAGCTTAAATACCTTTCCTCCACCATCCTCTTCCACCGTGCTCTTTCTGCTTTGGAGCAGGCAGACCATGGACTATAAAACCATGAGCCAAAGTAATCCTCTCCTTTATATTCTGGGTGTCCGGTTTTTTTGTCCCAGTAATGGGAAAGTAGTTAAGAATTTATGTAAAATGAATAGTGTTGACATATAAGCTATGCACATCTTTCCATAAACTTTAAGTCATCTCTAGATTACCTGTAATACCTCATACAGAGGAAATGCTATGTAAATACTTATACTATGTTGTTTAAGAAATGACAGGGAGGAGTTTGTACATGCTCAGTACAGCTGCAGTTTTTTTCTGAATATTTTCAAAGCCTGGTTGGTAGAATCCATGGCTATGGAGCCCACAGATTTGGAGAACTGACTGTGTACTATAACACTGCTTGTCTACAGAGCTTAATATGGTCCTTGGTAAAATTCCTTACGATCCTGGCTTCCCTTAAGACTCAACATCACAACCACTTCTAGCGTCATTGAAGACATTCATATCACAGGCACCAGGAATTGCTCAGAGATCTAAAAATTGTTAATAAGATCTCACTGAAAAAGAAACAAAGGCTAAGAATGGGCATATAATTTACAGAGTTGCACCACTGAGCTCAGGGAGCTAGAGGATTTCCTAGGCTATGTGTTGACAACTTAGCTTGGGAGTGGATTTCACCAACGGCCCATAGCAGTGCCTTGAGAGAACCAAATTTAACAACCATGAGCTCCAAATAAGAATTCTGGCCAATGATGCTTCATGGCTTCATGTCAGAGTTCCTGGCATAAATCTGACGTAGAACAATTGGAGAGGAAACTCTCCCCACAGCCTCTGGGAAATGAGTGTTTGGAGATTTGATCAGGGAACTTAGTCCCCTCCCATGGTAGGAGGGGATAAAGAGTCAGTGAAGAGAAACACTATTCTGAGAGAAGGTATCTTTCCAAAAATTTATTCAAGAGAACTTTTGAGCCCCCTCCCCAGAGTGAAGCACTCTACAAGGCCTGCTACTGAAATTGGGAATAAGGATCTAGAAACTTTGTATAGCAATTAGACAGAGTAATTTTATGTCTATTGAAGCTAATAACAAAAAAAAATTAGGGCTTGTAAAAAAAACTTTTATTCAAAGCATTAAAGAAAAGATGTATTTTGACATGTGACAAGTGTTCATACCCCAGGGGACATAATTATTTAGAATAAGGAAGTCCAAATATCCTATTGCAGAGTGAAGGACTTCCAGGGTCCCACACACCCAGGAGTACATGATGCAGGTGTCTTCTTGGTGGATCAGTATCACCATCTGTCACAATTCCTTCCCAAAAGGCCTTTGGCCAAACTTGAAGGCACCACTAGGATGATCATCATACAATTGTTACTATCAGACATTATACCAAAAATGTGCAAAATGGCTTCTTTGACGAGAACATCTATTCATCATCTTAAGTGGGAGGTGAACAAAGGCCTCTAAGAAAATAATTGAGGAATTATGTCACATACTACAGAAATCTGTATCCAAAACATTCGGGCAGCCAAATTCCGGAGCGCTGTCCAGAATTCCTAAGGATATGCTAAGTGAAATAAACCAGACACAAAGGGCAAGTGCTATGCAATTCTGCCTGCAGGGGCTGGGAGCAGGGGGACAGAGGGAGCTAATGTTTACTGGGTACTGAGTTTCTATTTGGGATGATGATAAATGCCTAGAAATAGATAATGACAGCTGTAAAATATTGTGAATGCATGTAATTTATGTATATTTCTACCACCATAAATAAATAAGAATTTCCAAGGTACTTTCTGAGCACTGGTGACCTATTAGAAATAAAACAAACAAAAATGCCTATGGGACTATCCCTTCTGAGTCCAATTATTGTGCTTATAAACCATAAATATACTTGTTTGCTCTTAGGGAAAGACTGGGGACTGCATTATTCAAAGAAAAAAGGCAGCTAGAGCTTCTAGCAGTATTAAAACTCCCGTGATTCTGTACCACTGGACATTTCCCATTGGTCATCAGCACCTTATTGAAATGTCCCTCACCCCTGTGCAAAATCTGTCTTCTCATGGGTGAGCTGATTGAGTAGATCAGATTGGCTGGGTGGCAGCCAGTCTTTATCTGAAGCCTCTAAATATTCCATGCATTGTTGAGGAGGTGATTGTTCAATTCCATTTTTCATTTAAGATCTATATATGCAAGTTCTCTTTAGTCTTCGAATAAGGTCTGAAAACTTCAGGGGCTTTATACACTTCTAGGATGCCTATATCTTTTGTCATCTGTCCAGCTAATTGTTAGCTGAGGTGTCCTTCCAGTGTCCTGCTGCATTCGGATGTGTTTTGAGTTAATTCCCCAAAGACTCATGTGCTGGAAGCTTTGTGTCCAAGGTGGTATTAAAGTGGTGGAGCCTTTAAAAGGTGGGACTTCATAGGAGCTAATTAGGTTATGGGGCATCCACCTTTATGCATGGATTAATGCTGGATTCTTAGAGAGGGCTGGGGCTGTCCAGAGTGTTTAGTCTTTTGCAGCCCAGGTTGTTAAAGGCATGGTCACCCCATGCACTTGGCCCCTTTTGCACACACCTATGTCCCTTCCTGCTTCTCTGTCATGTTGTGATACAACCAGCAACCCTCACCAGACTCTAGCACCATGCTGATTAGAACATCTGGCCACTAGATCTATGAGCCAAATCAAATAAACCTCTTTATAAGTTACCTGTCATTAGATATTTTGTTACTGTCACATAAAACAGAATAAGGTACATCAGTTTCTTTTTGGTTGTATATAATTTCTTCTTAAAACTCCATCCATCCTAATTCTTTCTCCCCATCATACTGGTCTTTTCTTCCCCAGCCTGAAGCCCACCTTGCTGACTGCCTACTGGAGTCCCACAAATACTTTGAGCTTAGCATGAGCAGCGTCTATCCTCTTTACCCCACACCTTAATGACGCCCCCCATGTTAGGTATTTCTACAAATGGCACCACCACTGGTCCTCCCAGCCCAAGCTTGGAAGCGCCTTTCAACTTCTGTGATATCTAGCTGGTGTCAGCCCCTGGTTTTCCTTCCCCTGCCTCCACACACCTTGGTTAGATGACTCTTCAGCCCATCTCAAGTTTCAGAAACCAGAGCACTGGTTGATCTTTCTCTGAAAACACTAGAACATCATAGTTCCAAGGACCTCAAACCACCATGAGGCAGAGTGGAAGGGCAGATATGAAGAGCTTGGACTTGCCTGGAATTCAATAAAGGCATCCAGAAGCCTGGAGATATGTTACCTTTCTGCCAAACCTAAAGATGCTGCTGTTCATGTTGAAGAGGCAGTGGCAGTTGTGCTATGTTCTCAGGCACTGTGAGACACAGGTCAGCACTAGTGTCAGACAAGGCTGGCAGAGACTTTGTAAGACAGGATGGGGGTAGCTATTCAGCCTCATCTTGTACTGAGCCTCATTTATGTACCACATTCTGTGCTTGGAGCTGAAGAAGAACCAAGCCATAATCCTTTAAGAAATTCCCAGGCCAACCAGGTGTGGTAGCCCACGCCTATAATCCCAGCACTCTGGGAGAGGAGGCAGGAGGAGTGCAGGTTCAAGGCCAGTCTGGGAAACTTAATAACCTTTCAAGAACCTGCCTCAAAATAATAAAAGATCTGGGGATATAACTCAGTGTGAAGGCTCTGGGTCTAATTCTCAGTATTTCGGGGGGGAAAGAAAAGAAAAGAAATTCCTAGCCCTAGGAAAAGATACAAAATAAAACACGGGGTGATCTTGCTTCACTAGAAATACATGCAGGGTTGGAAAGAGTAGCTCCCAACCCTGAACTTGGGTGCAGTGGTGCAGATTATGGATGGGTTTCCAGAACTCCCTCCTCTGAGGCATGGGCTGGGACTTAAAAGAGAAGGAAAGAGGACCTCAAAGGAGAAGGCCTTCCAGAAAGAAGAATTGTAAGTGCAGAGTTCCATAGCATAAGGGAACACAGGTTTTTTAGGAAACAGCAGCTGTTGCAGCATGGCTATGAAGAGGGGTAGCAGGAAATAAGGTTAGAGAGGTCGTGGAGGCCAGGACCACACAATACTCTGAAGAGCAAGCTGAGCCAGACCCTTGGCCTTCTCTGGGACCTCTCAGGCAAGGATTAGAAATCAGGAACAAGGAACACTTAACGGTAGATGTCAACTCACATGTTATCTAATCCAGTCCTCCCATTTCCAAGGCCAGTAAATGAGAGCTAGGAATTCCCCAGGACCTCCTGATGATCCTGGCATATCACACTGTATTACGCGATGAAAACCCCACGCACAGTCTCAGCGAAAAGCACAGCCCATAAGAGACTCGGTGACTGACGAGAGGGGGCTGAGGATGTTCCAGGGCACCTGCTCCAGGCCAGCCCTCTTGAAAACCAGCCTGAAGCAAGAAATCATCATTTGCAGAAGGAATAGATTGCACAAAGACTTAATGAGGAAAAATAAACACCTTTCAAAGGCAAGCCTGCCTGTGAGTCATCCCTAGCCAAAAGTGCCAAACCAGAATGTGCTAATAGTACTTAACATCCTAAAATCCCCAACTGGTGTAAGATGAACAATTAGCCATAGTCATTATCAAGGACAAGTGGCTGAATACAAATATGTAACCATTGCTCTCACATTTTTAAAGGGTCACTCAAATCCTTTCTGCAAGGGTCACTTGAATCCTTTTAGTTTGCGTGTTTATTTTAGCAGCCGGAAAAGGGGTTCTTGGAACAGTGTGAGATTGTGAGGGCATCAGGAGCTTCTACTAATTAGGTAGCGACCACTGGGGGATGATAAAGCACTAATTTTAGATGGGGTTGGAGTGAGCCTGAATGACAGCTTATTCACTTACTGTGTCTGACTTAGTGTTTCTTGCCTCTCTATGCTTCTCTAAATTGTCTGGCACTTTACCAGGCACCAGGCATTTTTATGGGTTCCCTTTCCACCTGTCATAACCCTGTGGGAGAGTGTTTGCAAAAATAACCACAATAATCTCTCTTTTTGAATCTTGCTCCATTTCAACATTGACTCTCGACTTTGCCAGGTGACTTGTTTTGAGAAATGACACTTAGCAAATGTGGCTCAAGCAGAAACCTGGAGAATGTGCACTGAAGTTTCACCCTCTTGTTCTTCCTGGGAACCCTGTCACCATCGCCATGGGAATGAGCCCTGGCGGGCCTGTTGGGGGATGAGAGACATATGGCCAAGCCACCTTCATACCCCAGCTGAGATGGAGACAACCACCAAACAAGAGAAAGTGGCCGCTCGAGGACATCTGGCCTCTACTGGGCCAGTGCTCTCAGAGAGCCACACAGCCAAACCACAGCATAACAAGAAATAACAAATGTTTATTTTGAGGCCCTAAGTTTGAGGTGGTTTGTTACATAACAAATGTACTTACATGTTAGTGGTTCCTGGTTTCCAACCCTAGGTCTCTCCTTATTCAACACAGATTAGTATGGTAACATCAAAATGATGACTCTCAAAGGTAAAGACAGCAAGGTTGCTCTTGTTTAAAAATTCCGTGTATCTTTCAAATGCATCAAGTCAAGGGCCAACATTTAAACTCATTATATTCACCACAAAACAAAACAAATTATTTTCTTTGTGTTATCCTGTTCCTAACATGTGAAACATAAAGATTGTTCTCCTCAATTCTTCTTCTTCCCCCACCCCCAGTAGGATTAAACCCAAGCCTTTAGACTGAGTTACATCACCAGTCCATTTTTTAGTTTTTTTATGGTGAGACAGGGCCTCTCTAAGTCACTGAATTGCCCAGTCTGGGTTTGAACTTGTGATCCTCCTGCCTCAGGCTTCCAGAGTGCTGGGAATCACAGGCGTATGCCACCATGATCAGCTCTTTCCAGTTTTTTCCTTTCTTTATTGGCTATATACAGTCAGCCACTGGGTCCTGTCAACTCAACCTCTTAAATCCTATAGACTCCTTCTACTCCTCTTCATCCTCATTTATTTCTACACTGTGGAAATCTCCCATTCTGCCTTCCCAAGCTGTTGCAATGGCCCCTAGTCAATCTCCTACCCTGGGTGTTAATCTTTTTTGCATACACCTTCCACCTGAGCCAGCAAATTCCCTACTAAAAATTCTTCAACATGTATATGGTGTGGTGCCCAGGTGCTTTAACACACCACGTAAGCCCTTTCCTTATCCAGCCTCCTCTCCCCTGTCTTTACAGCCTTCTGATATGTCCTCCAACACACTTAAAGTCCCCAAAACACACCCAGCTGCTTCATGCCCCAGGTGGCTTTGTGCATGTGATTTGCACATAAAATGTCGTTCTTCTGTGTTCCCTTTCTGAGTCTTTACTCACCGTAAGACTCCAATCCAAAGTCACAGCCTGCATACAAAGCATCCTCCTACCCTACCCTGGAGAAGTCAATCCCTTCCCTGTGCCACTAGCAGGCTTTGCACCTTCCCTGACTATTGCAATTGGCACACTGTGTTGTAATGTTATAATTTCACTGTTAAAATGTTGCTATTTTTCTAAGTTATAATATTACTGTTTTGCTATGTTATAATGTTACTGTTTCACCATGTTATACTGTTACTATTTCTCTCTCTACCACCAACCCAAAGTCATGCTATGACTTCCTTAATGCAACATCTGGAATATTATCTAGTATATAATAAGCATTCAAAAAAAGTTCGTGTAATGAATGAAATCATACGGCCCTCTCCTTTGCCCTTACAGTAATAAAGCTTCATGGATCTCTCATTAAAAGATCTATAACTCAAAGAAGAAGCTCATTTTACAGATTTTTGAACAAGATGGCTACCACAAAAAAATTTAAAGTCTTCAGATTTCTGCTTGGAATGGATCCTTTTTGATATTAGTACCCTGTGGCAAATTGTGATGGCTGGTTCTGTAAAGCAAGGCACATCTACAACCCTAAGGAAGACATTCTCAGAAGGACTTTGATGACTCCCATAGAAAATCTCACATTCTGATAAAAGAGAGGAGTAAGAGATCTGACAATAAGCGGTTGATTCTAACTTCAGAAAACACCACAAAGCTGTAGAAGCACTGGGTGCAGTGGCACACACCTGGAATCTCAGCATTCTGGGATGCTGAGGCAGGAGGACCACAAGTTCAAGCCCAGCCTAGGCAACTTAGCAACTTAGTGAGACCCTATATCAAAAATTTTTTAAATGTTTAAAAGTCCAGGGGATGCAGTTCAGCTAGAAAGCCCTGGGTTTGATCCCAGTACCAATACAAAACAAAACAACAACAACAACAAAAGGAACAAAAAACTGTGGAAGTGCCACATAAAAATCATAAAACCATAAACATCAATGATAAGCCAGGCATGGTGGTGCACGCCTGTAATCCCAGCACTTGGAAAGCTGAGGCAGAAGGATCACTGTGAGTCTGAGGCCAGCCTGTACTGCGTAGTGAGTTTGAGACCAACCTCTCCTGACTTCTCTTTCTGCATCTTTAAAATGAGGAGTTGAACCAAATTATTCCATAGCCCCACTAAATTCCATAATCCCACATGTCTGAGTCTATGTAGTGCTTTCTAAATCTGCCCGTACATCAGTATCATGTGGAAAGTTTCATAAGTTCTCAGCTTCCCAGGCTCCTTCTCTGAAACTGTGATTCTGTGACTTGAAGAGACATTTGAGAATGTCATTGTTTTGAAAAGCTCCAACTGGTGATTCTGACAGAAAGCCCAGTGTAGGACCTTAGCCACCATATAGAAACTTCATCTGCCTTTTTTTCAGCTACATCTTCTACCTATAGAATAATGTTTTTCAACAGGAATATATCTCCAATTTCATAATAATGCTTGAGGAAAATAAAGGGTTCACTTTACATACAGTCATCTCGGGACAACTTTCCTGGGGCACAACCATTGGTGGAGTATGGAAATCCCCTCTATCTTCTTGGATACCAACATCTGTATCATCACCATTTGAAACATGTGATTTGATATAATCGTGAGCAGCATAGTTTCATAAAAACATGTTAGTTTTAATGAAAATCATTAAAAAGAAATATTTTTTCTTGTGTAGACAATGACAGCCAGCACTTGAGAACATGCCCACATTGCAGAGGAAGATGTGTTTTTGTGGCACAAACCAGTGACAGGATTAACATGTCCCATACACAGAAAGAGAGCTCAGCCTGAGGTATCTGTGTCTAGTGGCCCACCCTCTCTCCATGTTCTCCTCACTGGTAGGAACCCATTCACTTCAGAGCCATGAATCACGACGAGTCTGAGTTCATGGTGATGATCCTCTTTCTCTTCACAAGATGCTGATTTTTGCAGCCTCTCTGATAGCTGTGAGATCTACCACTGGACAATGAGACTTGAAAGTCAGACAATTGGTGCACTCCTCGGGGATGATTTTTCACTGATTGATCGAAAAAGAAAATCCTTTTTGCCACACAGCATTCCTGCTTGCTTCTTTGAATGCCAAGGACTACAGCAGCCATTTAGTGATCATGAGACAGTAAACGTGAAATCCAAATGCCCATCACACCCAGAGCTGGCAGAGTAGACAATGAGAAAAATATGGGACCTCAATGGCATTGAGCAGCCACAGCTCCAACCACATAACAGTGGACTTCTGGTTATATGGCTAAATCAAGAGTATTTATTATTCAAGCCACCGTTAGCCTTGTTTCTTATTACCTGTAACCAAAAATACACCCTAGGCACATCCATCTCTAGTCGGGGATAAGTGCCTCTACAGGAGGCAACAAGGCCTATTTGGGGCAGCAGCCCATGCCAGAGGAGTAAGGAAATAGCTGTCACCAGGGAGAGGCATTTCAAGAACTGCTTGAAGGATAGGTGAAGGCTGGGAAGAATATGTGGGGGATAGTCACAGCTTTTGCAGAGAAAGCTGGAAAGTAAGGAAAAGGAATACAAGGGCTTGGAGCTGATCATCTGATATTCTAGAAGGCGAGTCTGTGTAAGGGAAAAGTATGAGGATTTCTAAATCAACCTTGGCAAGATGGCACACACCTGTCATCCCAGCACTCTGGGAAGCCGAGGAAGGAGGATCACAAGTTTGAGGCTGGCTTGAGCAACTTCGAGAAGCCCTGTCTCAAATTAAAAGAAATTAAAAGGGCTGTGGCCAAAGCTCAGGTGCAAGGCCCCAGGTTTAACCCTCAGTACCACTGAAAGCAGAGGGGAAGTCAGAAAATTGCAAGAGGGACCCAAACCTGTTCCTCACATTCAACCCTGAAGGCTTTCTTGGGCCCATGTCCGCTCAGTGGCTCCTCCCCAGACAATGTTACATTTCAGGTCACTGAACCCATTCCGGCTCCAAGGGCTGCTCTTGGCCACTGGGCCCTGAACCACTGTGACTTGGAAGGTCTCTCTACAATAAACCTGTGGGAGACCCTGGGACTCCGGAAGCCACGCTTGACTAAGTTGCTCACATCTGGAACAGGGTTCTGGAAGAAAACATTAAGAAATACAACACGCGTTGTCTCCTGTCTCACTTGCTCTCACTCTTTTCTTATTCTCTCTAACACTCAAGGAAATTAAAAAGAACCTCTTGGTGTATAGCACATTGGCACATCAAAGTCCCCAAAGGAAAATATTTGAATTTTTTCCATCTATTTCCCTCTCCCGTTCTTCATGCTTCTCAATGGGAAGAAAGGCAGAGCTTACATTTTATGTCAACACAAAAGGCCTCGGTTTGTGTGCATTACTTATTAAAGTATTCAGTGATTCAATGTCAAGGTATGTATTATACATACTTTTTTTTCCAGGCCATTATCAGCTTTCTTACAACACTATTATTCTTCAGCCCAGCTAATGCTCCTGTCAAAGATTTAGCAACAAGCATGGAAAATGTCAAACAGTGGGGAAGAAACCTGGCTGCTTCCACAACTGCACAGAAAGCCGAGTTGTCTTTTATGGAAAAGCAGCCTAATTCCACCATGAACGCCAGCGGATGTTTTATCAGGGGACTGGGGAGCGGGATGGTTTATTTCTTTTCCTCTGCACACCTGAGTCTATCATCTCCTCTGAATAAGTTCCCTTTCTTCTCTTGCCAATATACTTAATAAAGTAGGGGCTGCTTTGTTAGCATTTCACTCTCTCCCCAAGAGGTACCCCAGTCGGATTGTGACAGAAACCAGCTGAGAGAGTTGCCTGCTCTGTCTGCAGAGTAGAGCGATAAGATTTAAGGAGCACTAAAAGGCTCCTCTGGAGAAAAATATTTTCCCAGCCTGCTTACCACCGTGCCTGAAATTACAACCCCTCTCCTTTCAGGTACTGAGAGCCTCCATTAAAATGCAAATACGGTAGGTGAGTTATTTTATCAAACTATCACATTTTAGCTTGAACCAGTTTATGGCTTAATCCAAAATCCTGAAGTGATGGGACGGAAGATACTCGCTTTGGATGTGAATGAAGAGGATATAAAGGTTTAAAATGTGCTGCTGAGAACCACGCCCAGCAGCTAGAACCATGTGAGTGAGCAGAATATAATATTCTATGGCACCAAGAGTGAAGTCTGGAGCTCGCATGCACAGGGGGATGTTCTTCACAGTCCTAGCTGAGCAGCAGACTGGTGTGTGTGGCTGAGAAGCAGTCATCCTTACACTACAAAGATGAATTCAAGGGCCAGGGATTTAGCTCAGTGGTTTCGCCGCCTGCTACACAAGCACAAGAACCCAAGTTCGATCCCTGGTACAAAAAAAAAAGATGAATTCAAGCCAAGTACAGCAGTGTATGCCTGTAATGCCAACTGGTTGGGAGGCTGAGGCTGGAGGATCCCAAGTTCAAGGCCAGACTGGGAACTTTGCAAGACCTTGTTTCAAAATTTAAAAATAAAAAGGAATCTAGCTCAGGGCTCCAAAAAAAAAAGATAAATTCAAGGTAACATAAATGTACAAATAGAGGAAACGAGAGGCTCCTTTTCTCTTGCAGGAATTAGCATGCTCAGTTGGATTTAAGGACTGTTTCTTCCCTGTCTGAGCCTGTTCAGGACTCTTACCCATGCCTTCTGCAGCAATTTCAGAGGCAGCATGGATCCTACGATCAACACTACTATTCTTCTTCGGTATTTCCCTTTCCCCTCCCCTCTCACCCGTTTGAAGTTAGCTGTGGCCACATGACTGACTCTGGCACATGAAGCGTGAACAAACTGACACACATCACTTCCAGGCAGAGAGCTCTAAGAGCTGGCACATGATTCCCCATGCTCTTCTGCTGTGGTGAACTCTGGAACATGATGAACTTGAAATAAAGTTGCTTCAAGATCAAAGCGAGCCATAATGGTGGACACAGAGACGATCTAGCTGGGAATCTTCTCGACCTACAGATGACTGAAATTGAGCAGGAATAAACGCCTTTGTGTTAGTGTAATCACTTTCACACAGTCTCGCCTACATGGCTGCACCAATCCCATAAATAGCACCTCATGAAATCTCACCAGGTTCTCTCTATTACCATGCACTCATTCAACAAATATGTGCTGAGCTCCTACAGTGTGCCATATAATAGCACAAATACCAGTGATTTAGTAGAAACAGTAAAGACATAGTCCTTGGGCTCATGAAAGTCCCATTCTAGTCAGGGAAACAAAGCTACAGACAAATTTATTAGTAAGAGTAAGTTTGGTTAAGTAGAGAAGAAAACTCAAATAAAGCCAACTTAAGTAAATCACAGGCCTAATTTCCACCACATACAATAAGTCTAGGGATTATCAGTCTAAAATACACAGGATGCCTCAGGAACTCAGACTTCCCCTGTCTTTCTGACGTGTCATACTCAGTTTTCCTTTTCCAGAGCACCTAATATTCCAAAATGGTTGCCATGGCACCATTCATCTTACCCACTTTCTAGCAAGAAGATAGAGAAAGAGGAGAAAATAAACAAGGGACCCTCTATGCTAACTTGGGCCCTCTCAAGGAGCTTTCCCTGAAGCCCAAGCTCATAGGTAGTATGTATAATTGATTGGCTGGAGGCTGGAAGGGAACAATTATCCTACTTGGATATATTGTTGACCCAAAGAAAATTGAGTTTTGTTGGAGGAGGAGGAGGAGGAGGAGGAGGAGGAGAAGAAGGAGAAGAAGAAGAAGAAAATAGGTATTGATTTGTCAGGTAATAGTCTCTGACATAATAAACAAACAAATAAGGATTTTAGCTGGTGATAAGAGCTTTGAGGGAAGAGATGTGATTAAAAATGGAGAAAATGCAACAAAATCCAGGGCAGGGAGGAAAGACCTTTCCAAGCAGATGGCGATGGCATGGGAAGGAGCCCTCCATGGGAAGGTCTGGGGAAGGGCACCCCGGCAGAGGAAGCAATGAACACCAGAGCATAATCCAGGAATGAAATTGGTGTGACTAAGTGTCTTAGTCCATTTTGTGTTGCTACAACAAAATGCCTGAGGCTAGATAACTTCTAAAGTAGAGAAGTTTATCTGACTTATGATTCTGGTGGCTGGAAGATACACACACCAGGGCACCAGCAGCTTGGGGAGGGATCTCCTGGCCATGACAGAGAAGCAGGAAAAATCCAGTTCTGTGCATAAAAACTCAAAGCATCGGGCAGCCTCACTTTATAAGAATCCACACTTGCAGAATCTGGTTCAGACACAGAAGAATTGAGCCATTCCTTCTAGACTTCACGTGTTACATAAGAGTCCATCACCTCAGCATCACCATCCTGGGGACCATGCTTTGGGCACAGGAACCTTTTGGGAGACAAACCACATCCATGGCACAGCTCCAAGGAACAGAAAGTCCCCGCGATGAGCTGGAAGGAAGGGGAGGAGGGGGCCAGCATGGTGGGGGCCAAGGGCAGGCAGGCAGGGAGAAACTGAGTCACAGAGGGCTTGGTAAACATAAGGAGTGTGGGTTCATTCCAAGTGCCCTGGAACCAAGCGAGGGGCTGAGAAGTGAGCAGGGAGTGACCTCTCCTGGCATGTGTCACTGATGCTATTGGGAGGTGCCAGGAAGGGGGCGGGTACAGTGACCAATCAGGAGGCTGTGTCAGGGGAGCGATAACAGCGCTGCATCTGCAGCAGGAAGGATGCACAGAGACAAGCGTGTGGCTGCCATGGGCAATCACCAACTTCTCATGGACTTCCCTCGCTTTGGAGGGGAACTTTTCCTACCAGAGTACCTGCAGGCTCAACCAAGTTCAGAGAAGTTGAGTTTTTACAGAACTGGAGGCTTTCCAAAAAAGTATGACTGATGGGTGGGGAGGGGAGGTGGAAGGAAGATCAACAGAGCCTTTGGCTAATGAGTCACTGAAATAAAATGCCCTGGACTCACTGGGCCCTTGAGTACACAAACTCAGGGCTTTATTCTTAGCTGAGTGTGGGGGTGCATACCTGTAACCCTAGCACTCTGGGAGGCTGAAGCAGGAAGATTGCAAGCTAGAGTGACTTAGCGATTTACTGAGACCCTGTATCAAAATAAAAATAAAGGGCTAGAGATGTAGTTCAATGTAAAGGCCGCTGTGTTCAATCCCCAGTACCAGGAAAAAAAAGAAAAGTGAACACTAAGCCAGCTGTGGGGTGAGAAGAATGAAAGCCACTTCCTGTTTTCCACCTGTAGCTCAGGCCTGCTCTCTGCCCTGCTGCCCAGCCTGTGGACACAAGGCTGGACCATTGGCTGGCACCTGGTGACCAGCACCATATTGGCCCCATCTCTCAGGCACACTTGGCTCCATACTCTGCTGCTCACAGTTAGGTCCTGCTCCAGCTTCAGTCAACATAAACCCATGCCCCGAGCTGCCCAGTGTCTGGAAACAAACCACAAACTCGAAGTACGGGGGTGAGTGCGGTTCAAACCCAAGCTCTTTGACTTTCTACCTCTGACACTGTGGCTGTGCTTAACTTTTTTAGTGCTCCAGCTTCTTCATTTATAAGATGGAGATATCAACGAGACCTGCCTCATCGGGTCATTGTGAAAATCAAGTGAATTAACAAAAAGCACTCAGAAGAGCACCTGACTCAGCCCAACACTCTCAATTTGTTACCCAATGTTGCTACTTTTTCATTTCCTGCATTGCTGATTGAATCTCACTCCCTCCTAAAACCTTCCCTCCCCACCCAGCCCTCGTTTATCTACTTTCTCTAACTCATTTCACACTTACTATTCATAACATATAATCCACGTCTTCCAACATGTTGCCCTGTTCTCTAATTGTTGGAATCACTCAATTTGGCACTTGAATCTACCCTAATTACTGCATGCTAATATATAAAAATCATGCCTTGCACTAATTCTTCAAATGTGTTCCTTCACTCCACTCCAACTGTCCTCAAAATTTCCCAGAAGCCAATCCTATGCTTCCCTTGCACTTTCTCGGGAAACAGCGAAGTTCTAGACACAGAATGGGGATATGCTGAGTACTTGGGGACTAAAATAGGGCTTTCCCTGTGGAGAATGACCTGAATAAATCCCCAAGCATGCAGGGACTCTGCTAGGCCAGAGAGACTACTGTCCTGCATTTGAAGGGTCTCCAAAATCCTTCAAAGACATAGTTTGACTCATTCAAGACTAAAATCCACAACTTGAGCCTTGGGCCTCCTAGAATCAGCTGAAGGGTTGCTCTTCCTCAAAATAAATAAGTCCCTCCAGACCATTAGCTGGGAGGCTGTCCCACTAACGGAGAACAAATGCTAAAGCTCTTAAGCCTGCTGAGACACTGCCCTCAGCGCACCCTACTCTGTGGGTTTGGGGACTGATTGAGCCACATGCAGCCCCACAAAGGACTTCTGCAGTGGAAGAGCAGCCCAATTTGCCCATCACTTCAGACACTCTACACATCTAACACTCTCAGACTGCTGGGAAGTGACATGGGATTCAAGGACCCAAAATCTGCACCTGCAGGCAGCTGGAATTCAAGCCATTCACGGCTGTAGGCAGCTGCAGTTCAGCCACTCACGGCTGCCTGGCTTTGAGTCACCTCAATCTCTCCGGGCCTAGGTTTCTTCCTCTGGAAAGTGATACATAGTTAAAATTGCCACTGATGCCTTGTTACTAGGATTAAGATTTTAAAAGGTTATAGTACTCAAGATCATGCCTGGCTGTCAAGTATTATGAAAGTGTTTGTTAGATAGTTTTTTATTGTACTGTCACGCACTACGTAACCCATTTTGGTCTACAGTAGACCATATTTACAATGGTGGCCTTATAAGATTATATTACCTAGTGACATCACAGCTGTTTTAGTTTGTATAAGTGCACACTGTGATGTTTATGCAAGAAAATCGCTTAAGGATACATTTCTCAGAATATACTCCCCCTCCTTAAGCAACATACGATCATATTTTCCTCACACACAAATTGGCCAAGTGTGCATGATCTATCAATTCCACTCCCACTCTTCTATCTAAACCTGGAATTCTTCAGTTTCTGGTTATACTGTCTGTGAACTTCTACCTAACTTTTGATGCCTCGATTTGTGTTTATTCCAAGCATTTCTAGGAAAGTACATTTCTAGGAAATGTATAGGACCTGGGAAAATAAAGAAAATGAAACAGTCTTTTCCTTGGAGGAGTTTGCAGTCTACCTTAATAGATAAACTGAAAATTTTTGTTTGTTTGCTGCAGTGCTAGGGATTAAATCCAGGGCCTTTGCGCTGAGGTACATCCAAAAGCCTTTTTTAAAAATTTTTTTGTTTTGAAACAGAGTCTTGTTAAGTTGTCCCAGGATGGCCTCAAATTTAAGATTTTCCTACCTCAGCCTCCTAGAGGGCTGGAATCACAGATGTGTGCTATTAATATAGAAGGTAAGCGTGGCAAAGCCAGCTGGAGAAATAAGCAGGACCTGTCATTGAAGATCCTGGGACAGTGCCAGATACTTCCCAGGACCCCATATGTGGAACTTTTCTCAGGATCCCACAAGATGTGGACGGCATAAAAGAGATGAGACACCCCAAGAAGCCCCCTATCAGGACTCTTCACAGTAACCCACCCTGTGGACTCAGAGTGCACTTTTATTTTTGCTGTTATCCTTTCCTCTCTTTGTTTGGCCCAGGTTCGCTCTACAGAGCTACTTTTTCCCTTACCCCTTCACCCCTCACCTTCCAAATAAACTTTTGGCACAGTCTTTGACTTATCTCATCCAATTTTTGTTCGAGGTGAAAAGCACCTGGAATACTTTGAACTGGAGAGCCATTTCTAAAGGAACCACCTGACAATATGACCGCACCAGCTGATGAGCTTTTTAAATTTTTTATTAGCACACTTTCTCAGTACGTAATGACTACATTCATCTCAGGGACTCGGTACGTGTCCACAACACATGCTAATTCTTCTCACTTCCCACCCCCATCCCTTGCCCCCTTCCCATTTGCAAGAGACCTGTCTCCGTGTTTCCTAGCAGCTCTCTTTTGTTTTGCTCTTTAATTTATTTATACTTTGGGTTTCTCGTATAAGAGAAACCGTGTGATAGTTAAGCTTGTAGGTGATAGTCTGGTATTTAACGCTACAGAGCATCAAGAAAGTACTGAGGGGACCTGGAAGAGGGGACAGTTAACTCTGCCTAGGGTGACAGAAAGGGCTACACAAGGCAAACCCATGTAGATGAGTAAGAGTCAAGGTCCTAGGAGAGCCACCTTACAAGAGCAGTTCTCAACATTTCCTTTGCAAAATTAAGGGTAGCAGGCAGGAATTAAGTGTAAAGTCCTTGCTTAGGGCCTAAAAGCCTTGGTCAATCAAACTGGTGCAGGGGTATGAAATAACCCAGCCTTTCCAGGGGAGTGCAGGACATGTGGCATGTAGCCAGGCCAGATAGCCAGCCAAGGTAGAACATGCCGGAAGAGGAAGTGGGGAAAGGAGACAGGAAGTGATTTCAGAGTGAAGACACTGGGGACAAACTCTGTAAAGTTGAAGGGCCTCTGGATTTTGTGGCCTTGAGAAGTGTGATCCTACCTGTACTTCTAAAACTACTGCTTGGATGAAACAAAAAGGATGAATTTTTGCCTAGAAATTTAACTCTCACAAATCCACGGTGTCAGAGGAAGTCTGATTTGTAGGCAGATTTTCCCTCACACGCAGATCAGCCAGTTGGGCATTGTCCATCGATTCCACTCCCTTTCTACTCTCCAAACCCAGATTCCTCAGTTTCTGGTTGCACTGTCTCTGAACTTCTACCTAACTTTTGATGCTAAACTGCCTCAGCTTACACATGTCACACACCAACTCTGCCCCCAGAAAGGGCTCCCCAGTCTTCCTTTGACTTCACAGCCCAGTTCCCTGTCAGCCCACCGCTCAGGCTGTGGCAGAGTCCTCAAGAGGACACCGCTGAGTCCTCTCCTCCATTTGCACACTGTACCCACACACACTGCTGCAGCAAGACAAGGGATCTGTGTTTCTTCCCTTTGAATCTGAGCAGGGCCTACGTTTCCCACCAACCAATAGAACAGGAGGGACAGAAGAGAGAGCCCAGAACTTCTGAGGCTTGGCAGCCTCTGCTTTCTCCCTCTTTAAAGCCAGCTGCCATGTGAGAAGCTGGATGGCCTTGAGACCACCATGTTGTAAGGAAGCCCAAGCCAATCATGGATGGGCAATGTGAGGGAGCACAGAATGGACAGACACGAGACCTTAGCCTTCCTGGGCTTTCCACCCAGCCCCCACCAATCCACCGCTGACACCACAGGGAAGAAAACTGTCAGATCCAAGACTGGAGACATAATGAAACATTGTTGTTCTAAAATAAATAAATAAACAAACAAACAGTTTTGCCTTTGGGAGGCTGAGGCAGGAGGATCACAAGCTTGAGCCCAGTGTGGGCAACTTAGTGACTTGAGAGGCCCTATCTCAAAATTTAACAAAGCCTGGAGGTAGAGTTCAGTGAGAAGCCTCTGTATTCAATCCCCAGTGCCCTCACTCCATCCCACAAGATACAGAAAAGGAAAAAGGTACTGCTTTGGTGTCAATTTGGAGGGTAAAGTAGGACAGAGGGAGACTGGAGGCTCCCAACCAGCTAGACTGGGGCGTGAGATCAGAGGAGAACTGACACGTGGGAGCTGGTACAGGTGTCCTGGAGAGAAGCAGAAAGAAGTGTGAGGTCTTGAGGCATAGGATTAAGCAGATCTAAGCAGGGCCACACAGGAGGCGGAGGCGAGGAAGAAGGGCAGAGGGCGGGCTCAGGGTTGCTCCCAGCTGGCCAGACCAGATGCAGCAGCCTGATGCCTGGGTACAAGGGCCTCTACTAACTGAGTAAGGGGTCAGAAATTAAAGCAGACGGGGGAAGAGAGAACATCATACATCCAATTTCTAGGCGTGGGGAGGCATCCCTGATATCCAGGAAGCAGCTAGAAATACAGAGACAAACCTGATGAAGGAAGTCAGCACTAGAGACGGAGACCTGCCACCTCTATCCCAAGGGTCCAGGTTGGAACCTGCACACCCGAGAATATTGTGGCACAATTCAGTGCACCCGAGATAAGGAAACAGCCAGGGTACTCATCAACAGATGGCTAGGGAAAGAAAACATGGTGTGTATTCACAGCCGAGTATTGCACAGCAATGAGGAAGAATGAAAGTCTGTCATCTGCAGGAAAACGGACTGGTCAGGAGACCATCACGTTGAGTGAGACAATCCAGATTCAGAAAGATAAATATCACATGTTCTTCCCTAATATGTGGAACCTAAAAAAGATGACAAGAAAGTAGAAGCGATTAGGGGAGGGGAGCAAGTAATGGGGGAATGGATATGAGCAAAATATACACATTGAAACCCCTCTGAAACTAAAAGCTAGGGGCAGCCTGGGCAAAGGGCATGATGGGGTGAAAATTATCAAGCATGTTACATGCACATATAGATCTGCCAAAATAAACCTGTCAATCCATGAGACCAATTTTTAAAAGAAGAGCTGGGAAAAATAAAAAAGATGACAAAAGAGAAAGAATTGACTGACGAAAGAGCCAAGAGAAGAACTGACTTAGCTTTTGAAAATAGAATAAGGAAGGAGCACAGAAGTGCAGAGCGTGGGGTTTAGCAGAGATTTTGACAGAATCCGAGTGCTAGCCCTGCTGTCCACAGAAGCTGGGTTTGAATGAATCCCTTCCAAAATTCACATGTGGAAATTTAGTTCCTAATGCAGCAGTGTTGGGTGGGGAGGCCCTTAGGTCACAAGTCAGTCCCCCCCACACCCCGTCTCTCCCCTGCCACATGTAGTTGGACTTCCAAGCCCCCATGACTGTAATAAATGAATTTCTGTTCCGTATAAATTATGCAGCCTGCAGTCTTCTGTTACAGTAGCACGGATGGTCTAAGCACATCTGCAGCAGCTCTTCCCACCTAACCAGCGTCGAAGGGACAGGAGCAGCGTTTTCGGGTCACTGTCTTTCATGGGTCCACCAGGGCCTGACCCCTCCAAATAACATTTCCTTGGCTCCTTTGCCAACCAACTTCTGGCGAATTTATGCCAAGGAGAGGGACCGGTGGGAGATTCGGGGGAGGGAGGTGTAAAAGCCAGGTTACTCCTCCCCACCCTGTGCTTCCTCTGGCCTCGCACCAGAGCTGTTTTTCTGGGTCCCACCAGATACAGCAGATCCCAGAGTCTGATAGCATCCTGTCTTCCTCTGGCCCTTCCAGCTGCGTGTGGGAGGGAAGAGGCAGCTAGCTCCGCTCTGTAATGACTCACCAGCCCCCTAGGCTTTTCAGCTCTTCCTTTCTCTGACAAGTAGTTCCTCACACATGAACTCCTTCCACTGAATTATCTGTGTGGGATGCTGGTGTCTGACTGATGAACACATAACAAGAACACATCAGCTTTTCTCCCCTCCACGTGTCTCCAGCTTTAGAGCTCTATTCAGCCTGGGATTATCCAAGCTGATATTAACAAAGCCTCCCACTATAAAGTCAAACGGAAAAGTAATTCTAGAAGTTAAAGTAAATAAAGATAAAAGCCAAAATAAATAAACTGCAAAGCATAAAGCAATGGAACGATAAATTAATTCAAATGCTGCATTTTTGATAAGGTTTCTAAAGTAAACAAACCTCTGACAAATATAATTAGGAAACATTTTTAATTAGAAATGAGAAAGGAGATAGGACAGTTTACAGAAAATAGATTTTTTTCCCCTAAATCCAAAGAGAATGTTACATACACAATTGTAGGATAATAAACTGAAATCCTTAATGAAATGAATAATTTCTCAAAAGCTATAGATTGCAAAATATAATCCAAGAGATGTAAATCTAAACAGAAGAATAACCGAGGAAGAATTTGAGAAAATTATTGAATAACAGCCCCCCAAAATGCAGTTGATCCTAACATTTCCACCAGGAAAATTCTGATAGTGCTAAGAAAAACAGATAGTTTCAGCATTGTATAAAATATCCAGAGTGAAAATAAAAGAGATAAGAGTAACTTTGTGTCCATTAGGTAAGCATGAACTTCTTTTTAAAGCTTGATAAAAATAAAACACACCAAAAGAATTATTGGCAAAGATAATGCATATCGATAGGAAAATCTTAAAATTCTCACCTCAAAAAGAAACTTGAATTACCACACTGATAAGATCATTAGGGAAATCAGTTTTGTGTGTGGGTTGGTTTCTTTGGTTGGTTGTTGTTCGCTTGTTTTGTTAACAGTTTTACTGAAACATCATTCTTGTTTTGTTTTGTTTTGTTTTTTAATAGAGATAGGGTCTTGCTGTGTTGCCCAGGCTGGCTTCTAATCCCAGGGTTTAAGGAGTATTCCTCAGCCTCCTAGTAGCTGGGAATATAGACAAACACCACCACACCTGGCCTAAATATAATTTTTATACCATAAAAAAATATGGGAGCACTTCACAAATTTTTGTTATCCTTGCTCAGGGGCCACACTAATCGTCTCTGTATTGTTCCATCTTTGGTGTATGCCCCTGATGGCAACACTAGAAAGGATAACTTTACAAGTTAAGTTGAAAGAAATCACAGAGGACAGGCAGTTTGTACATTGTAAAGGTAAACAGCCACTTGACAAAGCTACTTTGAGCAACTGAAATCAAAGGCAAAATGTCTAAAGAAAATCTTCACAGCAGATGTAACAAAGGGCTGGTGTTGACATTACATAAAGAACTTATACACACCAATACACAATATTAGGTCTGTAATGAGTAAACTGGCAAAGAACTAGGGAAAACAATTCATGAAAAATAGACACTGTTAGTGAACAAGCATTTTTAAAGGTGTTTCATGTTGCTTATGATCAAAGAAAGACCCCCTCAAACAATGCTATAGCATTTTACACCCACTACCCTAAGATTGTAGCAGTCACCCAGTATTAGAATGTTGTGGGAAAACTAGTCAGCTCATACACTGTTGGTAGTCATATAAAATAACCAGTACACTCTCGGGAAATTCATACCAGGAATCATCCCTAAATGTCATGATACACCTTTATCGTAAGGAATGCTTTTTCAGTGCTGGAGATCAAACCCAAGGCATCATGCATGCATTCCACTCTACTGAGCTACATCTCCAGCCCATTCAAAAATTTTTAAAGATTAAAAGTAATAATAATAAAGCCACATGAGATATTTCTTGCAGTGTCTAACACTGTTACTCGAAAATGAGGGAGTCGCCAAGGGAGGATTACAAATTATTATTTATAATTATAATAAAAATCACAGTCTATCAAGGCATCCTATATACATTGCCCTTTTTATGCTACAACACTCCCATAAGGTAGGTAAGAACTACTGAGATTCTGGATAATTCAGTAACTTACAGACAATTACACAACCTGTGGCTTTCAAACACCAAGTCTGATGTCCCACATGCTGTCTGCATGCTGCAGGGTGTGGTTATGAGTCTCTGCTCCTAGCCTGTTTCCTCATTTGCAATAGAGTGTTAATTAGAGCATTAAAGAGTGGTGAGGGGGTTAAATGAAGCTCTTCAAAGTCGTGAAGCTCTTAGTGAAGGATATGCCACACACAGCCTGTACTCAGTAAATTATTAAGAATAATGAGCCAGGTGTGGTGGCACACACCGGTTGCTCCAGCACTCTGGGAGGCTGAGGCAGGAGGATCACTAATTAAGCCCAACCTAGGCGATTAAAGGAGACTTTGTCTCAAAATACAAGATAAAAAGAGCTGGGGATACAGTTCAGTGCCCGAATTCAATGCCCAGTAGAGTAAAAGAAGGAAGGGGGGTGCAGAAAATTAAAGGGGGGAGGAGGAGGAGACAAAATTATCACTTCAAACATGTACGTTATTACAAGATAAGTATGACTGCAAGTGTATGTGGACCAGAAGGTGCAAAGAATAATAAAAATGGCCACTGTAACAAAAGTACAAGTCATTTTTCTCTTGGGAATTAGTTTGTTTATGGTCTAACAAGTAGAAATCAGGAGGAAATCAAAATCGAAATACACTCAAAGGAGGTGCTACCTTTTGGCAAGCCTGATATTCTATCTGGGGCCTCTGCATTCTCTGACACTTCAGATACTAATAAATTTGGCACACATCCCCCTGGAAGATCGTGGGGTGTGGGATCAGCCAGTGAATGCCACTGCTTTACTTGCCTGAGGCACAGCATGCATTGGCCTTAAGGGGCAACAGGCACTCAGGCTTCCTTCAAGAGGAAGTCAAAAGCATTGTGCTCACCTGTTACCCAGAACTCTGGGAGGATGAACCAGTAGAGTGCCTGAAGAGCTTGCAACTTAGTGAGATCCTGTCTCAAAATAAAAAAAATAACATTAAGACTGGGATGTAGTTCAATAAGAAGGCCCTAGGCTCAATCTCTAGTCCTGTAGTAAGTAAATAAATCAGAATCATGTCAGGCAAAGCTCTGAGTAGTTGAAAAATGGATTCAAGTTTGTTCCTGATCAACAGGGACATTCCTGGGAAGCTGCTTTGACCTGCAGGCCCAAGGTGAGAACAATCAGTTCTCCCTTTTTTCATTTACACAGAATTGACCATCAACAGGAAGGAGAAAGTTAGACAGAAGTCTTTGAATCAAATAGGGGGAAATGCAAACCACAGAGGGTAGGGCTTTGAGTGATAAAGGGAAGACCCAAGAGCTCCCTTAGGATTTCCCTCCCAGAAGTCATCACAGTTTGCAAATCTCCACCCACTCCAACATCCTGGAGGGGAGTTCCTCCTTTCTCCACTCCCTGTTGTCACAGCTTTGTGAGGGACAAATTGAAATCTAGGTAGGTGAGAGATAAATACAGCTGATCCAAGTTGAGCTTGAGAGGTGAACAATGGCCTACATAACTCAGAAATGTACACTTACTATATGAGCTCCAATAAAAGAAGTGACAAGTTCAACAAAGGATATAAATTCAGAAGAGAAATAGCAGAAGATGACTGACACACATCTAGCATGACCAGAGGCTGAATCACTCTGAGCTTAGACTCATACGTCCAAATACTTACTCCACTTGAGATGTCAAATCGGCATCTCAGACCCAATGTGTCAAACACCAAGCTCCCAGCTCTTTGGCCTCACCTGCGCTGCTCTGCTCCTCTTTATGCCAAGGTAAGGAGTTGCACATTCTTACAGGCCTTCAACTGCAGTCTTGACCCCTCCCATTCTCTCCCATCTCCTATCCAACCAACCCATCAGAAAAATCCCATTGGCTCTGTCTTTAGATAGACCCAGATCCCTCCTCTTCCCCTCCCCTCTACTCCTGCCGCCCTGGTCTGAGCCAACATCTCTTGCCTGTCTTCCTGTTTCAGCTCCAGATGGCTCTGCCCACTTCCTCCCTTGGCCCTTTCACTCTCGGCTCCACCTATGTGGGCCAGGGGAATCCTCTTAAAACGTAACGGACAACATCATAAAAGAACAAATCCATAAGAGGTAATAAATCGGATGCCATCTAAATTAAAATTTGCTCTTTAAAAATACTGTTAAAGTTAGGAATGTGACTTAGTGGTGGAGCACTTGCCTACTATGTAAACAGCCTGGGTTTGATCCCCAGCATCCCCCCTCCCCCCCCCAAAAAAACACTAAAATTAAGTGAGCTCTCTCCTTCCTCTGCTCCAAACCTTCCATAGGCTTCTCACTCAGAGCAAAGTCCTCAGCATGACCTACCAGGCCTTCCCTGGCCTGCCCAGGAAACCAGCAGGCCCTCGTTCCATCCTCTCCCTCTCCCTCCTGCTAAGCCAGCTACCCTGGCTGCTGGGCTCTTTCTCAAACACGCCAGGTGCACTCCTGGGACATGCACATGTGCTGTGTGCTCTTGCCTGGGAAGCTTTTCCCCCAGATAACTTCATGGCTCACTTCCTGACCTCTTTCAAGTCTTTACTCAAATGCCACCTTCTCAGTGGGGTCTTCCTTGACATGGTATTTAAAACAGAATCGCCTCCCTACCCCACAGTTTTCCATCTTCCTTCTCTGCTTTATTTTTCTACATTGGATTTACCACAGTCTAATAGACCACATTTACTTATTGGCTTTGTCTGTGTCTCTCTTGCTAGAATTAAGCTGAGAAAGATAGGATTGCTTTTGTACTTTTGCTCATTGATTATATCCCCAGCAATTGTACCCATGGCATAGCACAGAGAAGCACTTGATACATAACTGTTATAACTGTTGGCTGAATAAATAAATGAGTGAGTGAATGAATGGGTGAAAGAACATTATCTGAGCTTGAGAGCCAAGTGTAAGGATCCTTTATGAGGAACTCTGTGTACACAGCCAGAGTCTGTACCCAGCTTTATGGTTTAAAGCTCTTTGCACCTACTTGGCCCTTGACAGTCTTCACAGCAATACTCTGACATACAGCCATCATCATCTCTTTCTACAAACAATTGGAGGCTCAAAAATGTTAACATAACTCAAGAGCATGCCAGCTGCAAACGACAGAGCCAGGACGGAAGCCAAGAACTCACCACCAGCTACCAAATCCCACGATGCTGCCCAGAGTGCCTACATTTTTTTCAACTTTCATAGCCTTTGATTTCATTCCTAATGGCATTGCTGACAGATTTTACCAGTTCAGTAGTTAACCTATAAATTTCCATTTGTCACACCCAAAATTTGATATTTAAGAAGGCTTCCCTTCAGGTTTTTCAGGGGGAATTGATGACATGGTGTTCAGGAATAGAGAGGCAAACCCTCCCAACTTTCTTTGTCTACCTAGAGGCAAGAAAGAAAGAGAGAGAGAGGGAGGGAGGGAGGGAGGGAGGGAGGAAGGGAGGAAGGGAGGAAGGGAAGAAGGAAGGAAGGAAGGAAGAGGGAAAATTCAGAAGCCCTCCCTTTGCTGACATGAGCAGGAAGATATTAACTGGGCTTCCCCAGGCCCAGCGGCCCCCACACTTAGGGGGTCTCAGGCTGGGTTTAGCAGCAGGGCACACAAGGCAGCTGGAGTTGCCAGGCGTGGAGAGCACTCTCCCCTGGCCACTCGAGGTGCCCTAATGTCTCCTTGCATCCAGAAAAGAACACAAACAAACAGGTTGTTATGAGGGCTGTAACCCAATTGACAAAGGCGAGCTCTCGCAGCCTGGAAATGTCCCTGCTCTGAACCAGTTGCCTTGCCAACAAGCCACATGTTTCCACTCCGCAGAATCCAATTTCTGAGCAATGTGGCAGTGACAGGTCCAGAGACATGATACACAATTCCAAGGTGCCTTTGAGCACTTACTGAATCGCTAAGAACAATGTGGGTACCTGGGTGTCCTTAGCAACCAGGGTATGTGCCAGGCAAATGCACTCATGCCCAGTTCATGTGGTGGCCACCCACCCCTGGGCATCTTGCGGAGTACAGAGAGCACAAGGCTAAGTCTTTTTATTTTCCTTTTTTTGTAGTACTAACAATTGAATCCAAGGAGCCTCTACCACTGAGCTATATCCCCAGCCCATTTTTTGTTTTATTTTTTTAAGATAGGGTCTTGTTAAGTTGCCCAGGCTGGCCTTGAGCTTGCAGTCTTCCTGCCTCAGCCTCCCAGTGTGCTGGGATTACAGGGGTGCACCATCACACCTGACTAAACCATTCTTCATCACCATCATTATCAGACCCTTGCAAGGGCCTCACTCTTTACATTAAGCTATCTAATTCTCACTGGATACAGTAGGGTTATCAGTATTCCATCTCAGTTGAGGAGATGGAGACATAGAAAGGGTAATTTACCCAAAACGACACAGCTAGAGAAAGGTAGAGCCAGGATTGGAACTTAGTCTCTCCCCAGAGCCTGCCCTCATAAGGACCCTGCTATGCTATCAGTCTCTCACACTCCTTAAATGTTATGGCTGAGAGATGGTTCTAGTTATCGTGGCTGCACAACAAACTATCCCCAAACACCCATTTGCTTCTGCTCATGAGCACTGTGGGTCAGCAATATGGGCAAGACAGTGGAGACAGCTCTAGCACAGCAGCGAGAAAGGCTCAAAGGGTGACAGGGACTCACACTCTGGGGGCTGATGTGATTCAGAGGACTTGTCATTCACGCATCTGGCAGTGGGTACCAGTGACCCACTGGGACCCCAGCCAGGTCTGACTTATGAAACACTTAGTGCAGCCTCAAAATCCAGCCTGAGCTCCCTCTCATTATGGCTCTCAGCTCCAAGGCAAGTGTTTCAAGAGGCAGAAAATAGAAGCTGCCAGTGTCATCTGGGTGACATGGTAGCCACCTATAATCCCAGCACTCTGGGAGGCTGAGGCAAGAAGATCAAAAGGTGGAGCCCAGCCTGGGCGACTAAGCAATTTAGTGAAACTTTGTCTCAAAATGGAAAAAGGAAAGAAAAAAATTAAAAAGAGGAATGTAGCTCAGTATGAAGGCCCTGGGTTTGATCCCTAGTACCACAAAAGGAGGAGGAAGAGAAAAAGAAAGAGAAGGAGGAAGAGGCAGGGGGAAGAGGAAAAAGAGAAGGAAACTCAGTGTCTTCAAACTCAGACCCAGAAAGTGGCGCAGCACCATTCCCGCCATTTTCTATGGATCCAGTGGGCACAAGGTCCAGATTCAGTAGGAGGGAATAAGACTCCACCTCAAGCAACCAACGAGGCCATGTAGCCCAGCCCCTTCAAATCCAAGCTGAAAAATGAAGCTCAGAGTAGTCAACTTGTTCAAGATCTCATAGCTCACAAGGCACCAGCAGCAGGACAGAGGCCCAGTGGCCTCCCTCCCCAGCTGAGGCTCCCTGTCCCTCACTTGGCTGAAGACTGGAACCCCCAGGAAACTCTCAACAGTGCCGATGCCTGGGTTCCTCCGGCAGAGATTCTGATTTGTTTTTGAGCACAATCTGGGCGGGGGGGATCTTTAAAAGCCACCCAGGCCCTCTAATATGCAGGAGAGTAAGAACCGTCTCATTCAATCCCCCAAGATTTCACCCTAATGGTGAAATTGAGCAGTTTCTCTGGGCCTCACCCTCCGTCATGGCCCCAACCTGCCATGAGAACAGCCTCACTAATAAGTGATTGCTGGCACCTTTGCCTGGTTCTCAGACTCCATCTTAGACCTTCCATCCTCTTCTCCTTCTTATTACTTCTGATCTGCCCTGCTCCTACCCCTCTTTGTCTCCTAAATGCTCCTCCAAAGCAACTTTTTTCTGTGTTACTCAATTTCTTAACTATGAGTCTTGTTCAACTCTTGGCCATCAACTCCCAAGCTCCAGGAATTCAGTGCTATCTTAGGGGTCTCACACAAGTGGAGACCCAAAGGCTAGGATTCTTTTACTCAACAGCCTCAGTACCCTGGATAACCACTAATCTCAGTCATAAAATCCGCCTTCCAGCTCCAAGTATATTTTTCTGCCTCTCACTGGGTACATTGGTTCATTTCCCATGACTTTAACAAAATACCCGAGGATGGGTAACTTATATAGAAAAGAGCTTGATTCGAGCTCACATATCTGGAGCTTCAAAGGCCTGGCTTCAGCTTACTTGAGAACCTTGTGGCAGAAAGTAACAGAGTGGTGGGAGGGCAAGAGGTCACAGGGCAAGACAGGAAACGAGGGACCACCCTCACTCTTTCCATAAGGACTCACTCTACTGTCCCATGAGAGCTACTATACTGAATTCCTTCTCATGCTAGTGCCCCTGACCATCAGTTACCTCCCACTAAGCCCCTCTAAGGACTCTATGCTGTCTCTTGCCATCACCACATTGAGGACCAAGCTTCCTACCCCTGAGTCCTTGAGGACTCAAACCATACCCAGGCCATAGCATGAAGTCATGGAGTGTGGGGTAAAAGTCTTGCCTAAATCATCCCTTTAAAGGGTGATTCTAAACCAGGCATGGTGATGCACATCTGTAATCCCAGCACTGTGGGAGGCTGAGACGGGAGGATTTTAAGTTTGAATCCTGACTGGGCAACTTAGCAACTTAGTGAGACCTGCTCTCAAGATAAAAAATAATAAAAAGGGCTGGAGACAGAGCTCAGTGCAGAGGCCCTCAGTGTTCGATCCCCAGTACCACCAGACAGTGTGTGTGTGTGTGTGTGTGTGTGTGTGTGTGTGTGTATGTGTGTATGTGTGTGTGTTGGGGGGGGTTCTATGAGTACATTGGTCAATTTGATGGGGAAAATTTATTTATCAAAGTAATTATCTCACGGAAGTAATTGGGCAGTTGCATCATTTGCCATACTTGTATCAAACTGGTCAAAAATATTGGCCCAGACAAGTATTTTCAGTAGTTCTCCTTAGATTCAGATTCTTATGAAGGCCAATTTTTAAAAATATATATATAAGTAGAAAAGAAGCCTTTCTGATATCACAATTCTACCAAATTTTTACTAGGTTAGGAAAAGATCCTTACAGTTTTATCATGTGTACATATCTCTTGAGAGTAATTTTACAAAATATATTTATTCTTCACTTTACACAAAAACAGAGTCTTTCTAAACTTCCTAGGCAATGATCATAAATGTTCCAAAGAGGAGGTATTTAAAGGAACTCTTTGCCGAGGTTCATTATACTATTCTTCCTATTTCTGTGTATGTCTAAAAATGTCTATAAGATTAAGAAGGGGGGGAAAGTTAAGGAAGAGAGAGGGGAAGGGGCAGGGAGGGGAGAGGAGGGGAGGGATAGGAAGGGAAGGGAACTAGAAAGGGAGGCTAGTTGTCCTCAGGAGATCCTACTGCAATGTAAAAACTCACTGTGTGAGATCATATAAATAATAGCTCTTCTGAAGACAGGGCAAGGAAAAAAAGCTCAATTTCGTCTAAACTGTCACTCAACAACAATCAACACAAAAGACTTCTGTGACTCCAAAATACATGGAGATTTCTTCTCTCCACCATCAGGGAATCAGTTCTGCAACAGACATGAACTCCGTGTCCTTTAATTCAAACTAATTCTGAAACTTATGTGCCTGGAGGCAGAATCAGATGGCACCATTTGAGGCTCAGGCCCACAAGCCTGAGCTCGATGCAGACACTGAACACAGCCTCAGGTTATTTCACCTGTTGTTTCTGACCAACTGCCTATAACTCGGGGTTCCCATTTACTGATTTATCATAGAGGGCATTACAGAGAATATGATGAAGAGGTACAAAGGGCGAGGTACAGGGAAAGGGTGGGAGCTTCCTGCCCTCTGTAGGCCTGCCCCCTCCAGGAAGTTCCTCGGCCAGCTTCCAGGAGTTCTCCATACCTTCTCCTGTTGGATTTTTATGTAGGCTTTGTTACCTAGGCATCAAAGATTAACTAATCACCAGTCACCTGCTTAACCTTCAGCCCCATCCCCTACCTGGAGGTTGGGGTGGTAGGAGTCAATCTCCTCACCCTCTAATCCCGCCTTGGTCTTTCTGTGAAAGATCCTGAAGCTCCCTGGGGTCTGCCAGCCAGGATACAAAAGGACTTTTCTCACTGTGGAGATTCCAAGATTTTAGGAGTTGTAAGCTGGGAAACTGAGGTAAAGATGAAATATATATTTTACACTTTCAAAATCCTGTGCTCCCTTCAAAAAAACAACTGTATTTGTTATTTGTATGTGTGAAAGGATATTTCTAAATTTCCATTTCTCTAGACTAAGATTCTAAAAATTGAAAACAATCATTCTTACAACGCCTCTTTTTCTGTTGGTCTTCCTCTCTCTCCCTTCCCTCTGTAAGTCTCACTGCTAGTGCCAGGGGAAACTTTAATCCACTTTGGTTCACAAAAGGCCCATTTACTTCAAACATACACAGATATGTACTTTAATACTGAGTCACTCTTTGGCATGCAGCCTCAAACACTTCTTCAGCCTGCCCTTTGCTGTCTGTTTTCCTCCATAAATTCCACTCCCCCTCCACAGTTCTTACACAGAGCTCATCAATTCCCCTCAGGCCGCACTCACTGAAAAAAGTTCTGAAAGGCCACACTGCCTTCTTGTCCATCCAAGTGTCTGTGAGACGCCACCCACACAGGTTCCGTGGGATTCAGGGGACAAGAAAGGGAGACCAGTAAGAGCCCAGACCCCTCTGGTCCCTTCAGGCCCAAAAGGAAGAGCCTGCGTTGTGTCAGCTGCACAGGAAAGGCAGGGCCTTGAGGGTGCAGGAACTTCCTGAGGACCAAGATGGCGCCTCCATCCTACGGTGTCTCTGCTGCTGACCTCTCTGCGACTCAACTGGCCCTTGAAACCCAGTCTTCAAGCTTCACCACCAGGTAACCTAATTTGCCCAGTGAATTCTTTCCATGAAGATCATGAACTAACAACCCCAAGGTGATGCTTACTCCTTAGTCCCACCCATGCTTTTCTCCAGAATGCACTTAGGGCTCTTCAGTCTCTTGCAGGACCATTCAAAGTCGGAGAGGCTGCTAAGGCCGATCTCACTGGCTCTATATTAGTAAGTACCGGCGTGCATTGTGTTACAGAGGGGACATGCTCTGAGAAACATGCTGTTAGATGACTACACTGTTGTGTGAGTGAGCAGCACAGCGTGTGCTTGCACCGGCCTAGATGGTGAGAGAGAGAGAGAGGCTCCAAGGCCTCTCCATGCAGTCAGAGATGAGGCAATCATCACACAAGGGGTGAGAGAGAGATGCAGTGACTGTTTTAATTTTTTGAAAAACTGATCACAATAAAAGACACATTGCCAAGAACAATGGGATAAGTGTGTTCAAAGTGAGGGGGAGTATATTGAGTATTTTGAGGGGAATTAATGCAGATGTGTCTTTTACTGTAATACAGTTTTTAATGTAAACATTCATGGTATTTTATAATCATCCCTCATTGATCAAATGTTTATGGCAATTTCCATCAAGTGAAAACATGATACTGCGTTCTCATCACCTTATTCACCAGATCTGGAAGTGTGTGACTTCTGGCTCTTCCCCAAAGTCAAAATGGTCATGAAAGGGAAACGTTTTAAACCAATTCAGGACACAACAGCACAACTAAAGATGCTCAGGAAAGAGAACTTCCAGAATTGCTTCAGAAAAGTGGCAAGAAGGATGGAAGTGTGTTTGAAGTGAGGAGAGATATTTTGAGAGAGATTCATAGCTATGTGTCTTTTACTATATGTTGTAATTTAAACATTCATCATATTTTTCAATCTCACAGCCTATGTCACAAGCTGCTACCAGTGTTACACGGCATACTGTTTTACAGTAAAGTTTTTACTCTTATTTTTATTTTTTTGTTGTTAATTTGTTCTCTGATATTTTGAGACTGGGTCTCACCATGTAGTCCAGGATGGCCTTAAACTTACTATGTAGCCCAGGCTGCCCCCAAATCCTCTGTGATCCTCCTGCCTCAGCCTCCTGCATTCTGGGGTTATGGGTGTGCATCACCACACCTGGCTAAAGTTTGTTTTATAAGTAAAAGGAATACACATTGAAATTATGATTAAAAGTATAGTAAATACATAAACCAATAACAATCTATTGTCATAATCAAGTGTTACGTACTACACTTAATTGTATGTGCTGTACTGTTATACAACTGGCAGCACAGTAGGTTTGTTTACACTGGCATCTCCACAGACACAGGAGTAATGTGTTACACTGAGATGTTTCTATGGCTATAACCTTATTAAGCATTAGGACTTTTTCAGCTCTGCTAGGATCTTATGGGACCACTGATGACATACAATGGGGTCTACCATTGACGGAAAGGCCACGGTGTGACATACGGATGTACTAAAACAGGAAATTTCTTTTTTAAAAATCAACAAACATCTGTAGAATAACTTCTACAGAAATAATTGGGTTAAAACAAACATATCTGTAAGTGATGAAATTGTGTAGTATGGGATGGTCATTTTTGTACATAAATATATGACAGAAACTATCCCATGAAGGATAGACATCATGCATAACTTGGAGGAGAGGATGGGCCAGAGCAGGTAGTGGGAGATGATAAAAGGATGTTATGTACATGGATAAATCAGCCAAAATGAAAATCATCAACCTTTACAACCCATGTGCAGTCATAAAAAAGTGGGCCAAAATAACTTGAAAATTATAACAAAGAAAGCAAATGTTAAAGTGAACAAAAATTATATGAGGGGTTGACCAATGCTTATGTTAATAAGATACAGAAAATACCAATTGGCTGGTTTTTCTTTAAGCATAAAATAGAAACAGTATAGAAATTGTCAATCTTAAATTTCACTTATAATTTCCCATCCCTATAATTCCAGCACTTGGGAGGCTGAGGCAGGAGGATCACAAGTTCCAACACTAGCCAGGGCTACTTAGGGAGCTAAGACCAACCTGAACTATGTAGTGAGTCCTTGTCTCATAAAGAAAAAAGAAAACAAGGAAATTCTCAGCCCTTTCCCAGCTCCTTCTAACCTCCCAACATGGCTCCTTCAGCTAATGTCTGCTGTCAGCTTTTCACGGATTGTATTTTCTGAAAATTGCCTCAATAATACCTTCCATCCTACATGTGCTTCTTACAGTGTGACTTTAGAACTCCTCCTCTTGGAGGTGAGAGCTGTGGTCTCTGCTGCTGGACCCAGAAGGGCCTGTGAGGGTGAAGGAAGTGATGCTATGTGATTTCTAAACCTACTCCCTGGCTCTCTTGGGATCTTCCATTTCCTCATATGAAAAGTGGGGATAATTGGCCAGGCCTGGGGGCGCATGCCTGTAATCCCAGCCTCAGGAGGCTGAGCCAGGAGAATTGCCACAAGTTCGAGGCCACCCTGGGCTACATACAAGTAGCAAGACCTTGTCTCAAAAAAGAAAAAGTAAAGGGGGGGGGGGATAACAGCACCTGTCTCCTGAATGATGCTAAGTATGAAATCAGCTGCCGTGCATGTGCCCAGACCTACCCAAGAAAACTGAGCCAAAGCTATTGATGATTATCAATATTTACTATTATCCACATTTCCCAAATTCACCTTGTAAATATATTTCACAGCATATACCTGCCATAACCCTAAGGGGTAAGACTTACCATTACTCACAAGTAAGGGAATCAGTTTGAAGGTCATTTGACTGGTGCAAGATCACACGCCCTGGGGGAAGTGGAACTGGAAGTGTATGAACAGCTGTTTAAGCCTGAGACTGTGCCCCAGTTCACTTCTTTCTTTCACTACAGCAGCCTCCCACTGAGCAGCTCTGCAGCCCATGAAGGGGAGCTGACCATCCACTGACAGGACCCCATTTCCAGCATCCCCAACAATGGCCCATTCATCCTTCCTGTGGACTGGATGCTGTGTCCAGGGAATGCCATCATTGGTCTGACTCTACCCTACAAGGCCACTAAGAACAAATATGCTCTTTCACATAACAACTCCTGAATTTTTAAAGACACCATCATGTAGTCCCAGCCGCCGAGTTCGCTCTTCTCCAGACCAAACATGCCCAGGTTCTTTAGCTATTCTTCCCAGTGCATGGTTGTGAATCCCTTTCCCACCTAGGCCTCTTCCTGCCTCCTGCCTCGGGGCTTGACAAGAGGCATAGACTATTGATGGCTGCAGACGCTTTCATCCTGCCCCCAGAGGCTTGTAATACATTTATGCTTTCTCAGGATGACACATACTCCAGGAGTACTAAGAATTGCTGTCAATCTCTCTGGCATCCTGAAGGACTCTGGCATTGCACCATATAATCATTTTTTCTTCTCCCAAGGGGCTGTCTGCTTGAGAAAACTGTCATGCTCTCCAGCCAAGGGGAGCCACAGCGTTCTGAGGCAGATAAGCGTAACTCTGCCATGTGGCTCCTGCTGAACACTTTTCTGATGCTTCAGCTAAAGGGGGAAAGGAGCTAAATAACCTGTAGTCAGAGACTTTGGCTTTGTCCCAGTGCTCCCGGCCTTGCTAGCCTTAGAGAAGAAGAGTATTTTTGTCAGGACAGGGTAGGTCATGCCAGGGGCTTAACAATAAAAATGCACGTCCTATTCCTGTGAAGTTTGCTTGGATCTGGCAACTCTTTAGAGTAGGTCAGCTTCAAGGGGTGACTTACAGCTCCACAGCTGGAAGATGTGGCTCCCAGGTCACTGTGGCAGGGGCGCAGCCAGCTCTTTGTGGTGGCAACCTTGAACTGACCTTGACCAACATAAAGCACTTTTGCTTTGTAGCCCCTTGGCCTGGTCACATGGCCTGGTCACATGGTCCTGCTAGTCATACAGCTGGGAATGTGGGTGAGTGCATGGTTATGGGGAGAGCAGCGCTTTGTGGCAGAAAGGAAATAATCTCAGTGACCTTGATTGTGACACAGAATGCTCTCCTGATGACCCTCAGGCTGCTGCCACCAGTGTCACCCCTAGCTCCTGGATGGTGCTTGTTAATTGGCAGCTTCAAGTAACTCCTCTCTCTCTCTCTCTCAAGCTCTCTCTCTACCACCAGTGACTTCATGAGGCCGTTTTTGTTTGTTTTCTGAATACATTGTCATAACGTTCTAAATTGGTCTCTGTGCCTCGCTCTGCTACCATGCTGCCTGTAACATTTTAAAAACTCTAATCTGGTGGTTTCCTAGCGTGCATGAGACCCTGGGTTCCATCCTGCACCACAAAATTCTTTAAAATTATATATATATTTTATATGTATATAAATATAGAGTATAATTATATAAATATATTTTATATGTGTATATATAACTTGAATATACCCTTCCTCTGTTTGAAGTTTTACCATAGCCACAGTGCCCACAGATTAAATCCAATGTACTTAGAATTGCATGAAAAATTTTAAAAACCTTTTTTTCTAATCTAGTCCCAAACACACTTCCAGGCTCAACCCCCAAACGCCCTGTGCTCAAGCCACCCCAAACTCACACGCGCTCCCCTAGGTGCCCTGCCACCCTCCTCAGCATGCTCCTTCCAGCCCATGACAGCTGGGGAAACTCTAGTAACCCTCCAAGGCCCATCTTAAGTGTCTGACCTTTGGGATAACTTCTGCCCTTCTCCTGCATGAAGCTGGCTGTCCCGGCTCTGGGTTTCAGACACCCTGTAATGTGCCACAGCTGCCCTCCCCTGGGCGTGCCTAGTTCTTCTGCTCATTGGCAGTGGCCAGGCCTCTCGTTCATTCTGCATCTCCAGGACATGGACTAATTTCCAGTCCACAGAATCTTCTGTGGTTTAGATGTGGCCTCAGGGTGCTCCCCATGGGTTCACGTGTGGCCCTCAGCATGTGATGTTGAGCAGAAGTGGAATCTTTAAGAGGCAGGACCTGATGAGAAGGAATTAGGTCACTGAGAGCATGGACCCTGGGCAGCCTTGGCACTGGGCTCATGGGGTGAGCAAGCTCTAGGGAGAGCGAGTTGTGGCAGTGAGGCCACCCTACATGTTTGGCCTCTTTTGCACACCACCTTTGCCGTTTCTGCTTCCCCACCATATTGCAACACAGCTAAGGGACCCCAAATGGGTCCCCCAAGTGTAGACTTTTAGCCTCCAAAACTGTGAAGCATCTAGCCTCAAGTATGTTGTTATAGAAACAAAACAAGTACTAATATAATACATATCAATAAATGTTGAATAAATCCGTGTTACAAATTGCCCCATCCCACCTGATGCTGCTGAGAAAGAGCTCAATCCTTCATATGCTGCTGTTTTCATTCGAAAATAGAGGAACAGGAAGCTCCAAGAAAAAGAATAATAGGGCTCACAGCTTGGGATGGGAGGGTTGAAACGAAAGCATTAAATTCCCTGGAATTTTCCCACCATCCTGAAGCCTAGCAGCTCCAGGGTACCACTTTGACTTTCTGGATCATTCTAAAGTAGTCTCACTACCTCATTCAGGAACTCTTATGAGGACTAAAAATAAATAGGCATTTGATTAGCCCAGTATTGAGCTATTTCAATGCATTCCCCCTCCTGAGCAGAGAGATTGCATATGCCCTGAAATAAAAGGAAAACTTGTATGAAAGCCCTGGTTATTCAGAGGGGAGAGGGAAGGAAAAGACTAAAAATCTCTCCAGAAAGCCTTCAGCACTGTAACTAAATGTTAATGTTTAAAGATATCCCGGTATTTCAGAAAGCTGTTGGTAGTGCCACAGTAAAGCTCATTCTAGTTTTAAAGAGAAATATTTGACTTGGAGGAACAGACCCCATGCTGGCTCCAAGATAAACTTTCCTAGCTCTCTCAGACCAATTTTAATGCTAAGAGCAGCTCCGTCTGAGTAAAAGTTCATTTTTGAGAGCCAAGCTGTGAATTATGCTACAGGCTGAGCTGAGCAGTTGGTCTTTTGCTGATGAAGGAAGAAGCCTGAATATGATACAGAAGTGGAGGGGGAGCCAGGGACATCCGAGGGGGATTATCACAGAAGGTCAGACTAATTAAATTGAGAGAAGTCACCAGAGAGTCCAGGCTTCCACACATACCATCTTCAAATGCTCTGACACATGCAGGGGTTGATAAGAAGAACAGGGCTGAATTGCTGCTTTCATCTGCCTGGAAGGACAGCAGTCAACCAAATAAAACTTTTTACTATTGGTTTAAACCCAGGTGGGAAGGGAAGACTTGAAACTCCTGCCAATTTCTAATTATTCAGTCGAATCAGTTGAACCAGGAAAGAAAGGTGAAGCAAAATCCAGTTGTCCCTCTGGTTAGCCGTTTAAGGCCTTGTTGTTGATTACCTACCAAGTGCCAGACATACCCTGAGAAAAAACGAAGGAATTTTCCCTGCATTCAAGAGCTCATAATTGATAAATGTTTTTATATACATACTAGAGATTGAACTTAAGGCCTTCGCGCTGAGCCACACACAGCCCCCCCCCCGCCCCGCCCCAGCCTTCGTTTTTCTTTATTTTTAATTCTGTGACAAGGTCTCACTAAGTCCCTAAGTTGCTCAGGCTGGGCTCAACTTGCAATCCTCCTGCCTCAGCTTCCCAGAGTGCTGAAATTCCAGGTGGTACCACCACGACCAGCTTTGATAAACATTTGTATAATATATAATATATATCCTATGGTATATCGATGCACTCACTGATTATTTAAAGACTGTAAGGAGCATGAAGAGTGAGAGCTATCTCTGTGTAAGCGGTAGGAGGGTGGCTTGCTAAAGGAGGCCACATAGGAGAGGAGGAAAGAGTTCTCCTGTTGGTGCAGAGAAAAAGGCAAGCAAGGCCAAAGCCACTGCACATACGAAGGTCAGAAGGCTTGAAACCGGGCCATCCTGAGTGGTTTGGATGTCTAAGAGAGTGGTACATAGAGTCCATGCTGAGGAATGCCAGAGGTCAGGTTGATAAGGCAGGCAGTTTGCCGTTAGACCTGAAAGGAACCTTAAATACTGTGGATGAAACATTTACTCCTCACCTTTATGGCAGTGGGAAGCCATCAAAGCCTTTAAAAGGTGACACGATCCAGAATGCACAGTATTTGAGAAAGAACATTTGGCCACAGATGGAGGATGGAAAGACAGGTATTAACAGCAAACAACAGCAGTGGATCCAAGCCACCTTCTGGCTCCCATTTCCAGTGGATCTCACAGTGGGGTTGTGCTGAGGACCTACCGTGTGCACCCAGCACCATGCTGTCTGCTCGGGCCAGCTCAAGAGGGTCACTCCTGTACTTCTCTTTTTGGCTTTGGTGACATCCCAACAGTAACTTGGGATGGTGGGAGGTTTTGTGCCAATGCTACAAACCAGAGCTCTTTATCTTTACCAGGGAGCTGCCAATATTAAGCATTCTACCAGCACACTGCTTTAAAAGACCTAGTCTCAGCCCTCTGGGAGAGCAGTGTTTACTTGAAGAGAACATGCAGCACATGTGAAATGATACCAGGACATTTATTTGGTTTAGGAGTCACCACCCACTGAACACAAGTGTTGCCAGGAAGCACTGGGGACGGAGAGGAAAGAAAGGCCCCTGAGGAGTGACAGTTCAGGTGGTCCTCACCTCAGATTCAATCACCTTCATCAAAATGGGTCAATCAGGTCCCATCTGGCATTATTTATCATGACAACGATGATGTCCAACTATGGCTCTGAGAGGAGACAAGTGACACCCAAAAAAACATTCCACAAAGAACTTCAGGGTTGCAGACTCAGAGAGAAAGAATCCAGCCCAAACCCCTGGCTTCATTTATCCATAAATCAAAGCATCAATTTCTAGTTAGCTTAGGAAAGGCCTCAAAACTATCGAGAGCAAGCTGGGCCCCATGCTGCATACCTATAATCCCAGCTACATAGGAGGCTGAGTCAGGAGGATCCTAAGTTTGAGGCCAGCCTGGCCTATTTAACAAGATCCTGTCTCAGAATAAAGTTAAAAGGATTGAGGACGATGTGAGCAATGGAGCTACATCCCCAGCCCCTTTTATTTTGAGACAGGATGTCTGTAAGTCACTAATTTGTCTAAGCTGGGCTCCAACTTGGGATCCTCCTATCTCAGCCTCCCAGAGTGCTGGAATGACTGGCTCCCACCACTTGCATATTTGTATATGAATGTACCACCTCCACAGCCTGCTCTTTTCTTAGTTCCTTGGGGAATATGTTTTGTGAAGTATTGTCTACGCCTGCCATTGTCTTCCTGTCTTCAGTACTCCTGGGAATGCTGGGCATCCAGGAACTCATCCAGCTACTCAGAATGTTAACTGCATGGAAATTTAATCAATCGCAGATAAAAGCCTCACATCAGGAAATATGCACGCAGACTCTCTTTGAGGCTCCTCCAGGAGTCTGGGCCATTGGTCCTGGGCTGAGTACCAAGAAGACAGTCATTACCCAGGGAAAATGGTAGAATAAAGGACAGAGAGCACAGGGGCTGAAGGTCATTTCAGCCCAACAGGCCCAGAGCAGAAGATGGCTGAAGGAACTAGACAGGTGGATGGCAGGAGAGAAAACAGGTCTAGCATGGAGAGTGCTCCCGGGGCCATCAATATCCTCATTAAACACCTAGAACATTGTTTGTTCATTTGTTTGTTTTTGAGACAGGGTCTCACTGTATAGCCCAGTCTGGCCTCAAACTCATGACAATCCTCCTGACTCAGCCTCCTGGGTGTTCAGATCACAGGTCCTGAATTTGGATCTCATGGCCCAAGACATTTTCCTAAAGAGATTTGAGGTGCTAAAATAGGATTTTCAACTATTTCCTTTGCCAAAGCAAAAACAATTAAAAACATGTTAGCAAAATTTCATAAAATGATGAATGTTTGAACCCCAAAATATAGAGGAAAAAAAAGAAATTCTCAGAGCAAAGGACAGTCATTTAACTTGACTCTGTAAGAATTGCACAAAATGAACTATGGTAGCCATTGCTTTCCACACTGGCCCACTGACTGCAGGACAGGACTATGCGGAGGAGGCATCAAGCCAGGCTGGACATGTGGGACAGCCCAGTTTCCATGGTGCACGTCCTCCCGCTCGCTCATGGTGGCTGAAGGGAAGGAACATTTCCTCTGATCATTTTCAGCAGCACTGGGAAGTGAGACCACTGCCAGAGTTTCTGGAATCCCTGAGGCCTCTGCCATTTACCTCAGTTGGTTCTTTGCTTGGGGTAAGACCCTCTTAGACCTGTCCCTCGAGTGACAGAGTCTTGAGTGGAGAGACAGTCCTTGGCTCGCTCTGCCGCTACATGCAGGGGATGCACAAAACATGATCTTCAGGCTACAGAAGGCTCTGAAGGCTGCAGTTCTGTGCTGTGCTGAAGCTGGAGTCTGAACTCGAATGGATACTTGGCCTCTCCCCTGTCACAGAGAGAAGGCAAAGATAGCACCTGGGGCACGTGAACATGTGGACATGGCATGGGTCTGCAGCTTGGGAAATATAAAAGGCTGAAATGTCACTCACCAAAGAGCCCCAGATTCCCTAGTTGGGATTCACGAAAGTGCTTTATCTCACACATCTACACCAGCTGAGTGGCAGCAGCTGCCTGGGTGCTGGCGAGAAACGAGGCCGGGCCTGGGCTCAAGGAGAACAAAGCGCTGGGATGGGATTTGTTAGGTCTGCCACCGACTCTGGAAGAAGAAAGGTGGCACTAGGAGGGACTCAGGCAAACTCCCTTGCTACAAGCAGGGAAACGGAGGCAGCAACGTGACTCCAGACTCGGGGTGCTCACCTGCAGCCCCCTCCTTTCTCCTCCTCTCCTCTTCATCACAGTCTGCCACAGGGCTCTCCTGTCCATCCCCCCATGTTATCTTAATAGGGCCTTGTTCTCCGGGTCCTTGATTTCCTGTCATTTCCCCCACCAGAATCCTGATGACCCCTGACAACCATTCCTGCTCCCTAGTCCTTCTCTTCCAGGCTGCCTTCCTCCTCCTGTCACTGGCTGGAAATTCAGAGAATCTGCGGTATTCTACCTGCTTCCCGGGCCGTCCCAGGGGGAAAAGGTCCCTGTTTCTGAGACCCCCACACTCCGGCCAGAGTCAGCACGGCAAGATTTTTAACTCGGGCTTCTATGCTTTTACCTAGATTGGCACATCCTAGTTTTAGCACTCTCTCTTCACTGTTAGAATATGTATCACATTCAATTAGTATTTGGGCTAGACCTACAGGTTGGGTATTTCTTATCGAAAATACCAAAGATGGAACTCTTTCATATTTTGAATTTTTTTCAGATTTTGGAATATTTTCATATGCATAAAAGATGTCTTAGGGTTACAATCCGCATCTAAAAGTGAAATTCATTTTTAAATTCACCATGCTTCATATACGCCTAACATACAGCCTGAAGTCAAACATTATAGGATATTTTTAGTAATTTTGTGCACAAAACAAAAGTTTCACGGTGTGGAATTTGCTTCCCATGCCATCACGTCAGCACTCAAAAAGTTCTGGATTTTGGAGTGTTAAGGGTTTCCGATTTTTGGATAGGGATGCTTTTTATCAACAACAAAGTTCTTTAGAGAAGTCTGCTAATATAGAACACAAAATTAATATTCATGAAGCAAGAAAATCTAGTCTCACATGACTTGTTCATAGTTGAGGGCTTCAAACCCAAAATATAGAGAATTGGGGGCAAGGGTCATTAGAGTTCAAAATCCAGTTTTTTAAATATAACAAGTAAGGCATGTTGTGGCCTTTCTGCTATTGCACACAAACCCCACTTGCTATACTGACGCCTCAGCTCTGTCTCTCCAGGGCTTCTCTGCCTTTGCCTCCCAGCCCTTCCTGCCACTTGCCTCGTGCCGTGGTTTTCAAATTGCATGGATCATGTGACATCTTTCACCAACCCCAAAGATAAGACAGTAGAAAGCCCAGGCTCTCTAGGGAAGTGAGAGTGGCCTGTTTGCAGGGTCCCTTATTGCTTTTGGCAGCCTCTGACCTACATGCCCTGCACCACCAGGTGCCCCAAGTTCACTGGACCGACACCCGCCCCCCCGCCCCGCCATGGGCCTCCTACTCATGTTTTACCCTCTGCTATCCTTCCTCCAGCCCAAACCCACTCGGCTGCAACCTACTATTAACACTGCTGTAACCTCACCCTTCCTTCCCACCTGTCACTCCCTGCTGCCATTAAGCCCTAACCCCTCCTGCTGGCTCCAAGACAGGGATGACTGCCAAACATCCAGTCTGCGGCCACTGCTTCCTTTGGGTTATGTCACTTCAGCTTCAGTGGGCTCCTGTGGACACACCACACTCTGCCCTGCTGTTTCACCCACAGGACTTTCCGAGCCTGGGGTGCTCACTTGCACCCCTCCTTTCCCCTATTCTCCTGCCCTGGTATTCACTCCACCTCCAGCTTCTTTCCTAGATTCCACTGCTTGGTCTCCCCTTTCACTCATGCCAAAATCCAGACTCACCCTAAATCCTCTCTCTCCTTGCACATCCAATCAATCACCTGTCTGGGACTGGACCAACCTCAAATCCCTGGTTCCCATCCCTCTTCCGCTTCTCCCCGCCACAGCCTTCCTTTGGACTCTCCTATTGTAGTAGTCACTTTCCTGTTCCTGGGTCAAAAGACCCAACAACCACAAGCTAAAGGGGGAGAGGTTTATTTTGGCTCACAGTTTCAGAGGATTTAGTCCATGGTTGGTGGGTCCAAAGTCAAAAGAACATGGCAGAAGGACATGGCAGGAGGACATGGCAGGAGACAGTTGCTCACCCCATGGCAGCCAGGAAGCGTAAAGAGAGGGAAGACCCAGGGACAAGAATATACCCTTCCAAGTCACACCCCAGTGACCACCTCTTCCAACCAGGACCCACCTCAAAACACATGAAACTTTTGGGGGGCATTTTAGATCTAAACCATAACACTTATCTAGCTCAAGGATTCCTTGGAAAGCTTCCTGATGGAGCTCCCTGCCTCTCCAATAAACCTAGTTGAGAAGGGCTGAGCCAGCCACCCAAAACACAGACCCCTCCTGTGGTCACCCTTGCTTAAGCCTTTCAACAGCAACATGGCTTTGCTTGACAGTCCATGCTCTCAGGAGTGAATCAAAGGCTATTTGGGCTCTGGCCCCCACCGACCTCCCCCACTTCATCTCCTCCCACTCTTGAGGCTCTGACACCAGCTCAGCTGCCACAAACCACTGCCACTTTCCCACAGGGACATTTCTCTCTCAGCTCAGAGCAGGCAACATTCCTCCCATGGTACCAGAAGAACAGACTTGGATGGTAAACAACCACCACAGTGCCAAGCCCCTAAGTGTCCCTGTGGCCCCAGCAATTACAGGGTGACCATCTGGCCCAGCCAAACTTCGAAATACCTTAGCTCCACCCCATCTGGCCTCTGCCCTCACCTTCTACCGGCCAGGCCCTCTTCTGAGTCCTGGTGTCTCCTGCTTCTCCCCCATGATGTCTCCATCCATCCTGTAGAGAAAGGATGGATTTTTCCTCAGCCTCCCTTAGGCATTCTTCATGTTCCCGTAGACTTTCCTTTATGCTTTGGCTCTCCAGCTGTTGTTTTATATGATTTCTTACCTCTCTCCTGCTCACCCAAGAGTTGCTTGGGAGTTGGAGCAGCAGCCCAATTCACATAACAGAGGCCCCATAACGGCTTGTTGAACTTGACCTTTTTAGCACTTTAGGAAAGTCTTCCCTCCTCCTTCAATGCCTCTCATCCCCACAGCCCCAGCCTTTCTCGAATCTTGCACCTCCAGTGGGGCTTACTTTGTGTACTGCTACTCACATAATAGGTGCTCAATGCATACCACTCCTAATGCCAATATACAGACACCCCCACTCCCCAAATGAGGACATAACAGCCTCTCTGAGCTGAAATAAAGGGATCCAGCTGAGGCCAAGTAATTCAGCAAACAGCTGCCAAAAGCAGCTAAGCACTCGTCCCAGAAGCTAGCTGAACAAGGAAGCCCAGAACCGCTGCTCCAGCCCTGCCTCAAGAAGGAAAAGCCCTTCACCCACCCCTCCTCCACCACCATAGCCCCGAGATCCCAAATAAGACAGTCCAAAGCCCAGGCTAGGGAGAGATAAAAGAGGGGATCAAACAACACTCTGGTTTGCAGCCCTGTGGTGCCTTGTGATTTTTAAAGAAGAGAGAAAACAGAATCAAAAGAATATCTCTTTGCTTTGGGAAATAAGCACAAGGAAAATCACCCAGCTGTCCTGTGGATTTCCCCTAACTGGCCTCTTCAGAAGGCAGGGAGAGGGCTGGGGCTCCTCAGGCTCCACCTGAGGCCAGACAGGAGCTGCTTCTGGGGAGCTGGGGAGAGAGGAAAGAAGGAAGGAAGGAGGGGGAGGGGAGAGGGAGGACACAGGATCAGCAGCTACCGCAGCCCAGCCCTCTGCCAAATGCTTTGCCCACGTCCACTCCCTGAACTATGTAAACAGCTCTCTGATCTTGGGATTATTGCTACTTTAGAGAAGGGGGAACAGAGGCTTGGGGAAGTCCTTTGATTTACCCAAGGGCAGAGGCTAGGGAGCAGCAGAACTTAACCTTAAGCCAAGATGTCTGATTGCGATACCAATTCGCTCCCAGGGGCACTACCCCCCTCTCCCTCTTCCTCTGGATTTCCCCAAACCTCCAGAGGAACTAAGCTCTGCTTGATATCCTGCCACTCTCCCTGCTTTCTGCTTGGCCAAGCAGGTCCACACCCATGTGGCTTCTCATCATGGGGGAATTTCCTTGGCACCGCATGCCGAGGAAAAGCTAAAGACCTAAAAAGCTAAAGTCAGAGCTAAAGCCCACTGGTGGGTGAGGATTACAGACAACACTGTCTGCATGCGCCCAAGCCAAGCAAAGCACTGGAATTGCCCTTGTTTGGACAGCTGCTCAGAATGTCACCTGCCATGACCAGGACCTCCTTAGCTCCTTAGTGTTCTCCCCACCCATTGCCCATCACCTTCTCTCTATCTTGACACATCTTTTCTTCCTACTGTCAGGGACTGAACCAAAGCCTTCACACCAAGCTATATCCCAGCCTTCTTTCTTTTGAGTCAGTTCAACTAAGTTTCTAAGTTGCCCAGGCTGGCCTTGAACTTGCAATCTTCCCGCCTCAATCTCCCAAAGTGCTCAGATCACCACACTACGCTTGACACACTTTTATTTCCTCCTTAAACCTTGCCATAGACTGGAATTGGTCTTACCTAGATACTGTTTAGTATCAAGCACACATACACACACCCATCCATGCACACACATGCAAAACCCAGCTGCCACCAAGGCAAAGCTGGTTGTCCAGGAGTTTGGTGAATCAGACCAGAGTTCTGTGTTGGCTTATTTCACAGGTCAAGCCATTCTCCCCCTACCATGAGTGTAACGGTTTAACCCCATCTATGCATAGATTTTGAAGCGACAGCCAGCATGTCTAGAAGTACTACGTTGCCTGGATGACCAAGGGTGGGTTGGCTATTTCTGCGTGACAAAGTCTTTTTGGTGAAGGTAAGTGACTGAGCTATCTGATCAAAAGACATCACTGCAGGGGCTTTCAAATGACACTGGACTGGGAGCTATTTCTGTGAGCAAGCCCGAAGTCACCAGGGTCAGTATTCTGTGCACAAGTAAAGGATGCTGGCATAGTGGTGACCCCTCTATCTGCCACATCTACCTGCCACTCAGTTTATCTGGCCTGGGATGCACTGAAAGTTTTCTGCCTTATGTGAAGCTAATCTCCTGCTGGATGCAGAGTACCTATCTCTAAGTGATTCCTCCAGAAGCCTAAAGCATCAGCCTAGACTCCACAGAGCCACTGCAAAACACAGCAGGGAAACCTGGCTACAAGCTGCTCACCAAGGAGGCCTGAGCTGCAGGTGCCCACAGTCTCCATCACATCCAAGGGAGCCCCGTCTCCGTTTTCCAGGGACTAGCTGTTGCCAGTCATAGATATTTGGTCTTAGGTTTAGAGCAGTGTTTGAAAGTACAGCTCCTGAGGAAGTTATCAAATGTGCAGGTTCCAGAGTCCTGAACTCTTGATTCTGATATTTTTATAACCCTGAGCTCTTTCCTTCTTTACTAGATTCCCAGAGAAAGAGAAACCTGATCAGTTCCTGCTTTCTGGGCAAGAAGGGCCACCTAGAAGCCGTCAACTCTCATTGCTATGGACAAAGAACTGGCCCTGGTGACTTGGAGCTTGCTTATACAAATAACTTCCAGCCCAATAACATTTGAAAACCCCTGGGATGATATTTTTAGAGGCTTCAGACAGCTCAATCACTCACCTTCACTGGGAGGACAGTGTCATACAGCTCCCACCCACAATCACTGTCATAGTCACTATTCTCGTCATTGAGATACAATACCTGACACCTGGAACTTAAAGGGAGAGGTTTATTTTAGCTCACAGTTTGTAGAGATTTTGGTCCATAGTTGGCCAGCTTCAAGGTAGGATAGCATGACAGAGGAGCATGACGGAAAAGAGCTCATGCCACAGGGAAGAGGATGGGTGGAGGAGTAGGGGAGGGAGATTTGCCTTAGACCACACCCCCAGTGACCCACCTCCCTCAGCCTGGCTCTACTTCTCAACATCACATTTAGCTATAAACTCATCATTGGGCCAATCCACTGATGAGTATAAAGTCCCCATGATTCCATCATCTGAAGGCCCCACCTATGGGCATATGAAGCATTGGGAGGACATCTATATATAAACCATAATAGTCATCCAGGTAACACGCTACTTCTAAGCATGCTCAATGTTTCCTTCTCCACTAGAGCCCCTAAACCCACATGTGGATGGGGTTAAACAGTTACATCCAGTGGAGAAATCAGATCAGAACAGTAGCTATTACTTCTGTCACCTCAAGGGCTGGGTAGGATAAATGCCTCAAAGCAGTATTTGGAAAGACCTCATCCAGCCTCTGTTCCCTTCTGAAAGCCAAAAACCTTGGTTTAGATGGAAACAATCCCCAAGACAAGGTCTCCAGTTCTAAATGCAACCATACGCCTGCCTTCTGATTCTCCATTTCATTCAGTTATTTCCCTCCTGGAGGGGAAGCCAGATTGATCAACTTCAGTACAAAGTCATTCCTGGCACTGTTGTACATGTAGTACCATGGAAATTCACAATACATGCTGAAGAAACCATCAACCACAACCCTCCCTACCAAAACCTACAAGGATGCAAAAGACTAAACCCTTGAGACTCTTGAGACCGGCCAAAACTGGTCACAGGTGATAAAGTGTCGTAGCTTCAGCCCACAGCATGGAAACTGTCTGACGAATAAATATAGTATGGATTCTTAGCAACTTATATTCAGAAGAGACCTCTGGCTCTAGATCTCTGCTTTAGTTTGGATCTGAAAAATCCCCCAAAGACCATTTGTTGAAGGCTGTTCCCCAGCTGGGGGTACTACTGGGAGATGTTAGCACCTTTAAGAGGTAGGGCCTAGTGGGAGCGAGTGAGGCTACTGGGGGCATGTCCTTGAAGGGGACCCTGGGACCCAAGCCCCTTCATTTCTCTCCCTTTGCTTCCTAGATCTGAAGAGAGGAACGGGTCTTTTCCACTATGTGCTTTTGACTGAGGTTCTGTGCTATCACAGCCCCAAAGCAACAGGGCCAAGCAACGATGGACTGACATCTCTGAAACCATGAACCAAAATAAACCTCTCCTTCAAATAAGTTGACTTTTCTCAGATATCTTGTCACAGTGAGAGAAAATTGACGAAGAGTTTCCTGCCACTTCCCGATCCCAGATGTATCCACCTCATGCATGAGCTGTAGTCTGAAGATGTGACACAAACTCCTAGCTCTTACCAAGAATCTGATGGCTGACCCTCGCCCCTCACTTTTTCACCCCCACAGCTGCATTCAAGTTTGGCTACTGATGTTGAGTCCATTGTTAATTTTGGAGGTACCATATCCTTCCCACTGCAAAACAGAAAAGACCCAGAGAACAATGTATACAAGTGTTTCTTAAAAGTTAATCCAATCAAAGAAATTCATGGCCCCCATAAAATATGCAAAATTAAGCAAAATACACTAACGTAGCACTTTATTTTTTCACTGCCTGAGAGATTTGAGGTTTCATCAGATAGTGCTCTATTTCAAACCTGCACTTCTCCCCCCGAGAACATGAGCTACTTGTCTGGCTATTGGGATTGCCAACCACAGCAATACCACGCACCTGGCATTTCTGCTCCTCTGTGTTTTCACCTTTGCAGCCAAGAACCCTGGCCTTCTGTCCCTGCTCCCTACTAAAGAATATTTTCTTGAATGTAAATTGACAACCCAATTCAGTCCAATCCACAGGCATTATATTTCCACTCAGCAAATTTATACCTCTCAGTCCACAATTAAGAAGGAAATATGGTGTGTGTACCCCCTCTGTGTTTCTGCAGGAAGAAAAATATTGATAGCTGGCTTAAAAATGAAAACTCTCAGCAAGCTAAAATTCAAAATTCAGATCACAAGTAAAGAGTTACCCTTCTCTAAGGGGATTTCACCCAGGTCATGGGAGCCTTCTCCCTGCCCTTCATGTCAGAACCTTCTCAGCAAAATCCCAAGGACAGAAGTGAGCCATTGGCATGATTTAGTTGTAAACATGGGCCCTAATTTCCAGAAACTGCCTAACTGAATGTGTCACTAGCATCCATGTGGTTACCCTACCCGGAGGCTCATCTCCATCAATAGCTCCTTTGTCCTGGCTTTTGCAAACCCCACTGCCAAAGGTCATTACCAATGGCAGATGTGAACAATAGCAGCCCTGGCTGGTGTTTCTCTGTGCTAACCAAGCTGCCAGTTCCTCGAGTTTAGGAGAAGTGACAGAGTGACATATCCCTGGCCAGAAATCAGCCCAGCCTCCTCTTCCAGTCCTCCTCCCCTGCCCCCACTCCCTTGTCAGGGTCTTGTTCCAAGTGTTTTTGGTTACTGTGGCATGTTGCCTGTGAATGCTAAATATTCAGCAATCTTTGGGCTCCTGAGTGCTTTTGTGCAAAGAGGTTGGCTTTGAGAAAAGAACAAGCCGATCTGAACGAAAGGGAGCAACACAGCAAGCAAGCAGAGTCAACAGTTCAAAAGAAGTGAAAAAGAAAGAAGGCTGCCTATTCAGCAAGACATGCGCTCCACAAACCCAGCACAGCCAGGAAAGAGATAGGTGTGTCATTGTGGATGACTGGGTGGTCACAGGAAGGGTGGACAGTGTGAGCTCTGGACCCAGTCTGCTAGGAAATCAACCCCGCAGAGCCCTGGGCAAATGTGAACCCCACAGGGTCTTAACTGAAATGAGGCATGTGCTAGGCCAATAAGTGTACTGATGAGCAACAAAAGCACTCTGCTAAAGGGGACCTGGAAGTTATCAAATATGGGGCTTCAGCTGCAAATATGTATTTAAAATCTAGAAGTTTAAAAAGGTTTATGTAGCCAGGTGTGGTGGCACATGCCTGTAATTCCAGCACCATCAGAGGCTGACAGGAGGATTGCAAGTTTAAGCCCACCCTGGGCAACTCAGCAACTTAGCTAGACTCTGATTTTTACACACGATGGAGTACTACTCTGCCAATAAAGAAGGACAAACTTGAGTCATTTGTAGAAAAATGGATGCATCTTGAGATCATAATGTTAAGTGAAATAACTCAGACACACAAGTTTAAATATCACATGGTTTCTCTTATATGAGAAACTCATATTATAAATAAAGAGCAAAATAAAAGAGAGATAATAGGAAGTAGGGAAATAGATCTCTCTCAAATAGGAAAGGGATGAAGAGATGGGGAGGAGAGGAGAGGAAGAGAAGGAAAAAAAAGGAACTAAGATGTGTTATGGACACAGACTGACTCCACATAGGAATGTAAACATTATCTACTGCCCACATGGACTAACAAAAATAATTTTTAAAATTTTAAAGCAAAAAAGTAAAACAATGGCTGGAAATACAAAAGGAAGGAAGGAAGGAAGGAAGGAAGGGTGGGAGAGAGTTGTATATGTTTGTGTTTTATATATACTCATGTCTTACACACACACACACACATACATACAACTGATACTCCTTGGAATAAGCAATGGCTACCAAAATAATAAAAATATTAGCTACTATGTGCCAAGCACTGTCTGAGACACTTTATCCACACTCCTTTCGACTTCCAAATAGCCTTTACGTAGTGACAGGGATTCCATTTCCCAGATGGGCTTCCGGCCGGGCCACAGAAAGCTGTAACTGCCCTGTGACTGCGCAGTTGTTCGTGGCGGATCCCAGGGACCAACTTCGGGCTGCCTGAGCTGCAGCCCCTGACCACCACACCGCGGGGCTCTACAGGGTAGGAGGGAAGAGCAGCTGTGTGCAAATGAGAGATGTCCATGCGACACTGACCTCCCGTTTCCCAGATGCCCAAGGTACAGAAAAGCTGCTGACGTCCAGAGAGGTGGATTTCTGCTTGTTTGGGCTGCCAGCCAGTGCTGACTGGGACCCCTGTCCTCCCCAGTGGATCCCCTCCCCCGTGTGGCAGCCCCACATCCGGTTCTGGGCTTGACCCCAAGCCAGGGCTGGGAGACCACGTGAGCAGCGCCAGCCGCTCTCAGGGCCCAGCCACACGCGCCAGGCCTAATTAGCTTATTTTTACCTACGCTGCTCCTCCCAGCAGTGGCCAATCCCTGCCGCCAAGAGGCTGAGAACCCGGCTGCGAGCATCTCCGCAGCAGCTTCTCCGAGCCTGTTCATAATTAATTTTATAAAGGCCTTGGCTCCCAGGCCTCATTCCATGTGCCTGATTCAGGTGAGGTCATGACAACCGTCACTGCCAAAGTTCAACCGAGGGGGAAGATGCGCACAGTGTGTGTGTGTGTGTGAGTGTGCATGTGTTGTATGCATGTGTGTGAGAGAGAGAGAGACTCCAACATACAAAAAAGTTAGCGCATGGGGCTCTCTCCTGCTTTGGACCCTGCATGGCCTGAGATGGTTCTTCCTTTATTCAGAATGTGTTCAACTCGATGGGTTTGTGTGTGTCCAGACGCTGAGGATGAAGCTGTGACTCAGATGTATGACCTCTGTCTTCAAGGAACTCATCATTAAATGGGGACTCCATTCGTGTAAATGACAGTGTAAGGGATTCGTGCCATGAGAGCCATCAGTACAGCGGTTACTAGAGGGAGCATGTCACTCTGTCACAGGAGGCCTGGCAGACTTCCTGGAAGCCATCGAAAACCCAGAACCCAGCAGAGCCCGGCAGAGTAGAGTCACTCAGCAAACATTTGTGGGTTAAAGAGTGCCTTCTAGCTGGGCATGGTGGTACATGCCTGTGATCCCAGCACTCGGGAGGCTGAGGCAGCAGGATTCCCACAGGTTTGAGGCCAGGCTGGGCTACGAAGTGAGTTCAAGTCCAGCCTGAAATGCATAGCAAGACCCTGCCTCAAAAAAAGAAACAAACAAAAAGAGTGCCTTCTACATTGACTCCTTGAAGACTGAATTAAGAATTATCCAGGCCAACAGGTGAACTGTATCTGTATCGGAATCTTTTTGCTTTCATCAAGTAGCTGAAACAAACAAGGGTTTGCTCCTCACAGATCATGAGCCCACAGATAGGCATGGTATTGGTGCAGCATCTCAGATATGTCAAGAACAATCTCTTCAATATTCTCTTGATCTTTCCTTCAGGCTTACAGGATAGTTCTTATAGCTCCAGCCATTACATCCACCTCCAAACCCAAAGCTGGCTACCCTCAGCTGTGGAAGAACCCAAAAAAGTAAAGATTTTGGTTTTAGGCTCCATGTTGATGGCAAGCAAGGAAGAAGGAAATTGGGAAGATGGGCTTCAAGTCAAGCCAGCCAGCAGAGTCTTCCACAGTCTTTCCAAGCTTATTTTTCTTCAGTGCTTTCTGTGTCGCTCACTATCCAATGATCACAGGTTGTCTTTGGGCTGGGTTCTAGGTGAGGCCCAGAGTCCCCTCTGTCTTGTAGTAAAGACATGGGGGTAAGAGATGGGGATGGGTAGAGAAGAAGTGGAGAGCTTTTTCTAGAGAAATCCTTACTCTTCTTCCTGTGACTTTTCCCATCCATCCACCTCCTCCAGTTACTCAAGCTCTACCTAGCCTTTTTATTTCAATTTCTTTAAAAATTTTAATTGTGATAAAATACACATGACATAAAAGGAAGAGTCTTCACCATGTTTAAGTGTACATTTCATCCGTGTTAAGGACATTCGCATTGGAGTACAACTGATTTCCAGGATTTTTTTCACATTAAAACCCTGCACCCATTGGCAGCTCCTCTGCTCCCCACCCCACCCCGCCTGCCCCTGGCAAGCACCATCCTATTTCCCTTGAATATGAATATGCCTGTCCCAGGTATCTCACAGAAGTGTGATCATGCAGTATTTATCCTTCTGTCACTGGCTTCTTTTACTTAGTACAGTGTCCTCAAGTCTGTCCATGTCATGGTGTATGTCAGAGTTTCTTTTCTTTTTAAGGCAAGAGATATTTCATTGTAAGAATACACCACTTTTGCCTATCCATTCATCTACCAATCAAGTCTACTTTTTGTTTGTGTTTGTTTTTGTAGTAGTGGGGATTGAACCAAGGGCTTGTGCACTGAGCTACATCCCCAGCCCTTTTTCTTTTTTATTTTGCCACAGTGTCTTACTAAGTCTCTAAATGGCCAAGGCTGGGGTCCAACTTTCAGTCCTCCTGCTTCAGCCTTCCAGAGTGTTAGGATTACAGGCATGCGCTACCATGCCTAAATATTGTTTAATGCTCAACCAAAAATGCCTTCCGCATGATGACCAGAACAACGTAGGTGGGCTCACCACCTCTGTGAGAAATAAATAAGCATCCACCTGCTTCAGACACTGACTTTCCGCATTTTCTGTCAGCCAAAGCCAAAACCCTTCTTTATTAACACCTCATTTATCAAATGATCATATTGCTGGGAGCTGATCATTGGGTAGTACATGTATTCCTTTCCTAGGGCTGTCATAGCAAACTATTGTACCCAAACTGTGGTGACTGAAAGAGGAATGTACCGTCTTGCCTTTCTGAAGGCTGAAGTCCAATGTGAAGGAGTGGCCAGTGTTGGTTTCCTCCGAGGCCTCTCTCCTGCTCTTGCAGATAGCTTCCCCCTTGTGATGTCCGCCCATGTTCTTTCCCTAGGTGGAGGGTGCTCTTCAGATCTCTGTGTCCAAGTCCCCTCTTCTTACAGGGTCATCATCAGACTGGATTAGAGCCCATCCCAATGGCTCCTCTTTTAACATTTTCATCTCTTCAAAGGCTGTATCTCTGAATGCAGTCACATTCTAAGGTCATGGGAGTCAGGACTTCATATGAATTTTAGGGTCCATAGCACTATGTCACTGTAGCATCATCCAGTCACCATAATACTCCCAAACCAATGAATAAATGCAAGCCACTCCAGTCCCTGAGTGACCCTGATCCTGACTTTCTCCCCAGTGTCCCAGAACTCCATAGCGTCCTGCAGTTCAAAAGTTAAAACTGAACTGGGCACAATGGTGCTCACATGTAATCTCAGCTACCCAAGAGGCCAAAGCGAAAGGATCTCAACTTCAAGGCCAGCCTGAGTAACTCAACAAGATCCCATCTCAAAATAAAGAGGGCTAGGGATGTAGCTCAGTGGAAGACCCTGGCTACACAAAAAAGTTAAGGTTGGAATAGCTGCTCAATATTTTTAATGACCTCCTTTGCTTCTATCATAAAATTGTTGCAATAATTAATGGAGATAATACCTACAAGACATTTAACAATGCCTGGAACTTGTACATAATGAATTTTTGTTCTTATTACATTATAATTATCATAGAACATTTAGAAAGTGTACACTAGAAACCACTTAGAAAAAAACCTGATAATATTTTCTGGACAAACATTCTCTCCAAACACTGTTTAAATCAGTTCTTAGGTCAATGTCCTAAGCCACCTGAGGGAATTTTAGACATTTGCCTCCTTTCCAGGGAGTTTGTAGGGACCATCAGCTGGTGGGGTTTCTGACAGGTAGTGGGGAGATCCTGGATTGGGGTACATAGCCAGATTGGTCCCCAGACCTAAGGCTATGCTCTCGCATGAAGCCAACATGCTTCCCAAATGTGGCTGGACTAGCCTGGCCTTTGTCTACACATAGGGAGAGAAATAGGAAAAATTAAGCTTGGCATGGTAGTGCACACCTGTAATCCCAGCACTGAGGAGACTGAGGCAGAAGGATCAAGTCAAATTTGTGGCCAGCCTGGGCTATTTAGTGAGTTCAAACCCGGCCTCAACTCCATAATGAGACCCTATCTCAAAAAATAAAATACTAAATTAAGAATTGATTTAGGACTCACCTATTTTGCTTCCACTTTATAAATAGTGACAGTGGTTTAGGTTTTTGTGTTTTTATAAGTGAGAATTATTTCTCACCTCTCCCAGGCCGTGTGTGCACAGAGCATAGTGCCCAGCATTTAACAGCATTCATCAGCCGCACTAATCCCACTTGCTTGTTTGCCTAAGTCATGCCAAAACCCTTGGCTGGGCTCAGCGTTCGTTCTTGGCCAGTGACTTTGATGTCCTCCCCCACCCCTGGCTCTCAGCAAAAGGGCTCAGCCTGTGTGTCCAAAAAAAGACTTGGCTTTTCAACTGGAATCTGCCCAAACTCATCTTTGCTGAAACTGTGACTTTCAGATTCTTCACTCTCTCCCTCTGTGCTGCTGATTAAAATTTTAAAATTCCCCCAGGAGGTGAGTCAAATCAGTCGCAGGAGATGTGTTAGAGAAATGATCTGGAGGCTGTGGTCAGTGGGGCTGACCAACAAAAACGCTGCTGCGCCAGCGAAAGCCTGAGTGTGGCCTCTGTGGAATAAGGACCGAGACCCCTGGGCCTGAGAAGCACAGGGTCTGCCCTGCATAGCAGTTTGGGATCCACGCTGGTTGATTAAAGACCCTGGAACCTGGCGGATCTGCTAAGGGGCAGGCCCCACTGAGGAATCTTGAGCAGAGCTGGCATGATTGGAATGGTGATAGGAAGCCGCTCCCAGGGCTGGGTGGACAAGAAGGGAAGGCGCAGGCGGAAGGACAGTCAGGGCAGACACCATGGCGGTCAGCAGACGGGGGCTGATCTGGACCTAAGCTGGGTGACAGTGGGAAGGGAAGCTGCTGGGAGTTCGCAAAGGAGAAGTCAGAGGGAAGGGAGGACATTGGTGATTTTCTGAATGTGGGGTGTGGATGGCGTGGGAATCAGTGTTAGAAATGCCAGATTCTGACTGTGTTTCAAGGGACACACAGAGCACCAGAACTGGAATCACGACTCTCCGAAAACCCCCTACAGCAAAAACCACAGGCTGGCATTCCAGAAAGGACCAGAAGCCCGGCTGGGTGGCCCACACCTGTGATCCCAACACTCTGGAAGGCTGAGGCAGGAGGATCACAGGTTCAAGCTCAGCCTGGGCCACTTAGTGACGTAGTGACACCTGTCTCAGAGTAAACATTTTTTAAAGGGTTTGGGATGCAGCTCAGTACAAAGCGCCAGAATTCAATCCCAGGCCGGTCAAGAAAAAAGGCAGAGAAGCTCTCTGGACTCACAATAATGGGAGAATAGTCTATTCTTTAAGCCTAGAGCAGCAAATACTGCTAGCCCAACCCCAGATGTAATACAAACCCTCAAGATAATTGAACAAAAATGAAGAAATATGGCCAAATGTGCCTTAAAGTCAGCGGGATGCTGGAGCCAGCTCTTACCAGAAAATATGCAGAGATTATTAAACATTAAATTAGGGACTGGGTATAGAATTCAGGGGTAGAGCACTCGCCTAACATGCATGAGGCCCCAGGTTCCATTGCCAGCACAGCAGAAAAAGAAATGTAAACAAATAAAAGCCCTGAAATTAAACTTAAAATTCAATAAACCATATTAAAAACAAAGGCAATAAATATTTAAGCCTTGTCCCTTCCTAATTATTTCACCATCATTACCACCTATATTTTTGAGGTCATTTATACCTGCTGTATCTGTATATTGCAAATGCTTTTGTTGCAGGGCCTATGTGCTATTCCTCATCTCTTCCCTACTCTGTTTAATGATGTCACATGAGGAGTTTGCATAGTGCCATCGTGGGATGATTTACACCATGGAAATTGGCAAATGCTGCTGCTTACCAGGGCTTCCAGGTCAGGGCTCTGTGAGCAGCCTTCTGCCAGGGCAAAACCAGGGCAGAGGTTGGATAGTCTTCAATAAATGGGGGCCCATCCTACGCAACACCTGCTTTCCTACCCTGCTACCCAGTTCTTAGAAGCCTCTTCCATGTCTGCCTTATAACCCCCTTCTTCCAAGGCGCAAGGCTTGGGGTGAGAACAGAATGTTTTTAAGTGGGCTACATTCAAGCCTCTGTGTCTTCAGGATCTTCAAACTCTCTCCAAGTCTCACCTTTGAAGTTGAAGGAATTTTGCTGTGGGCAACAGTACATTTCCTGCAGCCAGCCAGGCTCCTTCAAAGCCTGGAGCTCTTGGGTCACCAAAAGTGCCCAGACACGGTCAGAGTGCGCCCACAGAGGGGCACCCTGCCCTACCCCTGTGCCTCTTCCACTCGTGCTAAATGCCCCCCGCCCCAAAACCTGGCTAAATGTTGTAGAAGGACAAGGGAAGTCATCCAAGGGGCACTCACAGCCCTCTTTATAGGGCCGGTGGTGGAGTCCTGAAATCCAAGCCCCTCGCTCCAAGTCACACCACCACCCTCTTCATTAAGGCCCCTTATCCTTCACCCCAGCCAGCTCAGCTCCCTGCCTCCTCTGCTTTGATGCCCTCTGCTCCACTCTCCAGGCACCGTCCTTAGTGTTAATCCAACCCTAGGCCACTAATCTCAGCCCATGCGCCACAGGCGGAGCCCACACTGTACTCTAGGCCCAGGCTCTGCACTCCCTCCAGCCTCCCCTCTCCCGGCCTTCCCTGCTCCCCGACTTGCCTACTGCCTTCCCTAGCTCCCTGACCCTAGTCACCTGTGCATTGCTCCCTCCACAAAGCCCCTGCCACCCTGCGAGCACTGCCTGGCCTGTTGGTCCATGTTTAGGGCTCAATTCAATTCTCATCTTCCTGCAAGACAAGGCAAGCACCTCTCTTCGAAATCCCCTTTCCCCAGCATCCCTGGCCTCCTGTCATTGGGGAACTTGGCACACAGTACTGCTGCATTAGCTTGTCCTGCTGCAGCCCACCCCAAGCCCTGTGCCCCACAGCAGGAGCTGTGTCTTTGCCGCAGTGAGACCTTCTAAACAGCGTCTGGCTCAGCCTGGTTCACAGTGAGCACTCCGCAGACATTTGAATGAATGGATGATGACCTCAGAGCCCGTGTTGCCTCTTGTGTGTGTGGTCTCCCAGGAGCAGAGTGTGGTGATTCAGGAACGTGAGCTCCAGGGGACAAGCTCTGTGACACATTCCAGCCACACCACTTTCTTCCTGCGGCCCCCCCAGGGGTGAGGAAAGCCCAACCCAAGTGCTCCTTAATTTGTTTCAGCCTCACAATGGCACTAGGAGGGACATGCTGCTGCAGTTACTGTTATTATTACTACTTCTAGGTACTGTTACTACTTTTTAAGAATAAAAAGAAGAGGAGTAAAACAAAAAACTGGAAGAGGAAGTGTAGGCACAGACAAGTTAATATAACTTGCCACATATTGAGCATCCTAATTAAAAAATCCAAAATCCTAACTGTCCCAAACCAGACAGATTTGAGAGCATTTCAGATTTCAGATTTTTGCATTAAGGTTTTTCTCAGCAAACTGTATGCAAACATCCCCCAAATTCAAAGTACTCTAAAATCTTAAACCCATCTGTTCTCAGGCATTTCAGATGTGGGATACTCATGTGAAAAATCAGAAAATCGAGATGTGAAGGCTCACACTTAGCCAGCAAGCTATACTGCATATCAGTAGCTTAGCCCAAAGCCAGAAGTAGCACAGGTACTGAAGAACTGTGAGCCTCCCCAGAGGAGGACAACACTGGGATCCCCCAAACTCATCAATCCCTCATGCTATTAGACCATCCAGTCTGCCCCAGTCAAGGGCAGTTTTCTGCCTTCCGGGAGGCCACCTTCACATAAGGGAACACCATGAGGTTGTCATTACATGACCACCATCTGAGAAGCCTGGGCAGGGCTAACCTCACAGCTCTCCAGCTGATTTCCTCACCTGTAAAACAGAGTGGAAACAAAGGCCAGCGGGTTCTTACATTTGACATAAGAAATGTTAGCTGGGTTCACCTGTAATCACAGTACTCTGAGAAGCTGGGACAGGAGGATCCCAAGTTCAAGCCCAGACTGAGCAATTTAGCAACATAGTGAGACTCTGTTTCAAAAGTAACTAAATAAAAAGAGCTCGAGAGGTAGCCCAGTACAAAGGCATTGGGTGCAATCCCCAGTATCACAAAAAAAGAAAGAAAGAAAAAAAGAAAGAAAGAAAGAAAGAAAGAAAGAAAGAAAGAAAGAAAGAAAAGAAAAGAAAAGAAAAGAAAAGAATAAAGTGGAAGCTATGAAATGTATATGTGCACAGAGAAAGCCAGGGAGGTAGAGAAATGGTGGTGGTGTGGTGAGGAAGTGATCTCGCAGTGATTCAGACTCCTCCCTGCAGCCCTCTCCCTGTTCCCCTTCTTGTAGCCTGGGTCTTCTTGGAGAGGCTGCCTGCAGGTCCATTGCTGGGTACAAGTAAAACTCAGGATTTCCAAAAGCAGATCTGCCATGTAACTCTTGTGTAACTCATGTAACTCTTGACATAACCCTGAAAACAGAACTTCAAATCAACAACCACACACACACACACACACACACACACAACCCTCAAGGCATTATTTATAAATGGAAAAGAATTTCTTGATGAAGATCATTTAAACTCATTCTATATAGGGTTTTATTTGTAATGCAGAACCATTAGTTGCTTGTTTTATAGAGTCTGAATTACTAGAAAAGCTATTACAGGGCAGATAAAGATGGAGCTGGCAGCCCTGACTTCACCAGGCAAGCCTGAATATTTGCATCTTTTGGCTTTCAGATGCTTAAGTTCACAAACTAAAGTCATCACCAACAAGCTTTTTGCATCCCAATAGATTACAATGTGTTTATAGGTCTGAGTCCTTCCAAGACAGTAGTTAATTGGCCTCACCAACAGCAGGAGCGGCCTCATTATCCTGATTTAACAAAGGAAAGCACTACATCCCAAGAAGTTAAGGGACTGGATCCAGGCCCTAGCCTGACTCTAATCATCATTGTCATCAGCATCGTTATCACCGTCCCTAATTTTTAACATGCTAGGAGGGCACTCCAACAATCTGTCTAGTCCTCCAGGAGCTCAGAGATTAATAGACCTTTGATGTAGCCATTTCTCAAACAGCTAAGTAGGTAATAAAACATAAATATTTATTGAAAGTAGTACTCTCTTACCTCGAGCCTCATTCTTCATTACAAGGAATCAAAGATACCAAATCCAAGACCAGATGGTGGTCGCTCTCTGCCGAGTGTCTCAATTTCCCCATAAGTAGTAAAGGACTAAGGTCACCTGGCCATGCCTCTTCCTAAGAATCAGCTGGAGATACTACTAAACCCCTGGACTCTGAGGCCCTTATACTGTAGATCTAGGGCAGTGGTGGCAAACCTATGGCACGCGTGCCACAGCAGATTGTTTATATCACTGAAAGCTCTAAAAGGTTCACCATCACTGGTCTAGGTTGAGCCCAGGACCAGAGTGTGTAGGAGCTGCTATTTTAACTAAGGATGCAATAGAGGACAGGTCAAAAGCTTTGGGGCTAAATGTGTCCAAGTTATTGTCATTGTTTAATGTGGCCCTCACAGCTGCTGACCCAGAAACATAGCTTATTTTTAGTTATTTGGACAAACGCACAGCCCGAGGGATCACTTTTCTTCATAGTACATAGAAGTGAACTTCTTAAACCTTGAATGGATTAACTTGGCACCTCATTAAGAGCATGACGAAGTGCCTCTTTTCCACAAGGCATATCCACCCAAAAGTAGTCAGAAGGGCATAAAGATGAGGAACAGCTCAAGCCAGACTGCATGGGCTTCAAGTGACCTTGGATGAGTTCCTTTTCTTCCTTGAATCTCAGATTTCTCAGCTATAAAGTACGCATAATACACAACATGGCTGAACCTGGAAATCATTATGCTAAGTGAAAGACCAGACACAAAAGGTCACATGTTTATTATATGATTCCATTTATGAGAAATGTCCGGAGTAGGCAAGTCTAGAGAGACAGAAAGCAGATGAAGAGTTACGAGGGGGTGAGGAGGAGGAAGGGCACTGACTGCTGAATGGGCAGGAGATTCTCTGGGGTGACAATAACTTTCTGGAACCACACAGTGGTGATGGTTGCACGACATGGTGAATATATTAAGTGCCACTGAATTGGGTATTTTGAAATGGTTGCAATGATGCATTTTATATTATGTGTATTCTGCCACAACTTTAAAAATGCAATTAACAACAACTTGCCCCTGCCTTCCCTCTGCACCTGGCAGTAAGGAAGCCACAACCAATAGTGACAAGTGGTGTCCAGTTGAGCAGGAAGAAGCCAGCGCATCCTCCACCTCAAGATCTTAGAACCAGACTGAGTGCCTGATCCCCTTACAGAAGTCTCCTTCTGCAAACAGATTCTCTACATGTACTTGCTTTGCCTCGTTCGTTCCTTCATCTAATCCTCTCACCTGCCATGGAGGAAACTGAGGCTCAGGGTGTCTGAGTCTTGTAAGTGACGTGGCCAGATTTGAATTCAATTCAGTCTGAGACCAAAACCTGGTCCCTTTCTACATATTAAACATCACTGATTCAAAATTTCAAGCACAAGTGTTTCAGATTTCAGATGTTGTTGGATTTGGGAAAATTTACATGTACAAATGAAGTATCTTGGGGAAGAGCACTCAAGACTAAACACAAAATTTGATTATGTTTCATACACACCTTATGCACATAACCTGAAAGTCATTTTATGCAATAGTATTAGTGCACCTGCATTTCAACTGTGACTATCACATGAGGTCAGGAGTAAAAATTTCCACTTAAGGGCCGGGGATTTAGCTCAGTAGTTTCACCACCTGCTGTGCAAGCACAAGGCCCTGAGTCTGATCCCCGGTACCAAAAAAAAAAAAAAAATCCACTTAAGGCATAATGATCTTAAAAAGTTTTGGATTTTAGATTTTTGGACTGAGGATGTTCAATCTGTATTATACTATTCCCCAAGAGTAAAAATTTAAATTTTTTTGTAATTATGCCTACATTTCATGTACTTGTCAAACTTTTCTAAAGGTTTTCAAATTCCCTACTTTTATTCTCACAATAACCCTTTGGAGCAGATGTTATCTTCATTTTATAAATAAAGCAAAGTTTTGCCCAAAGCAAAGCACCCCACCTCCTTCACTCTGACCCGTTCTCAGGCAGAGCAGTTATATTACAGAGGACATTCCAGATCAGGAATGTGAAAAAAGAAAGATTTTGTTTTGTGTTTGCTTTGTTTTTATAAACCCTAGATTGCTAGACAAATATTTTCCCATTAGATATGGAAATCCTGGTCCCTAACCCAACTACTGTACATTAGTTCAGTTAAATGCAGGTTTCTCTAAGAAAAGGTCTGAGAGAAGAAATGTATTTAATCTGATACTTCTAGCATCTGAAAATGAGATGAAACAAAGGCAATAGGTAAGAAATTCACAGGAACGTAATGTGTTAAGACTTTGTTCATTAAATTAATATTCATTGACCGTCTACTAAGCCTTAAGAATAGATCCAGGCAGATTTAGGGTTCAATGGTAGACAAAAAGGATACCTGTCTTCTGATCTCATGTGACTTGCAATTGAATGCAGTATTGCCCAAACCTGAAGGAATATCTAGAGAGATTCTTAAAATACAGATTCCAAGGCCCTGCCCCGAGAGTTTACATGGAGCCCAGGAATCTTGATTTTGAAAAGCTTTCTCAGTGCCTAGAAAGGAGGAGCAAATCTAGAAACCAACAACCAAGCCTAGTCCTTCCCCAAATTACTCAGTCCTAGGAGGCACACGAAGCACTTGTTAAACACGCAAATTCCGAGGCCTCTTTCCTAGGATGGGCATTGGAATCAGCATGTTTAACAAGCACATCAGGTAATCCTTAGGGCCCAGAAAGTGTGGCTGTAGCAGTTTTAGAAACATTACACACAACCCACATCTCAACTGTCAAGCCCTAATCACTTCATACAGGATCAGACCCCAAAGTCATCTGGGTTTCCCCAACATGAAAGAAACTGGGTACCTATAATGTTCAAAGCCAACATACAGGAAACACCATCCCCTTCAGCAAAAAATTTAATTTGAAGACACATCTCCTTTATTTGTGCCATACACCATAGCCATCTAACCAGCTCAAACATACTCTAGTTTCAAAGAAATTATGTTTCTGTGCTAAGACTTTCAATGCCAAGTTAACCAGAGGACATTTCTCCTGCAAAGCAGTGAACCTGTATGTACCTCTAATGGCCTATAAATAAATAATGGACATAAAAATAGCAATAATGAGCTTGGAAAAATACTAGCTAATTTACACCATAATAGAAATACCCAGGGATCTTTAACAATTGAAGGACTGATGCCGGTCTCCCTAATAAGTACACCAAACCATATTATTTCACATGTGAGTGTAATTTCTAAATTGCAGTGTATAATGCAGAAGGGTGTATACTCTCTGAAAGGCAAAGAAGTATTTACACGTGTGCTATTACTCAGCTGCATCATTCCCTGATGAGAAAAATCAAAGGAATTATTGGAACAATGTTTTCATTGAGGCCCTGGAGCAGAATGTTACAGAAAAAGGCTATCATTAATCTTTATGCAGTTGCAGAGATAAACTGAGCTCTGTGCCACATGAAGCGTGCAGAGGTGTGGGCTTTTGTGTAAGTGGCCTTGCTCCTTACAACCACCAGGAGCTAAGAGAGCTGTGACTGCCTGCATCTGTTTTCCAGCAAAGCCTGCACTAAAACTAGCCATTGATTGACATCGAGAGTGATGGCAGCAGGTGCCACGGATGAAGGAATTACTCACCAGTTAATTTTCCGAAACCCCAGTATGACCCCCAGAATAGTTGGCAGGCACCTACCTAGAGGATGAACCTCATCTTCTAATTTGGCATGTGCAATCCTCCAAAAGACAGCCCCTACCTGTCTCTATTGCAGCATAGTTAGCCTTTACTCATACTATGGATTGAGTTTGTCCCCTAAGGGTTCATGTGTTGGAAGTTTGATCCCCAGGGTATCCACAGATGCTTTGGAATCATTAATACATGGGGCCTAGAGGGAGGTCCTTAGGTCAAATGGAAGCCTGTCTGTGGGAGGAATTGCGGGACCTTCCTCTCATTTTGACTTCCTATTTCACAATGTGATCTCTTGCTCACACACATATTCTCACTATGAACCCATCCTGCCATGAGACCTTCATCAAGGCTGAGCTGATTTGGGTACCATGGCCTCAAACCTCCAGAACTGTGAACTGAAGCAACTGCCTTTCTTTATAAAGTTAGGCTGCCTCAGGTATTTCATTATAGCAACCATAAAATAGACCAGTATTCCCTCCTCCCAATTTCTACTTCCTTACCATGCATCTTACATTTCAAAACTCTGGGAATATTTTAAATTTTCTGAGCATACATTGATACAGTGGTGTTAGATGGGGACAATTTCCCCCCTCACCCACCCATGGACATTCAGAAACTCCTAAGACATTGTTGATTGTCACAGTGGAGGTGTTACAAGCATCTAACTGCTAGAAGTCAAGGATGCTGTTAAATATCTTAGAATGCACAGGACAGCTCCACACACACTCAAGAAAAAGAATAATTCAGCCCTAAATGTCAATTGTATCACTTTTGAAACTCCTTGATAAATTGCATTAAGGACCCTACACATTACCCATCCCTATATCATACATTTGATTCTACAGTGGTCCCCCATCACCAGCAGGACCTCATTCCCACACCTTGACTCTCTACTCTGCCATGTGAGTTGCTCAAATCAACAGAATGTGGTAAAATGACAATACATGTTTCTGTCTGTTACCTACCAGTGCTATGACAAATAAGTGCTAGAGTTCTGGCACCAGGAAGAGGATAAATAACACATAGAATGAAGCCAACGCCCAACTAATCCTAGCCTAAATCTACCAACCCATTCACAATCTCATAAGAAGTTAATGATTAGTATTTTAAGCCACTGAGTTTTGAGGAAAGGGATTTGTTACATAGTGACAGCTAATAATTACACACTGTCTTAGTTACTTTTTGTTGCTGGGACAAAATACTGGACACCCAAAAGTTAAAGGAAGAAAGCTTTATTTTAGCTCACAGTTTGTACAGGTTTCAATCCATAGTCAACTGACTCCAAGGCAGAGGGGCATGACAGAGGAGAAACAGTCCATGGCAGGGTAGGCAGGATGCAGCAGCAGCTCAGAACATCCCTTTCTCTATTTTTCCACCCAGGCTACAAGCCTATTGGATGGTGCCATCCACACTCAGGGTGGACCTTCTCATTATCCACACCCAGAATTATGCTACACTACAATCAGTGGACTAATTTAGTTATCACACACCCTTAGTCCATATTCACACAACCTAAATCCCATCACATCTGAAAAGCCCCACCTATGAGCACATGAGGCTCTGCGGGGACATTTAGATACAAGACATAACACACATAATGTTGCTTGATGGTTTGGTACATGCTGTTCCTTCTGCTTAACAAGACTACCTACCCTCACTCCTATCTTATTTTGAAAACTGTTACTAATGTCTCAAAATCCAGCTCAGAGATCTCCTTTTCTGGAAATCCTTCCACTTACTGCAGACAAATAATTAATCCTTCTCCTTGTATGTATTTCTGCTGTTGAATTGTCATACTTGTACAATTTGTCTTATCTCTACTAGATAGTGAACTCCTTGAAAGCAGAGACTTTGTCTCAAACCTCCAGCCACAGAACAGCACAATTAGAGTGGACACTCAGGAAATATCTGTGGAATGCCAAGGAATGCACTGGAAGTTACAGAAAGGTGATTATAAAGGGAATTTATTGGCTTTGGCTCTCACACTAGAATGGTGCCTGGAATGGACCCAATCTCTATGACAAAAAAGGAACTATTGGCTGTAGTCTAGATTTCCCTGCCAATCAAAGTTGTCATGGGGAGGAACAACCTCTGCCATTACTGTTTAACACAATGAAACTGTTTAGAGGAGAGCCTTACCTTCAGGAAATTCCATTGAGCCTGTTTTATTGTTCCCCTCCAACTATGATGACTCCTAAGGGATTAAGCGGAGTGTAAAATGATTGCTAAAACATCCCTGACCATGGATAGCCTGCACAAGATGTAGTGTTCCTACTTCACTCAGGAGGATGGAAACTCAATCATGGAAATGAAGGCTGTCACTGGAACTGTCTAGGGTAGGAAGAGGCAACTGTGGAAGGAAAGGGGCAGGATGATGCAGAAAAAAAGAATCCAAACATTGCAAACAGACCAGTTCAGATTGTTATCTCAATTGCACCTCTGGTCCCTTCATGCTTCCGAGTCTCGGCTGGTTCCTCTATAAAACAGGATATTGGCTAGGGTCCTCTAAAAGAACAGTCAATGAAAAAAATTTTATATATATATGTGTGTGTGTATATATATATGTATATATGTGTGTGTGTGTGTATATATATATATATATAGAGAGAGAGAGAGAGAGAGAGAGATAAAATTACACAAGGGGATTGATCAGATAGGCTTCCAGAAAAAGAGGTGAGATAGTCCACAATGATGATCTCTGTGCCAGACCCAGAGGATCCAATAGCCGTTTAGTCCAAGACACCAGAAACCACAAAACAAGAGAAATAAGGACACCATGCCAGTTCAAGACTGAAGGCCTAGAAGCTCCCTGAGAATCACTGGCAGGAGTCCACACTGAAAGGCCTAAGAAACAGATGTCAGATGTACGCAGGTAGTGGCACTAGCAAAAGATATAACCCCTCTAGCAGAATAGACCTTCAAAGTACAGGCTGACTTCCTCCTTCTTCCCCTTTCATTCTGGGGTGCAAGCCTATTGGATGATGCCATGCACCATTAAGGTGGGTATCCTCCCCTATTTGCTAGCATACATGCCAATCATCCCCACAGACACACCCAGAGATGTTCTGCGCTAATCTGCTAGGCATTTCTCAATCCAGTCAACCTGACAATCACAATGAATGGTCACAAACAGGGATATAAAATACCTCTTTTCTAAAGACTGTTGTGATGATAAAAGAAATAATGCCTGTGAAAATCCCTGGGTCTCAGTCATTTCAGTTCCCTTTCCTCCTGTGGCAAAGTAGAGGAGAAAAATATCAGAACAACTATGTCCAAATTAAGGAACACAGAGCCAAGCACAGTGATGTGTGCGTGTAGTGTCAGCTGCCGAGGAGGCTGAGGCAGGAGGATCATAAGTTTGATGTCATCCTGTTTCAAAAATAAAGAGGGCTGGGGATGTGTCTCAGTGATAGAGCACTTGCCTAGTAAGCATGAAGCCCTGACTTCCATCTCCAGTACCTTAAAAAATAAACGGACCCAGGGCAAGACAACATAAGCTCCAAAGAGACAGTTGTACCAGAAAAATGAGTTGGAAAAAGTGCAGTAGGCCTGGAAAACCCTGGAAACTTCCTTGCCACCAGTAGAGACACGTGTGGCTGGATTCAATAATGCACAACCTTTTCCCTCTTGCAGGGTTGATTTCATGAGCCAGTGACAAGTGCAAGCACACAGGGTCCTAGAAGGACTTCACAGCTGGTTTAATGCTTTGCTGTGACTGTCTTAAAATTCTTTATGATTTTGAACAAGGGGTAGCAGACATTTATTTTGCAATTACAAACCATGCTCCACTTTTTGTTCTTCAATTCCTACCCATAAGAAGCCATCACTACCAGGAGAGGATGCTGAGGTGTGAATGTAGAGGAGGACACCCAGTTCTGCAGAGTAAGACTATTTGACCAAGGGGCCTTCAGCCACAAGTAAAGAACATGGGACCAAGAGAGACTTGGACAGTAGACATAATTAATTAAAGCTCGAGAGTAGCAGAACTGAAATTTGAATCTCAGCTTTGCTGATACAGGGCCTATGCCACTTTTTTGCTCCTAGGGCATGTTTCCACCCACCATTTTCTTTTGGGCCTTGATGACGTTTAGGTGTTCATGTTAAATGGATATGGGGGAAGGCACTATGAATATAAGCCAACTTTTGCAAGAGGATCACTGTCCTGGCATAGGAAGGGCTTATAGGAACTAATGGCCTGGTCAGAAACAGAAAGAGTAAGGAAAGGCTAGGTGTGGTGGCACACACCTATAATCCTAGCACTCTGGGAGACTGAAGCAGGAGGATCACAAGTTTGAGCCCAGCCTGGCAAGACCCTGTCTTAAAATGAAAATAAAATAGGGGCTTGGTATGTAGCTCAGGACAAAGGCCCTGGGTTCTATCTCTAGTACTGGGGGAAGAAAAGAGGAAGGAACAAATAGACACCAAACACAGATTTTCCTACTCTGCAACTTCATAAAAATCACACCCACAGGACTTAGGAGAGTGTAATCCAGTGTCACCACCCAAAGATAGTTGTGTTCTCTTTGAACTGACAGAACATGGGTAGAAATGTCATCTAGAATTGTGTTAAATCGTATTAAATTAGGGCAGCATTCAGATCCCGACATGGAACTTCAGATAATAACAGTTTATTGATTTATGAATTGTGTTCAGTCTGAACTGGGTCTGTCAGCATAAAGCTGGATTTTGGCAATGTGATTATTTTCAGCAACACAGCACTTGAATATCAATATCAATAACATTTATCTTTCAAGGAGAAAAAAACAAACACTAACTACCTTGTCCATTAGGGATAATGAACTTCCCTATATGAGACATTGGGCAGGAGGGTCCCACAGGTCCACGGTCCCCAAAAGCCCAGGGGAAATGCAGACATGAGGCTGAAGCTACTGTGGCTGCCTAAATGGCTCAGCTCCAGGCCCACATTTCTGGTCACAGCTGTGTTCTCCCACCATCAGCCTTCACCTCTATGAGAAGTGGCCAGGAAACCACAGGCTGTGGTCTGCACAGAGACCAGTCCCTCTGGATTAGTCAGGGTTCCCAAGAGACAGAACCAATAGAGACAGACAGACAGACAGACAGACACAGCATGACAGCCAAAACCCATGTGTTAAATAAAGGCTTGATCCCAGGATGGTACTATTGGGAGGTAGTGGAACCTTTAAGAGGTGGAGCTTACTGTGAGATTTTTAGGGGGTGTGTCCTTGGAGGAGATCTTCAGATTCCAGTCTCTTGCTCTCTGTAACTCCCCTGCCATAAGGGTTTAACTCTGTCATGCTCTTCTGCCATGATGTGCTGCCTCACCACAGACCCAAAACCAGAGCCAGTTGATCATAGACTGAAATCTCTGTTACAAAGTGAGGATCTCGGGTATTTCAGTATTTGTTACAGTAACAGAAAGGTGATAGGTGGATGATAGATAGATGATAGATAGATGATAGATAGATAGATAGATAGATAGATAGATAGATAGATAGAAAGAAAGAATATTGATTAGGGGAATTGACTCATACAACTATAGACCCTGAGAAGTTCCATGATACACTGTCTGCAAGCTGAAGATGTGGGATGCTTAGAGCATTACTCAGTCCAAGCCCAAAGGCCTCAGACTCAGGGAAGCTGATATCACTCTCAGTTTTAAGCCAAAGATCCAAAAACCTAAAGAGCAGCTGGTGTGTGGGCTGGGAATTTAGCTCATTGGTTCTGCCACCTGCCTCGCAAGCGCAAGGACCCGAGTTCGATCCCCGGTTAAAAAAAAAGCAGCTGATGTGAATCCTAGAGTCCAAAAGGCAGACCTTGGAGCCCTCCAGTCCAAGGGCAGGAAAAGAAGACCCAGCTCAGGAGGAGAGGCTGTCCCTCTCTGTCTTTTTGTTCCAGTTGGAGCCCCAGCTGACTGATGACCTCCTCAACTCAGTCTATCTACTTGGTCTCCTCTGAAAACATTCCCACAGACACCCCTGGAAGGCATGATTTATCAGTTCTGGAGATATTCCTAACCCAGTCAAGTAAACGGCTAAAAGGAGCCACCACACCCTTGAACATCTTCCCTGAAGGTTCAGCCTAGAATTCTACCCTGGCTGCTGTATCCACTCCTCAGACATGCATTTATTCTGTTCCAAACCCAACTGGTGTACTGCAGTTCAATTCTGGCTCCACCTTCCTGGAGTTAGTGTAGACCCCACAAATGAAGTGTTCAGTGCCCCCCCCCCGCAAGAAGTCGTCCCTTACTATAGATGCTATCTGCAGCCCAACCACTTCTGAATGACTGGCTTCAAATCTGAGGTTCTCACTGTGCCCTAATTTGTTAGAATGACTCAAAGAACTCAAGGAAGCATTATGACTATAGCTTTATTATGAAGGATACAAATCCAAACCATAAAAATGAAGGTCTGGGAGGGTCTCAGGTGGAGGACTTCCATGTCTCTCTCCATGAAATCTAGGCACATTGGTCTGCTAGCACATCAATGTGCTCACCAGCAAGGAAGCTCCACTGAGCCCCAGTGCAGAGATTTTACTGGTGCTTCACTATGTAGACATGGTTAATTAAACCATTGGTCACATGACTGAACTCAGTCTCCAAACCTGTTGCTTCCCAGAGTTCAGCTGTCTCCAGGTCTCAACACTAATTACACAGTGGATCTTTCTGGTGATCAGCCCCCACTGTGAAGCTACCTTGGGACCCAGCAGGAGTCACTGAATTGCCACAAACTCACGTGTGTTCTACAGGGTTCATGAATAGCCACGAGACCATTTGAGAAATTCCAAGTGTGTTAGAAGTTCCATTCCAGGACTCCAGTCCAAAGACCAGATTCTTTACTGTACAATACACATGTGCTGCTTTTGCCGGTACAAATATAGCTAAACAAGCAGGCCACAGAGTCCCTCAGTCTGACCTTTTCACTTTTAACAGGAGATGCTGAAGGAACTAGTCACCTTTGGTATTAGAAGAGTTCAGCTTTTAATTTTTTTCTGAACCAAAATCAAGTCATCTTAGAGATATTTTTTTCTTGATACTCTAATCCAAAATCTGCATCACTGAAATACTTTCAAATTGCCAAATTAAGCTGAGTGTGGTGGTACATGCCTACAAACTTGGCACGCTGGGAGGCAGAGGTTTGCAAGTTCAAATCCCACCTGGGCAACTTAGCAACGTAGTGAAACAAACCCTGTCTCAAAATTTAGAAAGGGCTAACGATGTACTTCAGTCCTGGTTTCAATCCCTTGTACCACCAAAGAATAAATAAAACCAAATTAATACCCCTTCCCACCTCCAGCCCCAACCTCCTGGTGACAAACACATGTCAGCAGCAAACATAAATTTTTGTCTCATTGTAAACCCACAGAAATTGTAAAACAGGATACTCATTTTGCATTCCCCTGGGCCAGCATCTATTAAAATGCCAAGAATTTACCTGGTGCTCAATAAATACTTGTTCAATTTAATTAGCTGGTTAATCTGAGTATTAACTATAATGTATCCAATTCAGAAAACCACAAACATTTAATGAGCACTCACTGCAAGCCAAGCTCTTGAGAAATAACAATGAATAAAGCATAGTCCTTGGTCCCTGGAGCTGTCTACCGAGAGGGGAAGACAAGAAACTAAAGCAATTATTTCATTATAAAATTGAAATTCTATAATAGAAGTGCAAGTAAAGTACTACAGGAACCTTAAGTAATGCGTTTTATTGTTATTTGGGGGTTCTAGGCATTAACCCCAGGGCTTCGCATACTAAACTTGTACTCCATCAGTAAGTTGCATTCCCTCCCAGTAATGTGTGTGTTGTGGGATTGGGAAGTAATAACACTAAGGATGAACTTCAAGGACGAGAAAATATTTGACCCACACTTATATGGTGAGTTAGACACCAACAGAGGGATCACAAGGCAAAGTAAAACAATGAAAACAAGAGAAAGTGAGGGTAGATTACAAAGGGGACACACACAAGAATCTTAGGACAGTAGAACTACTCTGTATAATCCGACCGGGGGAAGGGGTAGATACATTTTGCTATTATTTGTCAAGATCCAGGAGCATTTTACATCACAAAGAGAAAACTTCAACATACACAGAATTTTAAAAATGAACTGGATCCTAGAATGCAATGTGAACTGTGACAAAAGAATCTAAATGTTTTATAAATGTATTAAAAGGGCCAAGAGGAAGAAAACTGATCTAAAAACTGGAAATGTAGTATTGGATTATAATCCAAAGTATATAATAAATAATCATTAGCCCATATTGATATAAAAATTGAATAAATAAATAATTGTGAGCTTAGAGACAAATATTCCTTGCAGAAGAATTCCAAATAATTTATCTAGATACTCTTCCCTTTCCAGGAGATAGAACCTAAGTCTCCTAAACACATACACACTCATACTCACATACACACACAAACACATACATGCATCTTTCATGTAGAACATACTTAGTGACTTGCATCTAAAGAACACAGTATAGATAGGGGAAAAATAAAAATAACATTACAGTGACAAAATCCATGAAACACTTCTTTAACCAGATGATCAAATTTTGCATCAATGATAAGTCATGCTAATAGTATATATCTTTGATGTGATAGGAGGAAATGACATTTCATTTGTCGTCTTTTTCTCAAACACATGACCCCAATATAACCATAAGAAAAACATCAAGCAAATCTAAAATGAGATAATTCTACAAAATACCTAATGGAATTCCTCAAAACTGTCACGGGGATCAAAAATAAGACTTGAAAAACCGTCACAGTCCAGAGAAGACTGAGAAACAGTAACTAAATATAATGTGATACCCTGAATGGAATACCTGAAAAAGCTACTGACATCTAAATAAAGTCTAAAAAGTTTAGTTAACAGTAATAGACCGCTGTTGACTTTGTGTTGTGGCAAATGTATTATGGCCATGTGTGATGCTTACCTGTGGTGTCAACTTGAATAAGAAACGCTGAGCAGATGGGTATAGCACTGTCCTGCGTGAGTCTGGATGATGGACTTCCTGGGTGTGGCTGGCACCAACCAATCGGCTTGTAGCCTTGGTGGAATAAAAAGGGAAAGAAGAAGAAAGCCTCATTTATACTTCTTTGGAGAAGCTCCAGTCTTCACCGTCACCTTTGGACACCATCTCCAGGCTTCCAGTGAGCACCTTCAGCTTCCTGATATGGACTTGCAGTGAACTCTGCAGTGGGCACCAGGCTGTTGACTTTCGACTGGATTCCCTGGCTCCCCAGAACATGGAGGGCCTTTTGAATTTCTCCACACCTAACTTTCCAGGCAGACACTGTAAGCCTACCTTGTAAGTCCTTTATATATCATAAATATGCTTTATATTAAATCTGTTCTGCAAGTGAACCCTAATGGATAACACCAGGTCAGATGTTAACTATTTGGAAAATTGGATGGGAGATTTTTGAGAACTCTCTACTTTTGCAATTTTTCTGTAAATATAAAACTAAGGCAAAATCCCATAGTTTTGTTTGCTTTAGTTTTTTTAAATATAGGGCAAGTTGGATAAACAGGAAGAAATTTAGCATGGTTAGAATATCAAATGATGCAAAGATATAAAGAAAGATGAGGCTTCAAGGTGTACGAGGTCAAATTCTAGGAGCTTTGTAAGCCATTACCATTAGGAATGCAGTGTTGTAAATAAGAATCAGGCTTAAACAAATGGAGGTCTAAGAGTAGACTCTATGAAGCTATTAGAAAAGCTCTTTTTTACACCTTCATCAGCATGTGGGGTTTTCTTTTTCTTAGTTGTAAAATGGTCACATTTCATCATCATTCCTACAGTCCACTTCTCATTGACCATACTTATCACCTGAATGTTCTTACTGAAGAGACTCTAAAAAGATTGGTATTCCTGACTGAGCCCAGTGCCTTTCCAAACAAAATTTGCATCCTATTTATAAAGAAGAAGAGGTGGATATAGAGAAATTGACTAGTAATGTAGTTACATAAGCTGAGAAATGATTTTTACTTGGTCCTCAGGGCGGTGTGGGGTTTCACACATGTTTAAGCAAAGAATTAACATGATCATGTGTTTGTTTCATAATGATCACTCTGGCTACTTTAGCTGGAAGATGGAGCACTTCTTAATCCTTTTTGGGTCAAGAATTTGTCTGAGAATCTAATGATACCTGTAGATTCTCTTCCCAAGAGAAAGACTGTATATATGCACAGAATTTTCTAAGCAATTACAGGTTGGACTTCAAACTCTCTGAAGCTCACAGACATCAAGAAAGAACACTTGATATTGAGGTTAAATCAGAAAGTGGAAAGACTGGAGGCAGAGGTGCTGATCAGGAAGATTTTGAAGTGGTCTAGGGAGAGAAGTATAGCAAGGGGTCAAACTAAGAAGGTGGCTATAGAAAGGGGCGAATGTACTAAAGAGACAAACTGAAATACAAACAATAGCCTTGGTGTTTAGTAACATAGGTTAACTAAATTGGCTTGGGAAAATCAGAGAAATTTAAAAGTATTGAGCTGTTTGTTTGTTTGTTTGTTTTTGTGATATTGGGGATTGAACCCAGGACCTTAATACTAAGCTACAGTCCTGGTCCTTTTTTTCATTTTTATTTTGAAACAGGGTTTTATGCTAGGCTTGATCTTGCAATCTTCTGGCCTCAGCCCCTCCCCCCATCTCACTTAGAGTGCTGGGATTATAAGCTTCGGCCACCATGTCCAATTGACTGAGCATTTTTGTCTTAAATAACTGTAAATAACTGGTTCTATGGCTTGTCTGCTCCAAAACTCTGAAATTTGATTGCCATTATAATAGAATTGGGAGTTGAGGTCTTTAAGAAATAATTAGTCATTAAGAGGAATTGATGCTTTACTTTCAGGACTGGGCTAATTCTTGAGGGTCTAGATTAGCTAACTCAAGAGTGAGTTGTCATAAAGTGAAGTTGCCAGTCATGTTTCTTTTTCACATTTGCCCATGTCTTAGTTACTTTCTTGTTGCTGGGACAAAATACCTGATACCCACAAGTTAAAGGAGGAGAGGTTTATTCTGGCTCACAGTTTGTAGAGGTTTCAGGCCACAGTTGGCTGGTTCCAAGGCAGGGCAGCATGGCAAAGGAGGATTGTAGAGGAGAAACAGTCCATGGCATGGCAGGCAGGAAGCAGAGAGAGACCAAGGGAGGTGGAAAAATGTATATATACACCCTTCCAGGCCACACCCATAGTGACCCACCTCTCCCCACCAGGCTTCACCTTCCAACATCACACCCAGCCATAAACCCATCAGTGGGCTAATCCAGTGATGAGTATCCCATACCCATGATCCAGGCACCTCCCAGTCAATTTGGGGGACATTTTAGATACAAACCATAACAGCCCACTTGATTTTCAGACTTCTGCCATGTTATAAAGCAGCACAAGGGCCTTAAAATGCAGTTATCCAATCTGGGACTTCTCAGCCTCCAGATCCATAAACCTAAGAAAGATTCTTTCCTTTATAAATTTCCCAGTCTGAAATATTCTCTTATAGCAACTGAAAATGGGCAAAGAGAAATGATTACACTCATAACCAAAGGGAGCTGAGAGAAGGTTTAAAGAAACAGACCATGAGTGCTGTTTGAACCCGCTGAGAGGAAGGTGCCTGGCGTATACCCACATGCAAACATATAGTAGTAAAAGGAATTTCAGATCTGAGCTCAGGAGAGAGGCTGGGACTGTACTTGAAACACCAAGAGTCAACACATACCAAGTGCTCTCCAACATGCTTGTATTCAAAACATCCTGAAATACTTCAGCCATCTCGTTTCTATATTCAGTTTGAAACTATTTTACACCTGATATGTTTCTCTCTATGCAGAGTTCTTTCTAAAACATTGCTATGTGACATACAACTGAAGTTTTCCAGCCATCTCTAATTTCAGCCCTGAAACTAGAACTTGCTCCGTATGAGAATCAATGAACTTTATGTGTCCAAAGCCAAATTGACCACATGAGTTATGGGTGCTATAAATCTTATAATTGCTCTTAAATAATGGCTGGGCAAAGTTATGCAGTATAAGCCAGTGTGATCATTAAGGCAAGTCAGAAATCATTTGGGGAGGTGGATTAACATGGAGCTAAGAGGACAGACTCTAGGCCAGAATTGAGGCAGGAGATTAGGGTGTGGCCAGCCAGTTGAGTAAGCAAACATGATCTGTCCATCCTGGAGATCCAAGATACAGGCATTAGAAAAACAGTTCCCAAGCCCTGTACCTGGGACTGAACAAAAAATTCTATCTTCAATTCTTCTGGTGCTGGTTAGAAAAGGTTTTTGATAAAACAGCCTAGATCTGACACCAGCCTGAGGGATGGCAGGTACTATACCAAAGAGCACCACCATTAACTTCATGGCCACAGTGCTCTCTCTTTCTCAGTGGCCTGCTCTCATCCTGCAAAACATACTTCTTTTCCTACCTTTAATAAATGTGAAACCTCGCTACCTTTTGTGTGCATGTCTTGCTCAATTCTTTGTTCAGAGGAACAAGAACCTAGAAAGAATCTCTGGAAAGAGCCCACAGCATCTGAGAAGCCCGGTAACACAACCAGCTACCCATCCCAGTTTCACCACAGACTGGTTAGTATGATTTTGGGCAATTTATCAAACTCACACCCTCAACGTCCTCGTCTATAAAATGTGTTTTTAAAACATAGTGCCCAGAATTGTACCCCACAATAAGGTTATTGGGAGAAATAAATAAGAGAAAATGCTCTGCATATACTAAGTCTTGGAATAATTACTTAGTATAGCGGTAGCAGTATAGTAGTCATGTTTGCCTTCTTAATTGCATGTGTGTCATATTCTGTACCATGCTAAGCTTCTTGAATTACTGTAAAAATGTTTTTAGTTCTACAGTCACTCATCAACTTGCCAACACTGCAAAATATCTTACAGTAAATGAGGAATGAAACATTGAATTAATTCATTTTGTCACCAGTTTACAACTTTAGGAAAAAGGAGGCTGGTTTAGAAGACGAAAAAAAGTGAGTTGGTTCTTTCTCTTTATTTGTTGTTTTTTCAAATGGCTGGCATTTTTAAGCCCTTGTTTTAAAAGGAAAAGTCAGTCTTACAGCTGCGATTTTTCCCATCTTTATAGGAAAATATGGCTTTCTTAGCAACCAAGAAAGACTCCAAAAGGAAGTGAAGGTGATATACACATGATGTGATGTCACAAATTTGCTGCAAAAGCTCGCTGATGGAGCCAGGCCAAATGGAAAGGATTGCTGTAGGCAAGATTACAACATTTGTAAAATGTCAGCACAAACAAATCCCACCTATTTAAAGGAGGACAGGTGATGAAAACACAATGGAGCTAGTAGCTCTCTTTGCAACAAAACTTTAAAGGCAGTCATGTTGCAAAAAGAGCAAGAAAAGGTAATTAATTAGTGCTAGTTCTTGTTGTCCAGTAATGAAGAAAACACACTGTATAGCCATTCACTTCATTCTCATTAAGTTCAGAAGGTACTTCTCAGGCAAATACATCCATTTCATTTTAGATTATTACTTAGGTGAAGAATTGAAACCAGGAAGCTTGAATATAGCAAAGAACATTTTCTTCTAGGCCTTCACTTATATCCAGCTTGGTGTCCTACACTTTACGGGTAGCTAAGAGCTATTGATGATTTTGACCTTGAGATAAGTAATTAGAAGAGAAATTAATTCTAAATCGTGAGTAGCAAGAAATAATTTTAAATAATGTAATTTTATTTCATGGACTAAGGATAAAGTAGAGCAAGGATTAAAACCCACTCGATCACTGCAAAGACAGCTGAGTGTGGTGACACACACCTGTAATCCTAGTACGAAGTGAGGCTGAGGCAGGAGGATCACAAGTTCAGGCCAGTCTGGTAAGTTTAGCAACTTAGAGAGACTGTCTAAAAATAAAAACGTTTTGTTACGAGGACTGATGGTGTAGCTCAGTGCAAAGGCCCTGGGTCCAGTCCCCAGTACTGTCCAAAAAAAAAAAAAAGTCCTACAATGTGCCTACCTGAGCCTCAGGTTCGTCACCTACAAAATGGGAACATAAAGGTAGAGCCACTCTCTTGACCTTAAAGGGTTCTGCGAGTTCACTGAGAACACATCTATCATACTCAACACAAGGACTGGAAAACTGTGTAAATAATCAGTAGATTATTTATAATCCTCTTTATGATATTCATCTTCTGTGTAAGTACATAGCCCTCCTTCAGTTTCCATGGAAGATGAGTTCCAGGCCTCCAAGAGATACCAATATCAGAGGATCCTCAAGTCCCTTATCCCTATGAAATGCTGCAGTGTTTGCAGAGTGCCTATGGACTTCCATATACTATAAATCACCTCTAGATAACTATAATACCTAAGGCAATATAAATGCTGTAAAGAGCTGTACTGTGTTGTCAAAAGAAAGTCTGTACATGGTCAGACTGTTACAATTTTTTCCTCTAACATTTTGGATCTGAGATTGGTTGAACCCAAGGATGCAGAGGTCCCAGGGATAGGGAGGGACAGCTGAAATCAGAGTTGCTGTAGGGAAGTAAAAGTTTTCCTTTATCCTCTAAGGGTCTCCAGCTGGACCTAAGAATTACACTGCTGTAAGACAGGTTAATATATATATATATATATAAATATTAATGTTTTTTCAAGTACATGGAATACTTTACAGGAAAAATGAAGACCCACAGAACCAGTTATGAGGTCAGAGATTAGGGCTGGGCAAACTGCTTGGGCAAGTGGGCATGACCACCAATCATAGAGACCCAGGACACATGTACAGAGCACAGAATCTAGCATGACTGTGTGGGTTCCCAAAACCTGGATGTGGGACAGGCTGGACCAATCAGAAAGTGCTATCTTTGATTCTTCATTTATATCTGGCATAAAACTGAGCAGACTTTCCATAGGACAGTTTAAATCTGACATCAGGCCAAGTAAGTGTCTGATAGGACAACCATCCCAAACCCCTTGTTTGCATGGAAGAGAAACAATTTAGGAACTGAAGATACAGAAGACCTCTGCCATTATCCTTGTGGGCACCGTCAACAGTTCGCCATGAATGAAATTCTTTTCCACCTTCAATGAAGGTACATCCTCACTACTTTTTTGAGTGTCTCGTCTAGGTCTTTTGTCTGGACATCAAGAACCTGGAAAGAATCACTTTGGGACCCAAACACTGGGAACAAGGGCCAAAGTTTATATACTAGATTGGACTAGGAGTGGTAACTTAATTTACAAGTTTTGGTTGTAGGATTTCTCTTGGCCCTAACTCCCCCTTCCCTCTGTGATTGGAGTGTCTTACCCCTCCTACCCGGAAGGCACCTTTCACACAGGAGTTTTATCTCCTGCTTTCAAGGCTTTCCTTGCATTTGCTGCTTTTCAAGTGCTCTGAACTCAAAAATAACCAATCCCAAAGAGTTTTGGGGATGACATATTCTGAGGTCCTTGACTGCCTTAAATACCAGGGGCACAACTCAAGCCAAAGACAAGAAGTATATTTAAAATAATAATTGTCTGCAAGGTAGGCACTCTTGGATCCCTTTTAGTAATAGGGAAACCAAGCTACAGAGGGGTTAAATAACTTTTCAAAGGGCACACAGAACCCTTTTTTTTTTAATAGGTAAGGTTTTGCTGTGTTGCACAAGGTGGTCCTGACTCCTGGTCTCAAGCAATCCTTCTGCCTCAGCTTCCCAAGTAGCTGAGATTATGGGGATGGGTCCTCTTGCAGAACCAGATTTTGAACCCATCTTCCTTGACAGTTGAGCAGTTCTCCACACTCTTCAATGACTGCCTCACTCAGAAGGGGCTTGGAAGTCATCAAAGACCTGTCTGTCCACAAAACTCTCCAGATAATGAAGAAGGTATGGATTTGGGAAAGGAATCGGCTATCAAGATACACTTCAGAACCATCCCATCCCTTGATCCTCTTCCCTGCAAAGTAGGCAGAGGTTACCTGTAAGGGATCAAAGAAAGCTAAATGACCCCCAGACCCAAAGATCCCCAAACCACCAAAGGTTCTGAAGCTGCTGAGGCCAGGCCAGTGGAAGGAGGCTCAGGAAAAGAAGGGTCTGTCTGGGACCCAGCCCATTTCTATGCTAAAGATGAAGGAAGAATATCATTTCCCATAGAGATCATTGTAATACACAAATTTCATCAAAGATTTTTCTCAAACCGTATTTTTACCTAGTTACATATTTTTTAAATGCCTTAGAAAATACACACAAGTAATAAACATCCAAGCGACAAGAAAATAAGTCACTTATAATACCACCATTAGGCACAACCTCATTTAACAGTCTAATATGCTAATTTCTGGTTTTATCTAAATACATTCATTTTAATACTAAAGAATGACATCATCTTGTTATTGCTGTTTTGTAACCTGCTTTTCCAGATGATTTTTCACCCACTTTTTCCCGAAGCATGGGCACTTTCCCCTGAGTTCCACTTTAGCATTTTTGACAGCCACGGCCACAGTAATTCCCTTTGCCATGTATTAGAGTGCAGTCTCCAAATTGGAACTGTTCAAGGTGCTTCCTGGCTTTCTACTATTGCAAACAATGCTTCTTGTACAAACATATTTACCCAAATCATGATTATCTCCCTAGAATAAATTCCTAGATGTAAATTACATGCTTAGTTTTAAGGATTTTAATGAATACTGCCAAATGTCCTCCAGAAAGGATATACTGATTTATATTCCCACCAGCTATTTAGGGGAAAGCTCTCTTCCAAAACAAGCTACAAAAAGCTGCTCAATTATTGAACACAAGCAGCACTGTTAATGCATTGACCAGTCAAAATATGACTAGATTAGAACAAGAGCAAGTTTATTTTGCCCTCTCTACAGGGCTTACTTGCCTTCCAGGCAGTGTGTCATCTTTCTTCTACCCTCATTACTTCAAGAAAATGGGCCTCAGTGTATCCTAAAAATATCTACAATAATTATCTACAATTATGTCAATTAAATACGTACATTAAAAAATACATTTTTTAAAAGACAAATAACAGCTCTGACTCTTTCATTGGTTCATCCAAGAAACACTGGTTCCCACTTCTGTAGGCCTTTCCATGCTGCCTAGGTAATCTACTGGCTAGATTTTATCTAACTTTATAAATTCTTAGCCTTTGAAAGACATGATTGCTTTCTGGGTTGCTTGCTCAAAGGAGGATTCTTTTAAAGGTAAAAGATCTATTAATATACAAAAGGACAGTAGGGCAAATCATGCAGGATATCCCCTAATCTGTCTTCCTAGATAACTAAACTATCTGACCTCTGTATAAAAATCCACACCTAAAATCCCAACAGGTATGATCTCTTGGGTTTCTTACTGATAAGAAAGGCTCATTGATCCTGAAAATCTTGAGAGCCCAAGATCATAGTAAAAACAGAGTGAATGAAGCTGTTGTTGGGAGTTCTGGATCAATCTAGTTCCAGTCCATTGGAGAAAAGATAATTTATGGTAGAAAACCAGAATTAATTAGAATAACAATTTTGTTATGATTCAAGTGAGTTGAGAGTTACTAGACAGAGGAGGCACATTTAGTAGAACATGACTTATTCAGACATGCAATTCTTTCCTTAGCTCAGTAAAGCTAAGCATGGCAAAAATGCCAGGAATAGCTTTGCAATTGGAATATGCAATTTAAAATAAGTAAAGGTTACTCCCAGGTAGTTTATTGCTTTAACTACATCGAGGCATGTACCTGTAGCAGACAGCATAATGACTGTCATCTCATTTTTGGTTTGTGCCAAATATCTTCAGTTAGTTTTGCTTTATTGGCTTCATGCAATTTATTGCAGCACTAGAATGTGATTGTAATGCAACTAGTACTTTAGTTTTATCTTTTGCTGGTAATTTTTCTTCTTTATGGTGACTCTACTGTCTGCATTAATACAAACCATAGAAATTATACAGTGTGGAACCTTGTTTTAGGCAGTTTCTTTTCTCATGAAGAGCAGAACCATAAGAGCTAATTCCTATAACCCAGTGATAGCCAAATATGTGGCAGGGGAAGAGCATCAGCATAAATAACAGCATTTACAACTCAACAAAGTGATTTATTTGATGAAGAATTACTAGAAAGCCTGGTTTTCCCATTGATTCAAAAAGAGGCAAGGTATTATTTAAGATCTTCTAAGTATTATTCAAATAAATTCCTAGAATGCAAACCAAGTGGCAAAGGTGGTAGTATTTGGGGAAGACTGGAACCCTTCAGGTTTTCTTCTAAAATATGTTTACTTAGCCTGGTTTGCATTTATTGTTTTGACCAACTTTACAGGAGTGCTGGAGTCTGCAGGGGAGTTGAACTATTCCCAGTTTCCTGAAAGTTGGCTAAGTGATGTGCTAAATATAATTTTACCTATAGTTAGCACAGATCAGTAATATACATCATTTGCTTACAGGACAGTTTTCTGTGACAGGAAGAAAGAAGATTTGATCTTCTAGCCCTGCAAGTTTCTTATTCTTGGAACCTTCAGAGAAATGGTACAAGAAAGTAAGCAAATGAAGTCAGATTGGTCATTTGGGCTCTACTTCTCAAGCTCATCCTTATAGCCTGCCTAATTTTTGCTATAAGTAATTTATCTTGCAGGGTAAGGTGATATCTTTTAAGGGTCTCCTATTAAAATCTATGGGAGTTTAATACAGAAAATTATTATCAGTCATTACTTCTTAATAAAAATGAGTTAATCAAGTTGATAGACAAATAAATAGCAGAAACATGATAGAATAGCACGGGGGTAGTTACATTTGATAGTAGATGATAGTAGAAGGGAAAGTTCTAACATGAGCTCTGCATACAATTATCTCAGGTAGCAATGGGGGTCCAGAGGCAGCCATGAAACAGCTTAGGGTAGTAGACACCAGTAGACAGAAGGGAGACGGTTTGCCTGGACAATGACTGTTTGTTCTTGCAATGACCAAGCATTCAGTACTAACACTAACCTCCCCAAACTATTTGCCATCTATCTTACTGTAAGTAAATACTCTGTCCTCAGGCCCGGGATTTAGCTCAGTGGTTTCACTGCCTGCTGCGCAAGAACAAGGACCCAAGTTCGATCCCTGGTACCAAAAAACAAAACAAAACAAAAAAATACTCTGTCCTCAAGGTGAGTTCCAGATGTCAAGTTTCATAAGTCACCTTCTGGGGTCCATAGGATTCAAAAAATTACAACAACCACCAAAAAGCCCAATTCATACTCCCTCATTAGAGGCAGAAAACATATATTACTGATTGTCTCACAGTATATTTGAGCCACTAGGAGAATGGTGACCTGGCCTCTTAATCTGAGTGCCAAGAAAGAAAACACACAGATTTGACAAAATTAAAGAACTGGCATTCCAATTGGAATACATAGGAAGCTCAAAGAAATTTGTCCCAAGTTCAAAGACTCATAAACAATTTCATTTGCCAATAATTTACTTTTAAGGGAATTTGGATCTAGTTTAGTAGATTTCATGCCACAGATGCCAATAACATGACTTCTGGAAAGAATTGTAGAGAAACAAATTTTTGACAAATTTTTGAAAGAGTCTTTTGGAAGCTGTCAGTCCAAAGAAGACCTGTCCAGGATTCTTAGACCCCAGAATCCTCTGTGGCTAGGTATAGGAAATACTTCTACAACACATATCATTATCTTTAAGACAAAAAATCCACCCAAAATAACTGTTCAGATTACAGATATCTGTATCAGGGTTTACTAGAGAAACGTAATACAAGATACACAAATATATAAGAATTTGCAGATTGGTTTACAATAGCTGCCCATAGAGTCAAGTGTGGAAAAGTACAAAAGGTCCATCTGTGCACTGGGGATCTGAAGGATCCAGTAGAAGGCCTGGAGCTCCATGTAGTGTCCCTTGCAGGTCCATATCAGGAGGCTGAGGAGTCTGAGCTGGAATCCATAAGAGACATCCAAGGTGAAATTCAAGACTGGAGCTCCTCCAAAGAAGAGAGGAGCAGTCATTCCTTCTTTGTTTCCCTTTTATAGCATTTTGGTGATAATCCTCCCTAGGGTGGGTCTTCCACACCCAGAACTATGATGAGCCAATTTAGTGGGGTGTTTCTTACTCAAATTGACACAATCAATCAACTTTCACAGTCCCAAACATGAAGTAAAGCTTACTCTATGTTCAGGAAGGGTGTTTTTCAATTCCTCAAAGATTATAGATCTACTACCCTGAAAGTGTCATTCGGTGGAATAGTGCTTGCCAGCATGCACAACACCCTGGGTTCAATTCCCAGCACTGCAAGAAAGTAAAAAAAAAAAAAAAAACAGGCCAGGGATTTAGCTCAGTGGTTTCGCCGCCTGCTACACAAGCGCAAGCACCTGAGTTCAATCCCCAGTACCAAGAAAAAAAGAAAGTAAAAAAAAAAACCAAAGCAGAACAAAAAAAGATTATAGACTCATTAACATGCTGGATTTATTCTCAGAATTCCAGATTGTCTTCTTACAGAGCCACAACATCTTGTTTGAGGAGGAAAAATGTTTTAAGTTAAACTTAGGCGCAAGTACAACTCCACACTGTGCTTGCCATGTCTGATACACCTTGAGGAGTTAGTTACAAGCAATGGAAGACTTCATAACACATTTATCAGTCTATCATCAGCCTTCGATTCTGTGAACAGGGGCTATCTTTGCCCTAAATTTGATGATCATGGCAAAAGCCCCAAGTCATTAACATTGCCTATAATCTGTATTATAATACCACTGTCAGCATTCAAATGGCTAGGAATAATCTTAAGCAAGACTAACTCCATTTTTAAAAAGAATAAAGCAATATTTTCCAAGTGCTGGTACCTTTTAACTTGTATATGCGAGACAATTTAATTCTTGTTTTAGATGCACAGGATGCCTCCTTCCCACCACCAGTAATAGGAAGATGGATGGGTACCCTGGCAGTGAGGCTTTAGAACAGGAAGAGCCCAAAAACCTGGCTCCAACTGTTGGCTAATCACTGTCAAAAGGAACAGTGCAAATTCAACTATGCCAAAAAGAAATGATTGATTTGAGCAGGAAACTGTCAGTGTTCAATGGACAATACTACAGAGCTCCATCCATCAAGCTAGCACACGTGGCAATCTGGGGGTGAGATTTTTAGCTAATTCATGCTCGTGGGACCATCAGGAGGCTGTATGCTTCCAAAAAGCTTTAGAAGGGACTCCATGGGGGCCACTCCATGTCACGGAAGCTTTCTGATTTTCCTCACCCAAATGCTCCCTTTCTGGTTCTGTAATGTGGATTTATAGGATCACAAATGAAGCACTAGAGTGTATTCCTAGCTTCATTTGGAGGGAAATATTTTCTTGTCCCTGTCACCTCTGTGGCTTACCGCTATGCAGAGCTGAGATAACCTCCACTTTAGGGCAGAAACACAAGCTTTGAAACATTGTAGCGTCATTTTCATTTTCCTTCCCCTCCCCCTCCCCCCGTCCTTCTCTTTCTCCTTCTTTTGTGGTGGTGGGGATGGAACTCAAGGCCTTCCCTGAGTGATATCTCCAGCCCCTTTTTTATTTTTTAGTTTAAGACAGAGTCTTGCTAACTCCCTAAATTGCCACAGCCTGGGCTCAAACTTTCAATCCTCCTGCCTCAGCCTCTCAGAAGGCTGGGATTACAGGCATGCACCACCTACATTAGTTTTGTAGCTAAAGTTCAAGAAATGCCACAGAAAGATTCCATTCTCATATTCTATAAATGAAAGATACAAAATTGACTATGAAATTTACCATAAAAGCTACCAAATGTAAGGAAAAATAATAGGCAATGCTTAATTTAAGAATGATTTATTTAAATGTCAATTGCAAAGAGTTTTTAATGGAATGGAAAAATGTATGTTACACAATATTAAGAGAAAAAATCATGACACTCAATAGTGTGTGTGTGTGTATAACATGCTTTCAACCACACACAATAAATGCATTCATAAATGACAAAAGCAAGATTTAAAGTATGTATTTCATGCTTTCCCTTTTCCACCCACTAATGGCAGAGAAGCCAGAACAATCAGAACAGTGATGGTGAAACTTTTGGAGACCAAGTGCCCAAACTGCAACCCAAAACCCACTTATTTATTGCAAAGTACAATAATAGCACTTTAATTGCAGCACTGCAGTTAAACCTGAATACTGAGGTTTTAGTTTAGAAAAAAACAACTCATACCCCTGGCTCACATGCCAACGGAGAGGGCTTTGCGTGCTGACTGCGTCCCATAGGTTCACCACCACTGAACTAGGAGGAGGTTTTAAGCAAAGAAGCTATGTATCTCTAGATAATAAAGACATGAGGGAGAGGAAGAGGTAAAGAGAAAAGACTCCGGTTACAAATGAAATCAAATGTCTTTTGAAAAGTGGTGGTAACTTATCAAACAGGTCCAAACTAGACTTTATCTGGGATTCTGGAACGCAGATAGCCAAAAATCTCCCCCGACATTACCAAATGTCCTGGGAGGAGGTAAAATTTCCCCCAGTTGAGAGCCACTGCCCCAAAGTGACAACATGAGGCCAAACGTAGGAAGCCCTCTGGAGAACAGAGCCAACTCTGAGCAAGCAGAACTGAGACATAAAGGAGCAAATTAGAGGGGCCAGGGATTTAGCTCAGTGCAAGTGCAAGGACCCGAGTTCAATCCCCGGTACCAAAAAAAAAAAAA